>JAQISU010000035.1:14880000-15480000 GCA_029339505.1 Unio delphinus | reverse complement strand
TTCTTAAGCTCATTTTAAATTCTAGGACTGCCCATTATCATGTAAGTTCTTAAGGTCAATTTAAATTCTAGGACTGCCTGCCTGTTACTAAGCAGGTTCCCAAGGTCAATTTGAATTCTAGGACTGCTCATTATCATGCAAGTTCTTAAGGTCAATTTAAATTCTAGGACTGCCCATTATCAATCAGGTTTGTAAGGTCAATTTAAATTCTAGGACTGTCCATTATCAATCAGGTTCATAAGGGTGATATAAGTTCTAGGACTGCCCATTATCAATCAGGTTCCTAAGGTCAATTTAAATTCTAGGACTGCCTGCCTGTTATTAAGCAGGTTCCTAAGGTCAATTTAAATTCAAGGACTGCCCATTATCAATCAGGTTCATAAGGTTAATTTAAATTCTAGGACTGCCCATTATCAATCAAGTTCATAAGGGCAATTTAAATTCTAGGACTGCCCATTATCAATGGTTCATAAGGGCAATTTAAATTCTAGGACTGCCTGTTATCAATCAGGTTCATAAGGTTTATTTAAATTCTAGAACTACCCATTATCAATCAGGTTCCTAAGGTTAATTTAAATTCTAGGACTGTCCATTATCAATCAGGTTCCTAAGGTTAATTTAAATTCTAGGACTGCCCATTATCAATTAGGTTCATAAAGGCAATTTAAATTCTAGGACTGCCTGTTATCAATCAGGTTCATAAGGTTAATTTAAATTCTAGGACTGCCCATTATCAATCAGGTTCCTAAGGTTAATTTAAATTCTAGGACTGCCCATTATCAATCAGGTTCATAAGGGCAATTTAAATTCTAGGACTGCCCATTATCAATGGTTCATAAGGTTAATTTAAATTCTAAAACTACCCATTATCAATCAGGTTCATAAGGTTAATTTAAATTCTAGGACTGCCCATTATCAATCAGGTTAATAAAGGCAATTTAAATTCTAGGACTGCCCATTATCAATTAGGTTCAAAAAGGCAATTTAAATTCTAGGACTGCCTGTTATCAATCAGGTTAATAAGGTTAATTTAAATTCTAGGACTGCCCATTATCAATCAGGTTCCTAAGGTTAATTTAAATTCTAGGACTGCCCATTATCAATTAGGTTCATAAAGGCAATTTAAATTCTAGGACTGCCTGTTATCAATCAGGTTAATAAGGTTAATTTAAATTCTAGGACTGCCCATTATCAATCAGGTTCCTAAGGTTAATTTAAATTCTAGGACTGCCCATTATCAATTAGGTTCATAAAGGCAATTTAAATTCTAGGACAGCCTGTTATCAATCAGGTTCATAAGGTTAATTTAAATTCTAGGATTGCCCATTATCAATTAGGTTCATAAGGGCAATTTAAATTCTAGGACTGCCCATTATCAAGCGGGTTCCTAATGTCAATTTAAATACAAAGACTGTGAGGGACCCACTTCACAATAAGTCCCCCGCTCAGTACAAGTGAACGTGGTTCTCTATGATGGTTCAAACTATTGCCAAATTCACAGAGTCATTAAAATAAAATCTACAAATTTTGTGACTGAAAATAAATATGTAAAGATACTGTTTGCAGCTGCTTTCTCAGTGGAAAGCCACGTTTATATGTTTTAACTCTATTTTGAACACGTGACTGAACTCTTGATTACATGTTGATCTGAGAGTAAAATGAAACCTTGAAGCTTATATTCAACGAATAAATCTGATAATTCCGTACCTTTAGGTGTATTGCTCCCATGCTCTTCACCCAGGTATAGTCATAACTGATCCATATACATAATATCAAGCATTATTAAAACTGGAATGTTTAAAACAAACTGAATGTGCTAAATAAATAATGATGAAAAGGCATTAAACAAGAACCAAAACATATAGTCACACAATCCACTTTGTTAGCTGGGAAGTCATGCTGGTGATGTAAATACACAAAGTGCTTTCATGCAAAAAGTCCCAACTAACCATATTTAACCCTTTCATCCTATCATGTGTGCTTTGCTGAGAAGTGTAATGTAACATCAAATTCAGGTAGTCATAACAAAAAGTAGTGTAAAAGGTGCTTAACACTGGCAATTATCATGGATACCATTAATAATTGGATAATTCACTGAAGGAAAAAATTCATTCACAATGTTATTTTGACTGCATTTGTTGGTTTTGATCACTAGGATAACAGTGTTGTTTGCCCGAGTAAAAGTTCCATTACTGTGTCATGTTGAGTAAAATCATTCAGCAGAATCAGCATATAAAGAAGTGATTATAAGTGATCACTTTCATATACAATGACTGAACAAGTGAAAGGTTTCAATCACACTTCACAATAGTGTCTCTGTAGTGTACATACAAATGATCAGGGACTAATAGATAAAAGAATGTTTCTCCAATGGAAAACACAGAAGAATGTTATTATTTACATGAAATAATGTCTAATTCTTACCCACTTATCTTCCAAACAAAAAAAAACTTAGGGAGTTATGTATATAGCGTTAAATTGTATCCTGGATTTCAAAGAATTAAAATTGAGTCCTGAATGAAATAAAAGAGAATGATTTTCAATAGAAGACTAGATAATCAAACACTAGCATCTACTTGGGATATTCTAGTGCCAACCTTAGAACAGAAACATGTCTACAGTCATATAATGTACTGGCACATCAGGATTCTACTCATTGTATTTTGATTTGTATGTGTTAGTCCACTGAACAGCAAGGACCCAGATTATGTCCCTTACTATGATGCACTTCAGTATATCTATATAATACATGTATGGTCAAGGTTCCAATTTTTGGGATGAGTATACATTTGGTGTTGTTCCTATTTTATCATTAAGTGACCTTAGCTATAAATACAGTCAACTTTTAGGGTTCCCTTAACAGCATTATATTAAAAGACCACTGTATAATGCACACAACATTCAATTTCAAGTCAGCAAGACCCGGATATACTGGAGCATTATGTAATGGCACATCTGGGTCTATGCAGTTGGCAGTTATTGCATGTTATACATGTCAAAAAGGTGCATCCATTTCTCCCTTGCAAAGCATGCAAACCTGTTGGTTCCAGGAGGTGCAGATTTGTGGAGCAGACTTGGAAACACTTTAGGGGGTCCAATTAGCACTGACCCATTTGAGCCCTTCTCGGTTGTTTCAAGACCTGGAATAATGAGTTGAAATTTTACACATACACATGCAGTTACCAAACTCATGTGTAGATTATACTCTAATTAGCAGTTTCTTAAATAAAATTTAAATACAAAATTTGCTTTATAATTCTGCAAAATGAAACTTAAAGGTCACCGGCCACTTATATTGTACAAAAGTCCAATATCATTATAGTCATAATATAAAAGCATTTCTCATATATGTACACCATACATACAAATGTTTAAATAGACTAAAAATTCCGTTTAAATGAAAAAATTTACTCGGCAATCTCCGTCCAAAATCGGTAATTTCCGCGTGCCAAAGACGGATATGACATACATTTATCCCTTCGGTTCAACCGAGGAATTCATGCGCTGAATTTACCCACATAACTGTCCATGTGATACATCTTAATGATCATAATTTTCTATTATGGTGCACTGTATTGCTTATGGATGTAACCAAAAGAGCGATAATGGGACAAAGGGGTTCTTTCTTTTTCCGAAAGACCATGTTTACTGTAAAAAGTGGATTGAAGCTGTTGGGTCCAATAGAGTGAGGGATGGTAAAGTTGGAATAGGGGAGAACTCGCCCCATGGAGAGCTCACCCTGGGAGAACTCATCCCAGGTGTCAGGAGAAGTCGCCCCATAGTGGCCCATGAGATGACGTTATGACATTGACTTTTATATCCCAAAATTGACTGAATTGGTGCTGAACGTAAATAAGCCAAAGTGTTATGTCATTATCTCTCTAACTGAACAATTTAATCTGATTTTTCATTGAGATTTGCTAACCATTAACAAATGATACTTGAACTCAATAAAAGAAAAACATTATTGATGCCTACTCAAGAAATGCGGTCGCTATCGAATTAATCATCATGGCTAATGCGCAGAATTCGGACGGTTTCTGAAAGATCAGTTGTACTACATCATTTAGTTTATTTCTTCTTTTTTTGTCAGTGTTCGTAATTTTATTATTTTTCAATAATAACAAACTATTTCAAGTTAAAAGAGAAGTTTAAAAAATATTTCACTACTAAATTACCGATGTAAAATAAACAAGATTACGTTATTTATTAATATATAATAACACTATGATCATGCGTACTAGACCCAAATTCACTAATGAGGCACAAATCAATGTCGCTGACACGTTAACTCATTATGTACGTTTCTTTCCTTAATGTATACATTTTTGCTGTATCAATATACATCTATCATTCCAAAAAGGTCATACTACATAGGTAATACTATTTATGCAGGGCGTTTTTTTGTGTAAAACAAGGGGTTTTGTGAGTATAAAAGGCGCTCAAAATTGACTTGTACGTTTTATTATAAATAATACAATCAAATAAATGGTTATTGTTGATGCATATAATTTTTAATATGGTTAACATTACTTGGTCCTAATAATATGAAATCAAAATAATTGGATTTAATAAATCCTTCGGAAATATAATCACATTTCATATATATCTTAAAATTTTATCTTGATAAATCTATAGAGTAATATTTTGACTAATTTAAACGTAAATAATGCTTAATAATATGTATGTTACCGATACATACATGACAAAGAGATACCACACTACGGAACACTTGATGATAGCCGGCCATGTTAGCATGATGAAAGGTGTCATGCCGCCATATTTCAATTCTCAGTATCAAACGAAAACATAAAGTACAACCAGGACAAGCCGCTAAAGGTATTATATTCTCTGTACTAAAGACATGTAATAATAATAATGTCTAACACTGGGGCATCATGCCACAGACTTGTAGCATGATGTCCCACCCAATCACATTATCCTGACACCAGGCCGACCAGTCCTAACACTAACCTCTTAATGCTGAATGTCAAGCGAGGTAGCTGTTAATTTCATCTTTTGTAAGTCTTTGGTATGACTCTTCTGGGGCTCAAACCCACAACCTCCTGCTTCCAAAATGGACTCTCAAACCATTAGGCCACCAGAGCAGTGAAGCACAATTTACAATGCTCCAGGTAATAATTTATCAACAAGAATCATGTTCTTTCTCTTCTGGGGATAAATGTACATCATTTCCAGTTGGCGTCCTCTATAGGTGGGGAATCTTATCTAAGGGGAGGTAATAGCATTCTATCCTTAATTTTCGGGTCATAATTTTTTAAAAAATTTTGTGCGAGAATGACTACTTTTATTCACGTAATGCAAATATGATATATACATATAAATACCAGAATATCGCCAGTGACCTTTATGTATTGACTTAATCAATAATGCTGACTCTTTTATATACCACTGTTATATATTACATCATGATTATCATTAGAGAAGATTAAGTTCTGTAATAATGTTTAAAATGTAACATGTTCTTACACTAAGCAACTGCTTTTATTATGATAAAATATTCACTTGCATCATTATAATCATGTTTTCCACAAACATACAACACTACTAAATTTGGGGGATATATCTCAACATTTTTCGGAGACATTTTAATAGCCCTTTCAATGGTAAATTATCTTATAGGGTTAGCCATTCTGCTTCATGAGAAAGGGAAAAACTTAATTGCACTTTCATGTAAACTTGCAGTCTTTGTCAAAGAAAATTCCTATTTTGAGATAAGGAACACTGTAGAATAAAATCTAAAAGAAAATTCCTATTTTGAGATAAGGAACATTGTAGAATAAAATCTAAAAGAAAATTCCTATTTTGAGATAAGGAACATTGTAGAATAAAATCTAAAAGAAAATTCCTATTTTGAGACAAGGAACATTGTGGAAGAAAATTCCTATTTTGAGATAAGGAACACTGTGGAATAAAATCTAAAAGAAAATTCCTATTTTGAGACAAGGAACATTGTGGAAGAAAATTCCTATTTTGAGATAAGGAACATTGTGGAATAAAATCTAAAAGAAAATTCCTATTTTGAGACAAGGAACATTGTGGAAGAAAATTCCTATTTTGAGATAAGGAACATTGTAGAATAAAATCTAAAAGAAAATTCTTATTTTGAGACAAGGAACATCGTGGAAGAAAATTCCTATTTTGAGATAAGGAACATTGTGGAATAAATCTAAAAGAAAATTCCTATTTTGAGATAAGGAACATTGTGGATTAAAATCTGAAAGAAAATTCCTATTTTGAGATAAGGAACACTGTAGAATAAAATCTAAAAGAAAATTCCTATTTTGAGATAAGGAACATTGTGGAATAAAATCTAAAAGAAAATTCCTATTTTGAGATAAGGAACATTGTAGAATAAAATCTAAAAGAAAATTCCTATTTTGAGATAAGGAGCATTGTGGAATAAAATCTAAAAGAAAATTCCTATTTTGAGATAAGGAACATTGTGGAATAAAATCTAAAAGAAAATTCCTATTTTGAGACAAGGAACATTGTGGAAGAAAATTCCTATTTTGAGATAAGGAACATTGTGGAATAAAATCTAAAAGAAAATTCCTATTTTGAGACAAGGAACATTGTGGAAGAAAATTCCTATTTTGAGATAAGGAACATTGTAGAATAAAATCTAAAAGAAAATTCTTATTTTGAGACAAGGAACATTGTGGAAGAAAATTTCTATTTTGAGATAAGGAACATTGTAGATTAAAATCTAAATGAAAATTCCTATTTTGAGACAAGGAACATCGTGGAATAAAATCTAAAAGAAAATTCCTATTTTGAGATAAGGAACATTGTGGAATAAAATCTAAAAGAAAATTCCTATTTTGAGACAAGGAACATTGTGGAAGAAAATTCCTATTTTGAGATAAGGAACACTGTAGAATAAAATCTAAAAGAAAATTCCTATTTTGAGATAAGGAACATTGTAGAATAAAATCTAAAAGAAAATTCCTATTTTGAGATAAGGAGCATTGTGGAATAAAATCTAAAAGAAAATTCCTATTTGAGATAAGGAACATTGTGGAATAAAATCTAAAAGAAAATTCCTATTCTGAGATAAGGAGCATTGTGGAATAAAATCTAAAAGAAAATTCCTATTTTGAGATAAGGAACATTGTAGAATAAAATCTAAAAGAAAATTCCTATTTTGAGATAAGGAACATTGTAGAATAAAATCTAAAAGAAAATTCCTATTTTGAGATAAGGAACATTGTAGAATAAAATCTAAAAGAAAATTCCTATTTTGAGATAAGGAACATTGTAGAATAAAATCGAAAAGAAAATTCCTATTTTGAGACAAGGAACATTGTGGAAGAAAATTCCTATTTTGAGATAAGGAACATTGTGGAATAAAATCTAAAAGAAAATTCCTATTTTGAGATAAGGAACATTGTAGAATAAAATCTAAAAGAAAATTCCTATTCTGAGATAAGGAGCATTGTGGAATAAAATCTAAAAGAAAATTCCTATTTTGAGATAAGGAACATTGTAGAATAAAATCTAAAAGAAAATTCCTATTTTGAGATAAGGAACATTGTAGAATAAAATCTAAAAGAAAATTCCTATTTTGAGATAAGGAGCATTGTGGAATAAAATCTAAAAGAAAATTCCTATTTGAGATAAGGAACATTGTGGAATAAAATCTAAAAGAAAATTCCTATTCTGAGATAAGGAGCATTGTGGAATAAAATCTAAAAGAAAATTCCTATTTTGAGATAAGGAACATTGTAGAATAAAATCTAAAAGAAAATGGATTTCTTATAAAACATATTATGATTTAATTATCATAATATTACTCGTGATGATGGCTACTTTTAAAAAGACTGACATCTTGTATCAATGTGCTTTGACACACATTAAGATTCCTTGATGTCAAGAATGATGTCACTGAGCAATGGTCATGTGAAAGGAGTAGATAGATGGAATTAAAGTAAAATATCCACAACAACAAAATTCTCTTTGTTTATTATGAAAAAATTGTTTATGGTATTTAACAAATACATCTACAGGTCAGTATCCTGGTCTGGGTGTATTGTTCCACAACTCAACTGACAGCAAAATGACACCGAATCATACCTGACTATTTGGGTTTCATGAAATAAGACATCCTTTCACTACTGAACTCAAAGTAATAAAATAACCCCTTACAATAAGCAAGTGTGTGAAAATTACGAGCAGTTTATGTACCTTGAGTGTGATGAAGACTGTAATGTTCATAAATATTAATACAGCTCAATATGAACATGTAACCACTTAACTGCTGGATCAACCACCACAACCACATTTTTTAAACACTTGCATCCATAGCTTTAGTCAAGGGTTTTATAATTTGCTTAAAAGTCATACAATGAATGGATTCTGTTAATACTTACAATGGATTGATATAATAATAAAGGTAACATTTCTTAAATAGGAGTACAAGTCACATCAATATATCGGACATTGTTAGAGTTAAAGGTTTTCATTTGCTTCTATTTCCTAAACATCTAATGGTATGTATTAGGGCCTAACCGGAAATCGCCTCGGACATTCGCTTCGGCCGAATATCCGGTTTTTCGGTACTATTCGGAAGTATTCGCCTCGGCAAATAACACATGCACAAATGGTTACAAGTAAAATAATTCAATAAATATCAAACTTTTTAAAAAAAATTTTTTTATACACATAATAATTTTAGTTAATACAAAATTTCATCTTATAGCCGATATATACAGTACATGAAAAATTTAAGCCTTGCATATGATAACGAAACAAACGTTACTCTCCGGGGTTGCACCTACTACTTGGTTCGTGCCCGGATCCGGCAAATAGTACATCCAAATACTCGGATTCAGTACTCGGCAAAAATTATCTACTCGGTTAGGCCCTAGTATCTATACATATTTGGTAAAAAACACTATTAGACCAAAACAATTTATGCTAGGCATATTCACTCACCACTTTGACCTTGGGGTCAAGGTCACAATCCAAAAGGACTTTCCTTCAAAGATTTGCTTCTTCACATGCTTATATTTCCTAAGCTTATTTAAAGGTTATGTTCACATAAAATATGTCTTATTATACAGAGCCAAAAATTCATTTTGGCACACTTAAACTCCCACTTCTGACCTTGGAGTCAAAGCACAAAGGCTTACTGATATGTTGCAAATGTGTGAATTTCTTGTCATGACATGCAGGTCCTTTGGTCCACTTATCGTGATACCCTGCAGTTCAAAGACATTTCATGGTTCCGATACACTGATCTTTTCAATCTGGTTGGATGCACAACTTTACTAAGTGGGAAACTGTTGATTCATGGGAAATGTTGTGCTAGTAAACCACATAAGTATGATGTGGAATGAGCATCATTTATTTATAAAATCTGAAAGAAAATAGACTGCAACAGTTTTCAAAACCTTCCTGAAAATAATGCATAATTAATCAGTCCATCAACTGTTTCAATTCTGTAATGTCTGATTAATTTTGAAGGCAAAGTCCATACTAAAAGACTGGTATGTCACTTGTCTGTATATGTATTTCATAAAGAGAGTGGGAGAGCAAGAGAAATGGATGTGATAAATGTCCCTCATCAATTAGGTATAAACAACATATGTTCTGTTATTATCAAAATATACTGATTTGGGTAAATTGTAAACTTGACAAGAAAGCTATTACAAATATCCAAATTATTAAAGTTTTGATTCCACCACACACCCTACCAATATCATTTATAACATGTTTAAGGAATTCACCCACAAATGATGGCATTAATTTCATTTTGTTTTAGAACTTAATTAAAAAGAAACATGTTACCTTGGGGGTTACAATATTCTGGATGATGTTCTGCTCTGCACTGGTGATCTGTTCAAAGTGTAACATGATTACTGGAAAATGTACAACCGCTCACAAACATTAAAACATAGCACAATGATATATATACCATTTTATTACATATTAATTTATTACATAATAGTTACTTATAATACACAAAAGTTTTATTTTTATACGTAAGGGACTGGAGTTAATTTTTCAAAATGACAAAACAACCCACCAAATTCCCTCATTATTAATGAATGTATTTTTTTTTTTCCAACAGAATATTTTTAACATTATCAACATCCCAAATTGTATCACTAATTCAGGTTTCCCAGGATACTATTAAATATTTTGCTCAAAAGGCAAGTGGAGCACATCTGTCATTATAGATGGCAACTCTGAATAAATTGTTTCCTATCGATGATTTTTATATGCTCTGTTTAAATAACTTCCACTACTAGTAAATGTAAATACTTCGAAAGTACCATATGCAGCCACTTATAAGTAAAGTCCAAATTCATAATGTTGCTGGTTAATTTGGGTCTGTGCAGTTTATTTGGAGTAATCCAGTGAACAAACATAGCCAATGATGAGATCAGGGTCCCATGATGAGATCAGGGTCCATGGGTCTATGTTGTTTGCAGTTGACTCGACTTAAATGCAGATATATAAAGTAACCCCTTAAGGATCTTATTATTGTCTCAAATAGTGCCAGTTAATCATCAATTTATGAATAACAAACTAATTTCTGTAACAAATTAAATGATAGTATGCAACAGAGTTTTTAAATGGTATTGAACACTTCGAACAAACTTTTTGAAATATTTGGATTGTATGATGAAAGGTGGAAGGTGTTTTCTAAAAAAAATATTTATTTATAAAACTGTTTCCATCCAGGCCTCATATAAGCTTTATAGCCAATGTGGCAATTGTTGAATTAGAAAGAGCTGACAAATGCTCATTTGTGAACCAAAATCATAGTTTTTGTTTTCCCCAATCGTTTTAAAATATTTTTTTTAATACACAACCATATTTTTTTTACCAGAACAACTGATTATTAACACAAATAATGTACCAAATGGAGTTTGGATGATAGCTTTTTATTTAAAGTTATGTCATCTTTCAACTTTCCAAGTCTTATGCTGCTTGTGTTATTCATTTTTAAAGGTGAGACAAAATTCAGATTAAATAACTCAGTAACCAATGACTTACCTGACAATTCATCAGACTCACCTTGTGAGGGTTTAGGACTAGATTGACCGGCACCTTCTCTCAGACTGGCCAAGGCAGACAGAGTGGAGAGTGAATTGCTGCTATCTGCTGAAAATTAAGTTCCTTTTTACACAATATATTGCTAACATATATTACTTGTTAATAAGTCAGAAACATCTGCAAACTACATAGACCCTGATCAGATCAAGGTCAATGCTATTTTCTCTTAATTACTCCTAACAAACTGCATAGACAAAGATGTGCTAGGGCATAATGCGACAGAAAACCTGTGTCTGTGCAGTTTGCAGCTAGACCCTGACTTACAAAAAACTAAATAAGGTAAATATTTATTCTAAACATACATTAAATTCATATGGATATCAGTGTTTGTAATACCAAAGTACATATTTGGTCAGTAATTAAATGTATGCACAAGGAAGGAATCCTATTGTAATTGCAAATCTAACATTCTTAACTTGGTCTCTAATGTGTAGTGTTTGAAATCATTAGAATTTTGTGGAAAATAATGTGGCTGATAACACTCCTTCATGTCCATTCTGCTGCACATTTACAAATATTTTACTAGGTCAACAAAGATGTGATTGACGTGAGCATTAGATGCATTCCATGTTTATCACAGCACATCATGTACACAATGCAGATTGCCATGCACTGTTGTACATACCGCTGATCAATAACACACCTGTATTGCAAAAAATTAGGGTATCAGGTTGTACCTGCACACTGTTCTCCATAACATATAAATAAAAATTAATTCTCAATTTCCAATAAGTAGCTGTGATCGGGGGTCATGAAAAGCAACTGTTTTTGTAAATTATGTTTCTCATGTAATGCTTATCTGATCACATTACATTAGGTAACATTCTTTGCTACCTCCAAATCCAGCTCTCCTGCAAAGATGGAGAGAAAGAAACTTTTTTCTGTCTGTATATGATATATAGGTAAAGGAAAACAACTTTTACAGGTTATTTCCTCTTTCTACCCACTAGGAAAATACTGGTAAAGGATTCTCACACTGCAGGAAAGGTGTGAGAGATTATTTGGAATGTGATCAGGCAAGTATTAAAGAAGAAATGTAATTGACTAAAATAATTGCTTTCTCCTGCAAATACATTACCTGATCACATTACCTTAGGAGAATAGGAGGAAATACTGAGCATCCTACCTGTACCTGTGTCAACCAGGAAAAGCATGTATGTTCTACTGATCGATGAAATTCACCTAATATTAGTTTAGCACAATAAGTGACCTCAGTTCTAGACATGTGAGGAGATCCCTATGTGATTAATGGGTCTCACATTTAAAGTATTTCCCAGGTGAATCCAGCAAAAGTCACTAAAACCACCAGTAACAAGGTTGTACTGTCACAAATGGGGGGGGGGGGGGGGAGGAAGGTTTGCATTATGTGCAGCAACCAATGGCTTGATGAGGTTCAGTCTTCTTCTCTGTGAGGCACTGTCCTGCAGATAAAAGCTGATGAAAGTGATCTGGGCATGTCATCCAACAGACTCCATTATGTCTTGAATGGAGATATTATGTTTGAATGTCAGGTCTATGGAAACTGCACGTATTTCATGAGCAAAAAATTTTATGAGGCGTACATGTTCCTAAGAGAGGTCTGTGTATGCTGATTTTATAACTCTCATTCACCAAGTGGCTAGTGCTTGTGATGTTATGTCTTGCTTTCCTTACATAAAAGACAAAAAACGCCTAGTCCAGCCATTGCGGATATTCTTCTGTATGCTTCAGATAATATCTGAAAGTGCATATAGGATCTTGGAGCTTCACCTCTTTTGATGAAGCAATCGAGGAGAGGGGAGTGAATAGTACTTTGTTGGTTGCCTAGTGATGGCAGCCTGTTTTTAGCAATGAAACCAGGTTGTTATTATTAGGATAATTCATCCACTGGAACTTAACTGCATGTAGTTCAGGTCCATGGCAACAGCCTGGAGCTCACTGACTCTGCATGCTGTGGCAAGCGCTATCAAAAAGCAAGTCATATGAAAGGTGATTGATGGATATGGATGACATTGTGTCAAATCTGGATGAGTTAAGGCATGTCAACACTCAAAGAAGATTCCATTTTGGGAATAACATGAGTCAGCATAGTCTAGATGGATCAAAATTGGATAAAAAGCTGGAAAGTTTTTGCTTTGTCCAATATGTCTCATCCTTGATGTCAGAACTTGTCCTAGATCAAGGACCAATATAGTGTTGTGGGCTAAAGTCTTAGCTTCAATGAGAAAGATAATGAAGTTGGCCAATTGAGGAATGGAGGTAGAGAGTGAGCAGTGTGACATCTGCTCAAAGATCCCACCCAACTGTTAGATGCACCAAGGATGGCATGAGGTGGATTTGAAAAGCCATTTCCTGAGACATCCACTTTCTATTAACCATTGTAAAGTCCAATAGGAAGTGTGTTCCCCAACCTGACAGATTGTCAGCTATACAAATCTTGCTTTCTGGTTGTGGGTTTGCAATGGGTATTCCTGCTGTAAGCCACTTCCTGTCTTGCCACTTTAGAAGGAAGTTTTTGATGTGTTGCTATCATAATATTTCGATCTTGATGGCCTGTGAAAGATCACCATTGGGATAGAAGGGCCATTTGTAATGGACACGTGTAAAGGTGGCAAAGGTACAACAAATCTGCCGCTGCAATGAACAGCCAGAGGAGTTGAAGAAAATTCCTTTCTTTTTTGATGTGTTTGGGAGAGGGAGACTTACATGATTGTAGTGTAGAAGGAATTCCATAACCAAGAAGGATATAATGTGTAGAAGAAAAAAAAATCCTACTTCTCCACGTTTCTTATTCACGCTAGAATGCACATGAGGGTAAGAAGGATGTTCATATCTTGGACAAAAAAAATCGAACCCAATGTTTTTGAAAAATGTCATCCAGGTATGCCACCATCACTAAGGAGGAAGCTGTACTGAACCATGAGATTGTAGTCTAATGTTTCTGTGAAGGCCCAATGGCTAAAGTTGAGGCTGAAAGGAAGAAATGGAATTGGTATACTGTGGCCTGATAGGCAAAGCAAGATATGGATTGAAACATGAACATCTGAACTGAACAGGTCCTGGCTGATCAGGTAATTATTATAGTGAACTTAAAGACTGATGGACTTCGCTGCCTCCAACTTGAATTTCAGAGCCAACATGAATGGGCTTAGTCTGCCGAGGTCCATCATAGGTCCCAAATTGTTGTTGGATTTCATCACCAGATGCATTCTGGAGTAGAAGCCTTGAGTGTATGGCAGAAGTCCAACTTCCACTGCCTATGTTATGAGTAAAATATTCATCTCCTTCTGTAGTATGTCCACCTTCATGGGATCATTTGGGGTTTCCATTACAAAGGAGGTCATCAAAAGTGGAGGTGGCCTGAGAAGCAATATTCTCAGGCCCTCCAACATGACTTGGATCATTCAGTTGTTTTGTGGAAAGAGATCGATTCAAGCTTGAAAAAGATGCAGGAGTCTGGCACCCATGGGTGGATTGCCAGCAGGCAGGGGAAAATGTTAGTCACTGATGGTTGTTGTAAGGTTTGTTGGAGAAGAAACATTTTCAATCTCTTCTCCTGCCTGACACTGATAAGTAGGGGTGTATTACCTCCTATAATTAACCTGGCCATGGCTATTGTGTCATCTTTGGAAACTGCCTCTGCTGTTGACTGTCCCTTCTATGGAATGATTATGAGGTAGGGTGTCCTGATAAGGAGCTTGCACTGACACATGTTGTGGTTGTTGTTGTAGGATTTAATGCCATTTTTCTGCACAAGATAGGCTATACATGGCAGCCAGTATTAATGGTGGAGGAAGAACCCGGGAAAACCCATGGAAAGAACCACCAACCTATAAGAAGCTATTGGCAAGCTTTCTCACATAACCACATTGGCCGAGTCGGTGATTCGAACCCACACAGATAGAAGTGAGATGGCAGTGATCCGTAACGGAGAGCGCTTTAGACCACTGGGGGCCCCCACTGACACATGTAGTGGTAACTCTTGTCACCTGCTTTCTGATCTCCTCAATTTGACCCCTGAAAAGATGAGGAGAGCCAAATGAAGGAGTCTGTAAGGCTGTCACATGATGGGACATCAGAAAGGAATAGTGCGTCTATTCTAATCCATGTTGCAGGAGATCATCAAGGAGTTAGCAATGGTGTGTTGAGATTCACTTCCTTGGTGATACAGCTCACAAATATAAGGCATAACTGCTTCCAGCCTACTCAGTTAGGCAAAAAATTGCTAAGCATTTTAAGCAAGTAGTGAGGAAGATGATAACATTTTTCACTAGCTTGATGGTGGCATTGAAGACTTCTGAACAACTTTTTAATAAAGTGATGTTTTGATGCCAAAATTGGAAACAGTCTTGTCACCATTAGGTATTAACAAACTGTATATATCAGAGTGTGACTTGTATCAATGAGACAAGAAGTTAAATAGGAAATGACTCAAGGAAATTGCATTATTGGGGTTGAGAATTTTTGCTGAGAGTCATCCAATGATTTCTGCAACTTTTTCTGACTGAGGCAATGTACTAAATTGATGGACTATATCATCGTAAGTGGCTTGTCTGGAGGATATTCTAGCACAAGGTTCAAAATTGGTTTAAACCAGATATACTGGCAGCATTATAGCAAACAGAAAGAATAGATAAGCTCTAAGAGTTGCTTCCCTTTGTCTATATAATAATGTATAGTCCAAAGGACATATTTTTATTTTGGATTGTGGGTTGTTTTCTTTCATATTTTCTAAACAGTTGGAATCTGAGGTAGCAATGAACATTATCCTAATGTAATGTTATTATGTAATGTATCTGCAGGAGAAATGTAGATGATGCAAACATACGATAATCCCATAAGCAAAGCACACTACTGGTGTTGTTACTGTTGTTGTAGGGTTTAACACCATTTTTCAGCACACGATAGGCTATACATGGCATCCAGTATTAATGGTGGAGGAAGAACCCGGAAACCCCCCCAGAAAGAACCACCCACCCATGAGAAGCTACCGGCAAGCTTTCTCACATACCCACATTAGCCGAAACTGAGACTCGAACACACGCAGAGGCGAGATGGCAGTGATCCGTAACGGAGAGCGCTTTAGACCACTCAGGGCCCCTACTACTGGTATCAAAAATAAAATTAAAGTCATGGACACAAAATACAAACAAAACTGGTGTTTTTTGAAACCAATAAAAGAATGCTGCCCTATTACAAACATATGTGCAACATCTAACAAGGAATAAAAATGGGGTTTCTTGTTTCATAAAAAAAAGGCCATATCAAAGTTAATGAATTTAAGTTTGATTGCAAGGTTATTTTTCAGTAAATTGCCAAGTTTCCATCTTCTTACAAGATCTGTCAGACTTATAACGGACAATACATGTATATTATTTTAATCTTACCTTGGTTGAGAGAAGATATAGAGATAGGGCTCTGAAAGTATGGCTCTCCTCCAAAAACACTGTAATTATGGTGTCTGTAATAAAAGTAAAATACATTAACATTGCGAATTAATTTATATTCACGTACATAATCTTTCATGATTTTGCTAACAATTACATTACTTTAGTTGCTTACTAAAATGGTACATACACTTCTTACATGTGTGACTGATAATTCAAAGTGTGTTTAACCATTAAAGTCTTGATTGTTCAAACTTTGTTGTAATACTGTGATGATTAAAAATAGTCGTAAATGCATATAGAACATAAAAAAACTATGAATATATTTGGTTATTTTCACATGTTACCTTATAGAAAAGACAACTACCTTAGAGTAAATACAACTAAGAATGTATCTGGCTATTTTCACATGTTACTCTATAGTAAAGACAACTATGAATATATCTGGCTATTTTCACATGTTACCTTAGAGCATATGTGTCAAACTCAAGGCCTGCGGGCCACATCAGGCCCGGCATACAATTATATCAGGCCCGAGAGGTCTTGACCGGCGTATAATTATATCCAGCCCGACAAAATTTTAGGCAGAAGTATTTTTTAATGGCCCTGCGATATAAAGTGCAAATCAAATTCCCTAATTAGCAGCCTTGCCGAACGATAGGTTACCTGAGAGCGTTCTCGCTTTACTCAGAATAAGCAAAAATAAATGTTGTGTAGTGAGTGGATGTTCGTTGGTACAGTAACCTAGCAACGTTTAGTTGCTCGTTTTGGATTGGTACATAAGAAATGAAAGTAGTGTAGTGCCCGGATATTACATCACCATTTCCCACTACGGCTAATGTGATATCAATCAAGCGTCTATCGGTAGATGCACAATCTTTTTATTAAATCAAAGCTAGCCTTAAAATGGCCAAATGAAAAGTTGATTCTGAAAACAGAGCCTTTCAAAGCTGCTGGGAGGCTGAATATATGTTTACTGATATTGGTGGTAAACCTGTGTGTCTAATTTTTGGAGATAATGTGGCTGTGATCAAGGAATATAATCTGAGATGGCACTAGGAGACTAAACATCAAGACAAGTTAAAAAGCCTGAATGCAGAGCAGAAGCTACAGAAGGTAGAAGAATTGAAGAGGAATCAAACATCACAGCAGACGATTTTCACTCTATAGTGCATACAACATGTCTAGCTGTTTTCACATGTTGCTCTGTAGTACAGACAACTGAATATGCCTATTTTCATGTTACTCTACATTCAAGTATGAATATGTCTGGCTATTTGCATGTTACTCTACATTCAAGAATGAATATTTCTGGCTATTTTCATGTTACTCTACATTCAAGTATGAATATGTCTGGCTATTTTCACATGTTACTCTATAGTAAAGACACCTATGAATATATCTGGCTATTTTCACATGTTACCTTATAGTAATACAACTATGAATATATCTGGCTATTTTCACATGTTACTCTACAGTACATACAATGATGAACATGTCCAGCTGTTTTCACATGTTGCTCTGTAGTACAGACAACTGAATATGTCTATTTTCATGTTACTCTACATTCAAGTATGAATATATCTGGCTATTTTCACATGTTACTCTACATTCAAGTATGAATATGTCTGGCTATTTTCGTGTTACTCTACATTCAAGAATGAATATGTCTGGCTATTTTTCATGTTACTCTACATTCAAGTATGAATATGTCTGCCTATTTTCATGTTACTCTACATTCAAGTATGAATATGTCTGGCTATTTTCACATGTTACATACATCTATGAATATGTCTGGCTATTTTCACATGTTACTTTACATACATCTATGAATATTTCTATTTTTTTGTACGTTACTCTTCATTCAAGTATGAATATGTCTGGATATTTTCAAATGTTACATACATCTATGAATACGTCTGGCTATTTTCATGTTACTCTACATTCAAGTATAAATGTGTCTGGCTATTTTCACATGTTATTCTACATAAATCTATGAATATGTCTGGTTATTTTCATTTGTTAATCAACAGAAAATAAATATATGAATATGACTGGCTACTTCTTCAGAGGTCTTACTAGGATACTAAAACTTGGCATCCAGAAATGTGGAAATTTGCAGATCAGAAGAACCAGTTTATGCCATTGGGTTTAATTTTCCACATTCTTTTCACCACTGACATAAAACTCTTGTTGTCCATATGAGACTGAATTTTGTCAATCCAAGGTAAAGTCTTATTTCAAACACTAAGAACTTGCTTACACTTGGCTACTATCCCATCCAGACTATAAGTTCAAGCAGCTTTAGCACTCTTCTAATTATCATTACAATCTCTGTAATTCTGCCATTTAACCCCAAAATAGCTATCCAAATTTGCAAATGGCATTTTGTCCAAGTCTCAAAGTATCCCCACTATAATGCGCCCCACGATAACGCAAATTCATTTATAAGGTGGTTGTTGTGTGGCTCCTGAAATTTTGTATATTTATTTGCACATGATTTTTTCTTCTTCTTCAAAGTAGATGAAATAGTGAAGTAAGAATTTACTATCATTTTGGGGGAAGAGATCGCCTATGGAGAAGAGAGAAAATACGATCGTGGCATGGTTCCTGAAACTTGAAATATTTGTACGTGTATTTTTCTCGTACCGGGAGATTTTTTAATTTTAGGTACGAGAAATAGTGTGTAAAACGTTTATTATCATTTTGGGGAAGAGTTCGCATATGAATTTTAATATGATACGATCATGGCATAGCTTCTTAAATTTCACAATTTCACCAGCTTCTTGAAGTAGATGCCAAAATAAACATGATGTGGTCATTATGGTTGTCTTAAATTAATTCTGTATACAATCGTTGAATCAAACAATAGCCGACGTGTGTTTCTTCTTTAGCTACACACAACCAAGCAGCAATTATGGAAAAGCAAGTTCACAAATGGAAGTTGTTCATTGCACATTGCACAAAAAAAGTTTATTATGATTTTGGGGAAGAGATCCTGTATGAATTCTAATATAATACGATATATAATATGATAAAGTACGAGAAATAGTGTGTAAAACAGAGCTTCTAAAATGTATTGATTTCACCAGGTTCTTGAATTGTTATGCCTAAATAAACATTATAGGAAATATTACTTATTATTGATCCAAGAGTAAAGAAACGTGTTCTTTAACTGCATACACAATCAAACAGCAGAGAATGCAGTGGTTGATACAAGATTCTCACAATTTAATAAACATCACAAAACGAAAGCACCCAACATGCTTTCTTGGCTTGGTGGTGTTTTTAGAGGATAACATTTGACTAGTAAACAATGTCGGCTTTGTTAGCTGGAAACTGAAAGGGTTCGATATTTTACATGTGTATAGTGTAAAAAACATTATATCAGTGGCACATGACCATTACAGACTTATTGCAATTAGTTCTCGGATTTTATGTGATGGTGTTTGCTTATGAACTTGTCATTAATTTCCAATTTTTTTTATAGATAAAAAATATTTTACCATTATCGAAAATCAAGTTTACAATTTGTATAGACACCATTCATAGACCCTGGAACATAATTAAACATACACACTTGCTTCATCTTTCATTTTTCTTAACCTAATTTTCTGTTATTTTTTCCCATTGAATTCAGACACATAATGATTTGTGACAAAAATATTGAATAGTTTAAATATGTGTGCAATTTCTGCAATGGAATTACGGGTATTATGGATTAGGTGCATGCCACGATGGTACTATATCAGACGGTAAGTAAACAGTGTTAATATTCTGTTCATGCTATATATTGGACATTGAATTCAGACACAATAATCTTGGACAAAATTATTGAATGATTTAAATATGTGCAATTTTCCAATGGAATTACATGCATTATGGATTAACTGCATGCCACAACGGCACGATAGTAAATGATGTTGATACCCTATTCATTATATAACGTCAGAGTATTATCGATCAACGTGTATTTTCAGAAAAAAAACCACAATAAAATTAGTAAAACTATTTAACACAAAGTAATAATCTATAAATATATTATCTGTCCATTATTCTGAACAAGTCTTATTACTGCATTCCATTTAATATCTGTTCAAATAAATCTCCCAATTTGTTACATTAAACATGAGTACGCATATATATATATGCTAATGCAGCGTTTGCTTTAAAAAAAATAAAAATACTGTAAAACCCCGCATTAATCTGGACCAACTAGACTCCATATGCATTTTCCTGATGAAAAGCCAATGTCAAAATGATTTTCCATTTAAGAGTAGTGAAAACAAGACTTTCAAGAGCATCACATATTGGGCACTAAATCAGTACCTTTTTTTAATAATGGATTGACTAAATTATGGTGTTCATCATAACAGGTTATTCTAATAATACCATGCAGAATTCATTATGTCCATAAATTCATAATGACGATGTTAACTACTGTGAGATACTAATGTAAATGTGAAGATAAATTAAGATACAAACTGAGCATGTAAATGTATTATGTTAATAATCAATATTTAGCCAGAGAATTTCTTATTAGTAACATACCCTGTTCTAGGCCTTTTTGCTTTGGAAGCCACATTTTGTGTGGAGTCGAAGTCACTATCTATGCTAGTCCCTGCTGACTGCAACTGCACATTATTGATTGATCCCATACTAGAGATGCCACTATCCACTGAGGTAGATGATGAGAATCCAACTTGGATTGTATCAGAAGAATTTTGAACAGCTGATGTTGCAGATGATTTTCCCAATTCTCCTGGAACTGTGAATCTGGCATCCATAATGAGCTTCTGCTCCACAGAGTTCTGATTAGACATGCTTCCATTTGACGAGTGTGGACTCTCCACTCTCTGCGAGTCCAAAGAAAGAGTATTGGAAGGAATAATTTTTGCTGAAGTGTCTGTGGCACTATTGTTAACAGGTGTAGAGAGAGTGCTATTAGATGAAGATATATGTGGCATACTTTGTATTGATGGTGAGGTGATGTTTGGCTTTAGCCTTTCTCTTAATGAATCACTAATAGTTTTTTCACTTGTTGATGGACCTGTGTGGATTCTAGGTTTACAGTCTGGAGAAATGTTCATCTTTGCATCCTTGGCCTGAATTTATGAAGAAAAGAATGTTGGAGCATTTTTAATTATTTTATTTAAAGCTCAAGATAAAAACTACAGCTATTAAATATGGCACAGAGCATAAGAACTGCTATAAAATAATGCACAATACTTGTGATAACATAATTAAAAAAGTTCAAAGCACTTGATTATTCTCTACAAATTAGGATTAATTAATTAATATTAATTAATGACACAGACATGTAGCATGATGTTCCACCCAATCACAATCCTGACACCAGGCCAACCAGAACTAACACTAACACATACATGCCAACCCCTGACGAGGAAAAAGCGTAATCCAAGTGGTCAAAAAGCAAAATCCAGGCAGAAAAAGCATAACCCACATATAACATGCTAAAATTTCAATAAACAATTATTTATTTGCCTCTCTCATCTTTTAACATCCGTTACTGTTTTAAGTTTTCATATGTAGCACTTTTAGCTTTACACGAATCAACTAGAAACCATTTTAAGACTTGGCGCCAAATATTACAATTATTTCCACACAGCGGGAAACTGATGTCACATGATGCTGCACTCTTGTCTTAATATTTACAGGATTCTGTTGTTTTTTGTTTTGGTTTTATTTTTGATTGCCTGTTTCTAATTTATCTAAGAAATTTTTGAAAAACGAGATATTTTTGCTCACATAAATGCAGAGACTAAAATAAAATATACTTATTAGCACCAAATATCTTTAGAGTGGATCTGCAGCAAATATGAATTAGAACATGGAATCTACAGGTAAAGATTAAAGTTAGAAAACCAGTCTGGTCTCTCCTCACTAAGCATATAGATGCTATAAATAAACTTCAAGGTAGACAGTAGAACCAGGTTAGCTATAAATAGAACATGGTACTGTTAGGAAAGTCCACGGTCAAGCACACTCTTATATTATAGTTACATAAAAGCCATCTTTTCTAAAATACAGTCTGTGGGATTAATGGAAAGTTAATAATAACGAGAAAACAAAAAATTTATTTTTTGGGGAGGTGGATATACTGAAAAAGCGTAATCTATATACAGTTAACGCATAATTTAGTGAAAAAAGTGTAATGATTATGCCAAAAGCGTAATGATTGGCATGTATGCTAACCTCTTAATGCTGAGCGCCAAGCGAGGCAGCTGTTAGTACCACTTTGGGATGTCTGCCATGATGGCCATATCCACTCAGAGATCACACCAACTTCAACTATGACCAAACATACATTATGAGAGAAGTTTTAGAGAAAACCTAATGTCAATACGTCCATCCATTCTGGAGGAATAGCAATAACAAGATTTTCCAAGATGGCCAATACTGGATATCTGAGCAGCACCATTTTCAATAAGGACCAACTAAATTTGGGAATCAGTGTGTGTGCAAGATTTCACGGTAATCATTACAGAAGTTTAGGAGGGATACTGATAACAAACTTGTGCTAATGGATTCTGGACAATAAGACCATCACATAAGGTCTTCTGATCTGTAAACAGTAGAACTTAGAAAAAAACAATTTCAAACAAAATGTAATTGTGTCAAGAAATTCTGATCTATGATTACAACCTTGCACATCAGTTATGAAAACCTGCAAATTGTGTTGTGTCTTTAACATCAATACATCTAATCAAATGTTGCTTCTTCATCCACTCAACATGCAAAAAGCATCAATATAATAGCATCGCAACCAAAGTCAGAAGGATGGACAATCAGGGGACAGATTATCAGTCAGTGATGTCCTGGAATGCTGGGAATTAAACCCATGGGCCGTTCATAGTATTATCAATACAAAGCCCCATACCAAATGAGAGCGAAAACAAATCAAAATTTTGGTAACGGTATGCTGTGGAAAGCAACATCATTATGAGTGGCACACATTCATTGTAATGCCTGTAAACAATGTTTTGGATTGCTGGAAATCATAGACATTTGAGGGCTGTATGATATTAAGCCAAATAGCAGACATGGTTGAATTTAAAAAAAAAAATGTTTCCTGCAGACATCAAAGTATAGTGAATAAGCATTCTAGGTCTATAACTCATGTAAATGATGTATTGGAACACTGGAAATTTAATTCATTCATGGTCTCATCAATATATTTCTGCATGCCTATTTTGGTTGGGAGTCAAAAAATCATTGGAAAAGTTTAGCTACAAATAAACAGGTTCTGGGACAGACAATCAGGGGCCATAACTCCTCTAAATGGGTATAGAAGATTGGAATTTTAATTCTATCAATATAAAGCTGAACATCAAAAAAAAATTAAAAAAATTGGAATTTCCACTAAAGCTATCTATCAGAATCATTATTGATGATGAATTCATGGAAAGACAAAAAGAGGGATTGACAGGTGGCCAACTTGATTACAACAGGGATCTGCTTACTTTGTTGTTGTTGTAGGGTTTAACGCCATTTTTCAGCACACAATAGGCTATACATGACTGCCAGTATTACTGGTGGAGGAAGAACCCCCGACCCACAAGATGCTACTGGCCAGCTTTCTCACATAACTACATTAGCCAAATCTTAGACTCAAACCCACGCAGACAGAGGCGAGATGGCAGTGATCCATAACAGAGAGCACTTTAGACCACTTGGGGCCCCTGCTTACTTTGTTAAGTGTGTCCCTAATAAAAACGTAAATGTACATAAAAGTTGTCTTTTTGTTGGATTAAAATTGTTGACATCAACCTGTTCATTGACAACATTTTCATAATTTACGACAAACCATCCGAGGTAAGTTCAAATATTCACAGGAGACACTTTTAAATATTTAGACAGAGATATAAGTTAATAAAAATTTGAAGATATTTTCTTATAAAAAGCAATCTGAGTTCAACACAAACTGTCAATTCAAAATTTTTAAAGAATAAAACCTTTAATGGTTTTTATGGTTAATACAAAAGAAACAAAAACAATCTTTTTTCAACAGCAACCGATAACCAATCCACTTTACAATGGAAATGCAATTTTCACAAAATCTTGAATGTTGATCAACATCAAATATCGATGAATTCATATTATGATCAACATTAAGAACTTATCCGAATGGATTTTAAAAAAAAGACTATTATTGTATCCAACATTCAAATTTAAGGAGATTATGTCAAAACTGCATCAAAGAAAATGCAGCAGTACAGTGGACAAAATACTTCACAAGGAATTTACCTGGCCCATTTTCTCTGGTGTAGAATCTGGTGTGGCATTATCACTTGGGATTGGCTTAAAGGCAGGAATAATTTTGATATTTGCATCCTTTTTCTGTAAAGAATAAATTAGAAAAATAACATTCTTGTTCCTTTTTCTTTTCACTGCAAAAGTGATCTCATCTGTAACCAAAATAGATGCTTTAGCAACTTCACAAGTTTTATTACCTAAAAGCCTATTAAAACAAGAAAATATATATACTTCCAACAAAAAGGATTAATGATGTATCCAGATGGGTTTTAGTCATCTCAGAGAACCCATGGTAGTGCTAGCAATCAGCAAAAATTAGCAAAGGCAGTAAAATGTTTCAGATATTCATTTTTTTAATATAAATAATCAAGCAACTGAACATATTGGTGCTTGTGCTGCTGCATTTTGTCGTAAAGTTACAGACATTTCAACACATGGTTGTATTAACAATGTTTGAAAACACATTATTTAACACCTGAATGAGCTGAAATCCATAATTTGGCAATAAATCAAAGCATTTATTAAACTGAAAAAAACATTTCCAAGAAAATACCAATTAATACTGAGTAAAACCTACAACTGAATGGAAAACAAATCCTAACAAAAAATTTCATACTTGTGCCCTTTCCCAGTACACTAAAAATCAAGCATGTCAGTAATTTCAAAATTTGCTAAAACATCTGAAATTGTCATGCCAAACTAGTGCAGAAATTAACAGTTCAATAATAAAGGGCATGAAAAACTTATGCCATACTCTATTTATTTGGCAACACATGCAGTGATGTGTAGATATATCATTACCATTTGTATAACATGCAATTATGTATAGATATATCATTACCATTTGTATAACATGCCAAATATGCAGTATAATGAACTGCAGTTAGAATATTTTACCACAGTATAGAACTACTCCTGGTTATCGCTGTTTGGTCTTTTCTGCCAATGGCAAGCATCTTTTAAGCCATATAATCCAGAATATCAGCTACTACTGATAATCCTAGTTTACCATGAAAGCTGTTCAGGAAGATGCAGTGAGAAATTGAAAGCTACTTTTTCTAACAAAGTTTAAACTGAACTTGACAACACATTAAAAACAATCAGGATTACCCCTTCTGTTCCTATTAAATAAAACTAATCACCTACTTCAAGATTCGTCCCTTGTGTTGTATGCTTTCTGTAATATAACATAGTTCATCATCACAAATTCATGCAAATTTAACAGCCACCCCTCACTCCCCTTGTACTAACCATACACAGCCCCACTAACAATGACCAGGGAATCATAATACACAATCCATCAATAATACATGACTGAATATATGAATTTTGATCAGAAAATACTTCAAAATGTCAATATACTGTATATATTCAATTCTAAGTCTGGTCCTACTGCAAACTGCATAGTCCTAGTTCTGCTGTTGCATACTGTGCAGGTAGATCATGGTCTTCTCTTTACAATCAGATATTTAGAAGTCTTTCTGACCAAGGCTGCCTTGATAAGAGCCAGGAGTGAAAGAGTTGATCCAGTTGGATAGAATACCTGTGATCTTGCTTGTTTGAGAAGATTCAGCTTGGTCAGCATTTTCCTTGACAGATTTATCACCAGATTGAATAGATCACTGACCAAGGACTTGTCCCATCTGAGAGGGGCTATCAGAAATCAGCATGCAGTTCTGAACCTTCAACTTCTGTAAGTTATACTGTACTATAATGTAGATGGGTAGCCAAAAGTCCAAAGATTGACAGTGCATCTACAACACAAGCTTCTTTCTCCAGAACTGGAGAGACAAAAGTGGGCAGTTTGTGATTCCACATCACAAAAAATTCTAACCCCCACCCCACAACCCCAAAAGTGTGTAAATCTAATGAAAGATCGATTGATGGGTGGACCATTCGGTATGAATTATCTGGCTCTTTCTTGACAAAGACTCTGCCAGGACACTGAGTCTGCTGGTAATGTGTCCGATTTGTATATTTATATTGTACAGAAAGCACCAACACAGAAACTGCCAAACCTGAATGTGTAGGTCAGCAATGTATTACATGAATTTTATGTCAGTCAGAAAACTGCCAAATTACCACTTCCAATGTAACATGAAAAATATTTGTTGTGAACATTATATCAAGTGGAAGCAACATATTTATTTAAACAAAATTCTATTTAAGGCTGGAAGCTTGGTCTGAAAACATCTAAGTGAGTTCTGTAACAAAGAAATTAAAGTTCCTGCTAATTGGCCTTTAGACACGAAAACCTTAGAACTGCTCAGATTTGCATGTCTTTTTTGTTTGACAGTCTGCAATTTATTCCATTTCTGAAGAATGTGGAATAAGACAGAAAGAGAGCTCACATCCTCCTTGTCTAAGTAAACTTAGGTGACGTTCTACAGTTTCGTATTTTGCATAGAGTTAGAATTTTAAAGAAAACATATTTTCCAGGTTCTTCTCACTGGTTACACTGGCTATTTAAAACGCTTGTATATCTTAGTTACGGTTCAAGAACCTTTAAATCCCTTTATTTTGGTGTATGATTGATGGGATTAATATGGGTCATTGAGTATACAGCTTGGCCTTACTCCAGATACAAAAAAGTGTTAGCACCACTTGGTCATTTACACTTTCTGAGCTTCAGAGGTAAATTGTATTAAAACAAAGACAATAACTTTTTTTTAATACATTTTATATATTTAGTATTTATTCATTGCACTTCAAAAGCTGGTATTATCTAGCCTAGCAAATTTCATTTTCCGTTTTAATTGCTGCTACTGAGAGTGTACTTTAGACTAATTCAGGCTGATTTTGTAAGCACAAGAGAGCAGTAATTTAGTTTGCAGTGTGCTTAGATCATGTACAATTTCCAAAGAACTGTCAGCCATGTTACATTAAAGTTGCACAGAGGTATGCCAACATTCTCTCCACTGCATGTTTTGAATGCAAACAACTTCACCCTATATAAGCCACTCTCTCAAAAGTACATAATGGTCAGTATTGGTCCTCCATGTGTCCACAGTAATGCCCCATAAAACTGCATATGGTACTAGTTGCCAAAATCATTGATCTATGGTCACTTGGCATGAGGTAACCAGGTGCTTGGATGGGCTAGTCGGCAAGTGGGTCAGCACTGTATGGTATTATAGTAAGATAGAATGTTGTTGTTGTTGTATAGTTTAACGCTATTTTTCAACACACAATAGGCTATACATGACGGCCAGTATTAATGGTGAAGGAAGAACCCCGGGAAAACTACTGGAAAGAACCACCTACCCACAAGAAGCTACTGGCAAGCTTTCTCACATACCCACATCGGCCGAATCAGGGACTCGTACCCACACAAAGGTGAGAGGGCAGTGATCCATAACGGAAAGCGCTTTAGACCACTCAGGGTCCCTAAGATAGAATGAATGGATCATTAAAATATGGCCAATAAAAACAACAACATGCCCAACAGGCTGCCTAAAAATGTGAGGACAACATCACACATATGTCTCATATACCAGATAATGTGCATTTTGTGCCCAAGAGGTCTGTGTCATTACAAAATTAATAAACAACTCAAAAGTGTTAATAGGTCAGAAAAAGAATACCAGACACTAAACAACTGAGTGAAAACATGAACAAGGGCACTGTGTTGGAGCATAAGGATAAAATAAACAAAATCCACAAATGTGTCAAATTCAAATAAACACCACTCAAACACAAAATGCATACCACCTTAGAGTAGATTCGTTTTTACACAAGAAAACTTCAAAAATTACAATGGATAGTAAAAAATGATGTAGATAAATGCAGAATTTGCATAGGTCTGCAATATATTTTTCCATGTACTACAAACGAAAATGGAGGAGGCAAGAGCAGGTAATGAGCAAGAGTGACTGCCCTTAAGTCTACATGATGCAGATGGTTTAAGCCAATGTTTCGTCTTTGAGTACTGATAACAACTCTGCAACTGTCATAAGGAAAATGATAACCATGTCTTATAATTCTTATGCAAAAATCTTTGAAAATCAGCTCTGGAAAAGTTTTTTAAAATTTAGCTCCATTATTATTTAAATCATTTAGCAGTTTAGAGTTTTTAATTGTAAGTATCTCGTGTGATATTCAAGGGTATGTACAATACATACCAATTTTTTATAGTGATGATAGCAATATCCACAATATTTTACATTGTCTCCATAATTTCCTGCCTCTTCACAAAGCAAGCCCTGGGCCTGAGCACTGAAATGAAGAAAAACAACTCAATCTTTTGATTCACATTAATAAATTAAAGCCATCGTCTGGAGCTAACTTGACTGAATGTCACTTTCCTTTGCTAGATTCTATAAAATAAAGAATGTCTTTAAGAGACTACATGTACATGTATTTTCTCAAAAAAAATGGTGCATAAAACAGGTAATCAAGTTACAAAAAATTAAAAGTTTTGTTTTTATGTAAATATCACTAATCTCAATTAATCAAAAAACCATTAAAGTAACTATATTTGTAAAAAAAAATTACCAGCACTAATTTTCATCAATCTCTGCTAGACCCGACAGTAAATAAAGAGTACAAAGAAGAATTAAAGTCACACATTCTAAACAGGTCATGGACGCCATTATGAAAAAAGTTGTTACTGGTGACGATCAGTGCACAGTCTTAGTAGACCTTGCAACCTCATTAATCAAGCCAATTCATGCTGAATGGATAATTGCGACTCATGCGACAATGAGTGAAAGATCAGACCTAAATATCAGGTTTTGAGAAAGCTAGACCTGTTTAATTCAGTGATTTGGGGATTATTTAGTGAGAAGCATTTGTAAGTACCATGAGACTTAATTGACACGATGTTGACACAGTGGCTTTGTCCAACAATCTGTGCAGTGTGAGTTTTAATAATCTGATGTAATTAGTGTATATACATGGTGTTTCATTAATAATAGTGTTTCAAGAAATAGTTATAGTATTTTTTTTTTACAGGATTGCTGTTCTTTTGGATTAAAAGTGCATGGATAAATGAAATGTGCTTCAGAAGGATTTTAATGATTAAACAACAGTTGTACTCCAAGTAAGAATCAACTTTAATAAAAATTACATTTAATTTTTATATACTGTTATTTTGTATTATTTTGTCTTTCATCGTTAGTATTACTATATTTGAATACCTTATGCTTTTTGTATATTTTCTCTCTATCTTTACTTACCTCACATATCGATTTAAGGCAGTGAGTATAAAATTACAGCTATCATATACAGTACCTTATCAAACATGTACATTTAAACAATATAAAATGAAATATAGTTCAAAACGTTTTTAAAAAAATAAAACAAACACATGTAAAAGCTAATATTTAACTATCGAGTTACAGTATTGACCTGGGGGTGGGTGGGGTGTCATCATCCTAAGTGGCTTACTTTTTCATTGGGAATTTAAATTTGTGGTTCAAAGCAACACCAAAACCATGAAAATTGGTCCCCCACAAATAGTGATGATACTACAGTATATAGTAAATTATTCTATTGATTGTGTACACCCATACCTACTGACTGTATTTCGAGAAAACACAATTTTCAGTAATCTGAAAAAAATGAGCAAACCCTCTCCAAAAAAAAACCCCCACCACTACTTTCACTATATGCCCATTACATGTACCATGTATAAAACGGTAAACAGTAATTATTGAAGCTGATGTAAAACAATCCCTTGGGCAGTTTAAATAGCGACAATTAAAGACAAAAAGGTCATTATGAACCACCATTTCATCTATTACTAACTAGTGAGATATTTTTGAAGGCTTCAGTGGGTTGATCCCACTGTGCCAATTTGCATAGGTAGGATGGGAAATGGAACAACATATTAAGAGATGCTTTTCTGTGTGTACAAGAACAAAACTTATTACGTATCATTGCCTTGAATGAGAATGTTTAAGCTATATGTATTATATCTTTGACAAGTTTGGAAACAGTGGCAATGTTTCTTTGAAGTCGGTATTTACTGCATATTTAGAATGCAAATGATTATTGTTTGTTGATGGAGTTATACTGTGTGAAGCACACCAGTAAGAAAAAGAAAAACAGGAGGGGTGTGTGCACGGGGGCTATTAATTAATCAACACAGTTCTGACCAGGATTCAATCAGAGAATCCAGCAGAGATTTAAACACCAGAACAATCAAGTCCTTAGTGAGTGTAGTGATGAACTCCAATAACACTTGCATTACCTCCAAACCCTTTTGATTCCTATTGAATTTATATTTCAATTGTAGCTATTACATTATTGCGGGACAATATTAAAAGCGAAAATTTTGGGCATGTGGAAATTGGAGTCCAGGCTTGTGAAATTTTAGTCAGGGCTTGTGACTTTATTTAAGTCACTAGCCCGAGGCCTGTGTCTAAAAAAATTTGTATATAAGCACTGTTTGCAATTCTTTTCCCTTGAACATTAATACTTGCAAACTTCTCAAATGTTTTGAATTTCACTGAAGTGCAAAAAGTTTCAGTAAGCATTCAATACATGTATGCTGTAATAAATCATACATGTATTGAGAAATAAACACAACTCATTAGTCAATTTGCAGTACAATCATAAAGCATGAAAGTTTGTTTTTGAATAAAATCAATATCAATCTATTTGAATAGTCATCATTATTCACATATGTATTCTAATATCATGCCTTCCAATTGCATATGGCACTTGCTGATAATTATGGAACAATGGTGGTATTGGTTAATATCAGCATGGTCCATATTTCAGTATAATTTAATTTCATGGTGTATCTAAACCAAAACAAGGAAACCATAAAAAAAATTAAACTGATTCATAAAATGCATTACTGGACAACAAAGATATCAAGCTGACCATAAAACTATTTTCACAGCTCATTTATGTTGGCATTGTAAAAAATGTTACTTAAATCTAAATGGTAAATAAACATGATTAATTTTCCGATATCCATGACAGTGATTTCAGCATTCCTCTTTTTTGTCAAAAGACAAGACATGACAATAAAAGAGAGCAGGTTACCCATTTCCATCATGACATTAAATGAAATCATGTCCCTAACTTGAAAACTAGTAGCCAATACTACTTAGTTCTAAAACACATGGTACCTAACAAAAAATAACTTCTCATCTTAATACATATGAAAATTTACGATGACAGGTTCTGGTATTATAAATTCTCCACTTACCAGGTGACATGGAAATTCATTTTACAGCCATTCTTATTACACTGCATACAGGCTCCAGCCATTGCTTTTGACACTTCTTTTCCATTCTCTTCACACACATAACATAGCTGAAATGGAAAATTCAGCCTGTCAAAACTGTCCGAAATTCATTAGCATGCTAAAAAAAATAAATGCTAATATCCCGTGGAGCTTCATGAAACCAGACCATATTTTCACACAAAAATTTGTGTATGTTTTATGTATAAGAAGAATGTATGCCAAAGTAACCTCTATGCTAAGCTTCGGCTATGACAAGTTTGACATTGCAGGCATTTAAGTATGAAAAATTGCATGCACTGTCAATAAAGATCTGGGTAGATCCAGTCTTCAATGTACTTTTGTCAAAAAACTATTTCATGTTGCATTCCAAAAACTAAATATTTGTTCTGAATGCTGAATACTTTTCATACTGTTTAAAATCTATGATTAAGGTCAAAGCTGATTTTCTTGTACATGTATTATACGGCTATATTGTTATATGGGACAAAAATTGCAGCAAGCTTTTATTTTATTTATTGTTTATACTTTGATCTTTTATTCATTTAAAAATCATATTTCATATTTTATAGGATTCATAAAATCATAAAACTTGAAAATCAGTTATGCACTCATAGAATGTCCCTAGTGATGCAAAGGCCATATATGCAAGTGTGTATGAATTGTCAACTTCACAACAAAGTTAATTCTTACCAAACAGTTATAAAAATAATAATAAACCTGAATAAATAAACAGCAAAACTATATTTAATCACTGTTTACAAATATTCTCAAAGCAAACAAGGGACCAAGGCTGCATGAATTTTTAAGAAGTTCTCTTCTGGTGTATTGGAATAATAACTTCTAGTTTGTTTCAATCACATGATACAATTTTAACAAGCTGATTATTACAACGGTTCGGTAAACATATTTGATGTTTTAAAGAATTTTACCATTTCTATCTTCTATGTACATTCAAGTAATTTTGTTTTGCTCTTTTGCTATGTGCTTAAAAAAAGGGAAAAAACAGGTTTTAAAAAAAATATATGTGAAAATAGAACCAAAACATATTTGCCCTTTTCAAATAAATTTTTTGAAACTTACTGGATGATTTCAATGCTTTTCATACTAAGGTTTACGACGACAGAAATCAGTCCACAAATTTCATATAATCTTAAATTCAGCGTTTTTGATTCTTTATGAATTCCAATATAGTATACATGCAGATGTCCAAGTACATTTTTCTAACGTTTGTCCTAATTTATGTATCAAAGAGATTCTATGTTCTAGAAACTCAACTTGTCATTCCTGTATTAGAATTTGCATTACATTTTAAACAGGGGTCCCGTGGAAGGCCTCATCTACGAAGATCATTATGAATTTAATACATGTGAAACAGGATTTTCATATGAAGCCACAAACTGTAACCATAAATTATGTAATTCTCTATCTTAAGTGCAGTTGAACATACAATGATGTATAAAAAATGACATTTGGACAATTAACACAGCACCTTACCACTGCTGACAAACCTTAACTGATGCAGATGGAAAAGTGATATGAAAATCTTGACATTTATGGGTCAGACTGGATCTACAGGGTTTGTAATAGTTGAATGGGAATGCTTTACCACATATTACAACTTACATCTGATATTTTTTAATTACCACTACACAAGTGTATAGAATCTATGACAAATCATGCCTGTGCAGTAATTGGTCGCACACAGTGCATGATCTCAAGATATGTATCAACAAATGCCTCATCACATTCTTAAGACAAAACAAGACCAAAGGACATGATTCCACCCCAGAGGAAATAATCAACAGTTGCCCTGCAGAAAATCTGAACACCACCCCAAGGAACAAATCAACAGCTGCCCTGCAGACAATCTGAAAATAGGTACACATATGAAGCAAGACAAAAACATCATCACTCAACCACCATAGCAAATTTTAAATATTTACAACAACCTCATTCCCTTAGAATGAGACTTCAAAGATATCCAAGGTTCTCAGTGAATTGTGAATTTAAATTAAAAATTTCAATTTGTGTTTTTAAAATATATAGCGAGGCAGTTTATAGTGATGTCTAGAACTGGGGCATCATGCTACAGACATGTAGTTCTAACCACTAGGACACCAAAGTGGTCCAAGATGATGTGATACAAATGATAAACTTCCCTTTACATAAATAAGGAAAAATTCACAACCTTCACTGAAAGACTGAGACTTAGATACACCATCATCATACCAAGTTTCTTATCATAACTAAATCATTAATTGTAATATTGAACTAATAGTGTACCTTTTGTTCTGATAATCTGTTTTTGTCCTAAAAGACTGAATATATTCAACAAAAAAAGAATTAAAAAGAGGCCAGTATTAGATCAAATGGTGTTATTACAAACAGTTAAATAGCACAAATTAAAAAATGACCTGATATGTACTATTTTTGTAATTTTGGAGAAATGGTAGCTGTTATTAAAGCACCAGACTTGTAATCCAACACTCATGACCTTGATATAGGTCAGCATGTGATGACTGCCTTGTATGCATCCTCTAGAAAGGCACTTTGCTCCCATTACCTTGATATGATATAACCAATTATGTGTTAATGTGCAGTAAAGACTTTTCGTAAACACAAACATTTTTTATTTCTTCATCGTTTCAGTCCTGCTATTACTGTATAAAATACCAAAACTGGCCAAATTAAATTTCTACTTCTTTTGGGCCTTCAGTGCAAGAGCTTGGAAGAGTCTTTTAAGTAAAAAAAATTAATTAAAACAAGCCTTGCCTATCCAAATCCGAAATACTGTTGTGTGTCTCTGATGCATACAAAAAAATACATTTCTTAATTATTATTTCAAAGAACAAAATCATGTTTTGAGAATGAGATATATTAAGTAAGTAAACACTGAGATATTTTAAGTTACTATATATTCACCCTTGGCTTCCATGTGATCTGGGTATCACATTATCATCAGAATTTATACATAAGTTGTGATGTTCTTGAATATCTTTTGAGAAAAACATGACAATAGGCTGTTTAAGCACATAAAACACAAAATATTCAAGTTCTCATCCATATGAGTTTTCTCTATTTAACAATCAATTTCTACCACAATCAAAACTGAAAATTGTTCACTACTAATAATTAACTCCAAAATTTTGAAATAATTAATCTTAACTTTATACAAGACTATTTTTATATATGTATTGTCCATTTATTAGTTCAATAATACTATCTTCAGTCTATGTTTTCTGATGCCCAAAAACATACTTACAATCTCTTTCTGATATCCCAAAACAAAGGGTCAAAGGAAATAGTTTCAAACAAAACTGTCAGAAAACTCTGGTGATGTGCAAAATTTACCACTATTTTCATTTCCCAAGTCAACCAATCAATAACTGTGTCTCAGTGTAGATATGGCAAATTTAAAACCATTGTAGTCTATCTATCAATTGCTTCTACCATCTATGTAAATACTGCCCTTTCCGAATTAGAAAATATCTACAATGAAAAAGCAGTATAACAACTGTGAAGTTCAAGTTCTATAATATTCCGAACATTTTCATCTCATTATGTATAGGATCAGAATGTAAATCAGTTAATTTGAACAGAGACTGCTCAAGAAACATTCATGCCAAAAATTCCACGAAATATTGATTCCTTTATTCACATTCCAAGCTTAATCAGTAGATTTAAGAGAATATCATAGAATACTGAAGCATTCATGCCAAACAAAAATCCAAGAAATACTGCAAGTGAGAAATCTGCAGCCATTTTTATGCAGAATTATCAACTGTCAAACCATGCTTGTACTGTAACAGACCACTGATAACATGGCACATGCCGCACATAAGATCCAATTATTACCACTGTATTATTATTACAATCCAGATCTTCCTTCTGATGTGTGAAAGTGTTGGTTTGTATTCAGCAAGGTCAAACTTAATCAATAAACAGCTTTCAGTGACAAAGGATTCTATCATTCACCCAAACAAAGAATACATACCTAATATGACCAATTAAAACTGGAATTAAAAATTCCTAGTTGAACAAGTATGCAAAATTAAATGATAATAATGTTTAAATCTACTAAACAAAGGAAATAAGTTTAATTTATTCTGTTTGTAAGCCATTTTAAAATTAAGACAGGACATAACAATGTGACAAAAAGACCAAGCATTTTAATGAGTCACAACACAGCAAAAATATGACAGATTCAAATAATTTTTATCATCATCAGTGTATTGACATAACGAGTCACAACACAGCGTGAATATGACAGATTCAAATGATTTTCATCATCATCAGTCTTTTGACCTAATGAGTCACAACACAGCATGAATATGATAGATTCGAATGATTTTCATCATCATCAGTGTATTGACCTAATGAGTCACAACACAGCATATGACAGATTCGAATGATTTTCATCATCAGTCTTTTGACATAATGAGTCACAACACAGCGTGAATATGACAGATTCAAATGATTTTCATCATCATCAGTCTTTTGACCTAATGAGTCACAACACAGCATGAATATGATAGATTCGAATGATTTTCATCATCATCAGTGTATTGACCTAATGAGTCACAACACAGCATGAATATGACAGATTCGAATGATTTTCATCATCAGTCTTTTGACATAATGAGTCACAACACAGCGTGAATATGACAGATTCAAATGATTTTCATCATCATCAGTGTATTGACCTAATGAGTCACAACACAGCGTGAATATGACAGATTCTAATGATTTTCATCATCAGTCTTTTGACAAAACGAGTCACAACACAGCGTGAATATGACAGATTCAAATGATTTTCATCGTCATCAGTGTATTGACCTAATGAGTCACAACACAGCGTGAATATGACAGATTCGAATGATTTTCATCATCAGTCTTTTGACATAACGAGTCACAACACAGCATGAATATGACAGATTCAAATGATTTTTCATCATCATCAGTCTTTTGACCTAATGAGCCATAACACAGCGTGAATATGACAGATTCTAATGATTGTCAAGAGTCATTCAAATGGAATTAAGAATAAAAGTTTATGCATACCCACCTTTTTATCTTTTATACTGTCTGTTTAGTAATTGTTGTACTTTCCAGGAAACCATTTCAAAACAGAACTTACACCGCAACAAGCAAGAACCTCTTTTATCATACATATGTATTAGTCACTAACAAATAATAGTTGAACATAATGTATGACTAAAGAAATCTCGATTTTTCAGACATTTTCCCACAAGATATTTAGGTATAACTATGGTTGAAATATGAAAATTACAACTAATGACAGTCTTTATGAGACAATGCACATCACTGTCATCAGAGCCTGAATATTTCCTTTTTGACTCAATTGTCAAGGATCAAAAGGACCCCAAACGTGACAAGGTTTGCAGAAGAAAGCAGTCAGTGAGCAATGGTCACATTAAGATAGAAATCAACTACTTCTGGTCCCTTTCACATGTTCAATAACTCATAGTGCACTCAGTAAATGTTCGGCAATCACAGTCTAAATTATTAAGTACTGTACAATTTATTTATTACTAATAACATTTCTGGCACAACCAATGTGCTTATTACTAATAACATTTCTGGCACAACCAATGTGCTCTTTGCTGGTGTCATGTGCTATAAATTGGTCCATCATAAAATTGGATTTTCGACAATATTTTAAACCACCAATCTCTCACTACTGAGTATTTTCTGCTTGCAATTTGAAACTTTTTAAATCCTCTTTTGAGACATTTTAAGAAATAAAAAGCACATTTTCTTCAATTTATAAGATCAAAAAAGAAATATTAAAGATCTGATGGGCACCCATCCTGTGGCTAAAAGAAATTGACCTCAAACCACATCAATTTTCAGGACCCATGTTGTTATAGATTCTAAATAAAACACACAGAGTATTTAATTAATTTACTTTTCTGATTCATAATGAAGAGCATCCTTAATATTATTTGGCATGTCCAAATATTGGTTTAAAAATAATAATAACAATATTGTGGACTCAGTATAGTGCCTAATCATTAGAAGCTATAAGCAGGTATTGTCCTGGATTTCGCCAGTGTCGTAAATTGTGATTTTTTCTCTTTATTGATGACAAAATATACCATCTGACCATCTTTTTGGTGACAATATTTTTCGCTGTTAAAGACTGAATATACAGTCTTAGGTTTGCACGTAAGAAATTCAAAGGCACCTTGACTGGAAGCTGCAAACTTGGATATAAATTGCTCTGGAATCTATTATTACATAAATCATTTGTTCATATTGATAACCACCCTATCACAGCATTGTTATATCACACTGCCAACCCTGACGAGATCATCTCAGGAAGGCAGTTGATTTTTTTTAATGCAAGATTGACCAGTTTTCAATAAGGTGTAACAAATAGGATCAATAACTGCTATTGTAAAGCTGGAAAACACATTTGACACATCTACAATAAATATTATGTTAAACTGGAAAGTTTTGTAAAGCACACAGAGACTTTATTTACCAATAGTACAGTTGGACAAATTCTAGTCCAAAATCCTATACAGCTCAATGACTTGCTGCTATCCCTCAACTTGACATCATTCTTGTAAATTCTTTTTCCATTTTACATTACAATGGCAATCATATCTCCCGCCACAAGACATACTCAAATTGGCACAATAAACGTAATTGTGTCCATTCCAGCTTTTATTCAGAAGAATCTGACTACTCCATTTTATTCTTCTATGTTGATTATCGGGAAGGTTATTTTCTCTTTTGTCTTAAAGATCACAGATGCATCATCGTTTTCTGGATGCATTTAAAAAGTTTCTATAATCGACAGTTTGATCATGCAGACACTTCGCATGAATAAATAGGTGCAGTTTAAAGCATCTGTAGACCTACCAACCCCGATGAGTCTGCCTCAGTAAGGCAGCTGTAAGATTGATCACTTTTCATTAAGGTGTAACAAAATATCAATAACTGTTATTGTAAAGCCAGAAAACTTAATTAAAAGTTTGATGCAACAACGATAACTGAAAAGTTTGTCAAGTACGCGTAGACCTTATCTACCACTAATATAGTTGCACATAATTTAGTTCCAAAATCTATGCAACTCAAAGGCTTGTTGCTATCTCTCAACGTATTTTCCATTTCATCTTAAACATGCATCACTTTCGGGACACCATTAAAAAAAAATTATATAATAAACATTTAATCACGCAGAAATTCCCTATAAACAAATAAGTGCAGTTTAAAGCGTTGGGGTTGATGTTGTAAAGTTAGACCGGTTCCCTAAATTTACGGATAATTTTTGTAAGACTTACAGCAAAATCACAAGAGTTGGCAAGTCTGATATCATAATCTGCTTATGCTTCTATCTCGGCGCTATAATATAACCCAAACAGTCATGCTACCTGACTACATTGACCATTCCTGAAGGTGGGAATGGGATTTACTACAATCCATCAGATGATGGCAGTTTTCTTTTTTTTACCTTGCCAGACTACTCAATAGACTAGGCACCGGCCTATGGGCTCCTGCACCATTTAGTGGCCCCACAACAATAGATCAACATAATACTGATAGGAAATATATTGCAAGTGGGGATAGGCAAGAGTTTGACTGCCTAAGGGCCTCCAGTGTTTGAGCTGGCAATGCTTTTTGAAAATGTACCAGAAACAACAGTTTTGCAGAAACTTCAAAGAAGACTGATTACATTTGAAGCAACAATCATTCTGTACTAAGCAAAAGAAAACAAATTCTATCGTTGTGTTTTACACTTATTTGATTTTGATACAGCAATAACCAACAGGCATTTGTTTGCACCTTTAGCGGCAGATCAATAATACATGAACCTTTAACAAAGCATGCAGAAGACATTTGATCAAAGAAAGTTGGCAACAAACCTAAATAAAAGCATGGTTTAATTTTTCATAGTGATTGGAACATATTTATTGTGCCATTAAAGTTCCGGTTTGCGACTTTCATGGCACAATAAACATTCATGACACAATTTTGGTTTAATTTTTCATAGTGATTGGAACATATTTATTGTGCCATTAAAGTTCCGGTTTGCGACTTTCATGGCACAACAAACATTCATGACACAATTAAAGAAACAAGAAAGTTAATGATTACAATTGCTACCAATGTCGATTTAAAATCCAAATTAAAGTTCCAATATTTTGACCAATTGAAATCTGGCCGTTAAGTTAAATGAAGGTGGGACAATAATGTTAACTTTTTAGTTTGTTCATCTAATTTTTTTCCCCTGTGAACAGCATCACCCCTTGGTCACCTCAGTATCATGGTAGTTGTGTCTGGCTGACCAAGATCTAGACTAATTTATGTCCATATAGCATATAAACATGTAAATATAGCATATAAACAACTATACAGCCAAGTGCTACCTTGGATAATAAATATCAGATCAAATTGTTTTGTGTAATGTGTTTATTGACAATGGGATGAAGATCACATGTAGAATAACATTATATGTTTTAGCTTTTTTTTCTAATGGGATTGTACAGATACACAAATTTTCTAACATTCAAATTTTCATATGCATCCAGGGTCTTGTATCGTATGACAGGTCAATTATAAGCAATGATATAAGCCCCCATGTTTGCATGTATATTATTTAACCCTTAAAGTGCTAGTCACGACATTAGTCATGCTCTCAGTCAATCTCTTGCGACTTAAATTGTTTTCTAGGTAAAGAACAATAAGTTTTGCTTGGCTTTTAGGGTTTAACGCCATTTTTCAGCACAAGATAGGCTATACATGGCGCCCAGTAATAATGGTGAAGGAAGAACCCGGAAAAACCCGGAAAGAACAACTGACCCACGAGAAGCCACTGGCAAGCTTTCTCACTTACCCACATTTGCCAAATCTTAGACTCGAACCCACGCAAACAGGTGAGATGGCAGTGATCTGTAACGGACAGCGCTTTAGACCACTCGACCACTCAGGGCTCCACAACAATAAGAATTCCATTGTACTTTACTTTACATTTAGTGAAGAAGTTTTACAAATACTTGCTTTTGAGCATGTGGTACCTGGAAAAAGTTAAAATGGGCTGACGCTAAATATGATGGTGATTTCTTGCAACAAATACTGACTTCTGATGGCGTTAATAACAATGATTGTGAAGAATTTGAGAAAGATGAAATTACTGGAGTGGCTAAGTCTTGATGGAAATACCCATGAATGATTTTGAGCCAGGAATTGATGTGGAACTGGAACATGCTTGCTTGACGTGAAATGATGGCATGCATGTCAACCCCCATTCACTGGTAGTTCAAATTAAATTAGGCCATATTTATTATAAGGTTGTAAATTTTACCTGTATTTGCACCTGTAAATGCAAATATGTTAAACTTACACATGTGTTTTGATGCTAATAAGTTTAGACATCCACCATTTTTTTCCACATATTGTGTATATTTATTGAAATACATTTAATTTAAAAACTGTGCAGTTTTCTTCTCTTTTTTGTCAAACAAAGAGGGATCTTGTATTGCAAAACAATATAGTATCTTATGGGTTGACACATTTTGGAGTGTACTACACAAATGTAAATTGTCAATATACAATTATATTTCTGTCAAGATGCCTTCAGTTAATCAAAATTTCCATTTTTGTTCTCTCCATAAATCCTATTAACTGATGACAGGTCATATCTTAAAATTTTACTTGCATGCAAAATTTTTAATTTATTTTCAACCCCTCCCACCACTTATCTAAGCATCCACTTATGTAAAAAATATGACATTGGTCAAAAGGATGATGAGATAAATGGAAAGTATTGTATTATGAAAATGGCAACATTTTAAAAAAATATTACCGATAAAATATTGCCGTTGGAGAGTTTTGGTTACAACTTTTTTAAACCCAGGTCAATCCCTGTCAAAGTGCTCTGCAATATTAAATAACACAAAAAACATATAATGACAAAACTAAAAATCAAACACGAAGAATTTACCAAAACATGCTGAGAATAATTAAAAAAGTAAACATTATTACGCCTTTAAGCTGTTCTTTAAAAAAAAAAAACATGCAAAATTTTAACGATACATTATAAAACTGCTAAGAGAAAGATTTAAGGGTATCCAAAGAGACAGGTTAAACTAGTTATGATTGGTAATAAACATGCACAAGAGGCAAGCATTTAACAGATAAAAAAAATTATATTTCTAGTAATGGTATGCATATTTGATGGTGGACTGACATCATGTTTGGATCATCTGTTCCACATTTAGCTCCAACTGGTCTAATGCTTTTTGAAAACAGCAAGTGCTGACAGTAACCAGACAAAAGGTCAAAGCATAAACTTGCCTAACCTTGAGGCCATGCCAACTAAAAACTAAAGGAAAAGGAAATTCTGGTGGTGGTGGTGGTGAGGGGACTAAATTTGTCCAAAGGATCAAGGACAGTGTCTTCTGTCAAGGAGATGAATTAACTTCCTATAGAAGCTCAAAGGTGTAATATTTACATGTTCTTTTTAAGCCAAAAAAAACAAGGCTAAAAGTTTGCACTATTCCATCAGCCCAAGGCTAATAAATTTCCTGTTGGACAATTAATTTTCATACAACGAGTCTTACTGTCCTTCTGGCTACAAATTAATATTGAGTTGAAGGCCTGATTTATAACAGGGTTCACATTTCTACAAATATTAGATTTGAAAATACAGGAATATCTTTTCTGTTCCAATTCTGATGGAAAGTCTGTAATGGGTTTACCTTATTGAACCTCTCGGGAGGAACATTCTTTAACACTATTGGTTCCATGGTCTGTACATTGGCAAACCAGGCTTCAGGGATGAACAGGGCACAAACTACATGACACCAGCCTGAGAAAAATATAAAAGAAACTCAAATATTTGCAATAAGAATACATGTAATAAGAATTAGAATTCTGTGTTAACATGGCCCTGGATGCTTTTATCCAATGAGTTTTTATGGGTTTCCAAAACATCCAAGGACTATTTTTTTCTAAAGAAATTAAATGTTTTCTTTTTATTATAATTGCATAATTGGTCAAAACAAATAATTAAAAACATAAATTTAATGTACAGAACTAAAGCAAAGGGATACTACTCTATCTGGTAACAATACATGTCATGTATAATTTGAGGCACCATATTTTCTACCATTTATTTATTTCTGAAAATATGTAGAAAAGTTAATTTTCAAAATTCTAAAAGGTGATATATATGTTTTTCATTTGTAATGTCCTTCTGCTATATTCACACAATTAGGGCAAGCTTCAAGGTTTTATTCAACGAGATCAAACAGTTTTCATCGCCAGATCTATATTAAGGTTGTACAAGGTTCGGTCTGGTTTTATGGGTTAATGGATTTCACAAGGTTTTAAAGGTTTGGTCTGGTTTTGTGGACTTAACACATTTTTCAGCACGTGAGAAGCTACATACACACATTGCATTTTACAGAAAATCCAAGACCCCAGGGTGGACAGTAATCCTTTTCGCAATGTATTCATAACAGACATGACATAGCGGTCATAACGGATTGTCCATACTGTGGCTTATAGTGGACAGATTAAGTTTCATTGCCCCAATTAGCAGTCACTGAAATTTAATTGTCATCATTGATGTCCACTACATTAAGTGGAACTTACCTTTCGTCCCAGATACAGTACATCATACAAAATGCTCTTTTTAAGTTATACATACTGCCATTTAATATTCAAAGGCTTGCCCACTTTACAATGCAATCAAATAAGTATGCTGAGACTATTTGGGTGTGTCAAAAATTTACAAAGTTTAATTATAGCATTTAATATGAATGAGAGAATCTTCTTTGTTTAAAAAGGGAAAGAAAACCACATGTAATTATTAGGTTTCATTCATTCAGCCGCTTTAAAATTGTTTACCTAACATGTTTGTACACAACAAAAGATCCACAGCACTATCAAATATGCAGAGATTTGGTTTCAAAGGTTGTAAACCTGAATTATTTCCAGTTTATCTTCAACTGTCCCTATTAAGTCTAAGGATATCGTAAATGTTAATCACTTTGGATCTATTAAGTTTCTGAAGCTTTAATTTTGTAAATGTTAATTAAGACTTGATTTGACAATAGATAAAAGAATAAGAAAAGCACACTAGTACCAGGTTATTAATCCAAATAATTTTGCTACCCCAGGTAGTGCCTATTCCTTATTGGTAAACTAGGCGAAAATGGGTTGTTTTCACAGACGTCACGATTAAGTACGCAAATACCCACAATTCAACGCGCACGCACCTTCTGTCGCCATTTTGAGCCCCTAACAAACCGTTGTTAACATTAGTCATTATGTATATTCAAGAATAATAATCTGATTTAACTATCGATAAGGATATTTACTTCTTCGACACAATACATAGATTATACCTGAAGTTATCTGCACTAAAGAAAAAAATAAATAAAACTGGAAGTTCCCTTGCTTATATCGAAAGACAGAATAGTAAAGTAGAACCGTAATCGTGTATATTATTGATATTAAAGAAATGCACTTTTTGTTGTTGTTTACAAACAGACAATATTGACGTTTTTAAAAAGTCATTCGTATCATATCCCTAAGCTTGTCATCTTGAAAGAGTATTTCCAGATCATGATTTTCTGGATACAATATCAGTCACGAATTAAAATTTCATAGCATGTATTTTATGCTAGAACTTTTATATACAAATATTTTTCGCAACAACATGTGTTTGTGCCATAGAATATTTGAGAAACCATTTTAATTAGTATATTCAAATATTGTATTTGTGGAGGGGATGGTGGATGTAGGCTTATACTAGATGAAAGCGATAACCGGTCAAAGAAGTTTCATCTTTAGTGTATTCAAACGAAACACGTGTCTGACGGAACATGCCGTTATTTCGAAAGTCAAAACGATGTTTTCCTCAAATGCTTTTAGAAATATGAAATTGTATATAAACAATTGGCTTTTAAACTTTAACGATAATCAAATGCTTGATTTAAGCCCGTGAAAATCGAAAATCATTAAATGTTTCTACTTGGTTGTATATCCATTTGTTTATGCGTTTGTTTATTGATCAATCTATTTGTTTCGGAAAGAATAACAAATATGGCTGAAATATAAATATTTTATTTGAAGAAACACGTAAATAGAGTCACGTGATTCGATCTCGCGAGGTTGACATGCACAACAGAATGTGATATATTCTTATATTCTTACTCACAAAATGAAACGTGCCGGTTATGTGGGATAGGGACTCAAAATGGCGGATATGGAAGTACACACGTTTTGTGACGTCACGTGAAAACAACGGATAGACTTTTTCTTGCACTGTGTGCACTAAATTTGCAATAAAATCAATACTGAAAATAATATTTTTATGAAATAAACTTTATTTAATAGGGCTTTAAATTATCTACAAAAGCATATAAATTTCATTAATATGTACTTTGTATTGTATAACCATATGGTTTAAGGTTATGTAATTATCAATCAGTTATCAAAATTGACGGCTATTTCCTGTGCAGGTGCATTGACACCAAAGTGTTTGATTTGCAAATGCGAGTCATAAATGTTATTGTTAAATAGAACAAGGAACTGCTAAGCAGTAATTTATCTCTTTAGATATATAAAATAAGAATGGAATCAATAATTTATAAGTACTGAATTCCAAATTAATGATAAATGTAACACATTTCAAAAATAAATACTCTCAAATTATCAATAACTATTTCCAAGTCAGTGACATAAGCTAAGGGTGATGTCAATCAAAAGGTATGGTTCATAATTTCTCTCATGCTCCCTTCCCCTCCTATCTTTCTCTCTATCAGTTTTGCTCACTCACGGATGCATGCAATAAACTCATTTTATTACAATGAACATTGGTTTCACATCAGCTTTATGTAAGTGTAACTTCTTGATATCCCCCACCTACCCCTAGACTAGTATGGTATCACACATCATATATTAATTATTATCAATAATGACTTCTAGATTGCCCAAAATAGCTGAGCAACATTATTGTCAAGGCTATAAAATCTATCTCTAATTGAATTGATTGTTGTTATTATTTGACTTTATATTTTTCACGGCTTAAACAGATACCTTGGGTAGAACTTCATCAACAAGTTTAAACTGGAGACATATGAAATTTGGTTTCAAAGGTTATAAATCCCTATAATTTCTTATTTATCTTGAATTGTTTATAATTATTCATAGGTCATCATGAATATTATCATTGTGTTGTAGTATTGCTCACTCATTTAACTTTCATTTTATTAAATTTCTGAAACTTTAAGTTTGTACATGTTACTTGTGGCCAGATTCGACAATAGATCCTAAGAAAAGCACAATAACAGGGTAATAACCCATCTTGATTCTTATGATATAAATTCTCTTTAAATACAAAATAAATTACTAAAGCTGCAATTTACCTAGTTCTTTATTTAGAACAAATAGCACAATAAAAAAATTATTTCTAAATAAAATAACAAAATGATAAATTTAACACTTTTAAAAATACATAATCTTTAATTACTAATACCTATTTTAATGTTGGCAATAAAAAATCTAGTGACAAAGCTGATCTAATGTTATGGTTCATAAAAAAACATTTTATTTCAAATAAATATTATAGCACTTTTTAAAAAAAGGAAAGCATGTAATGTGGTACAGCTTTTATAAACAGGTCAGAGATTTGTTCTGGGATAGACAATATTATATCCACTGTGATGAATGATTAAGAGGAATAATACAAATTGCTTTTGGTTTGTTTTAATACCACTAAAAACAATTTACATGATAAATAATGGCAATTTAACCACACTGCATTTCTCAGTCCATATTACAAATCAAAAATTCTTTTTTTCCACATACAAGATAATATATTTTCATTCAGAACTAAATATTTCCTCTGAAAATTAAACATAACGTTGAAGTTCAACACCATAATAACTAGTCCATTGTTAACAAGCTTATTTGCCGACTTCAAAGAAAAAAGTTTCGATTCCTTGGCTTTTGCTGGAAGACAGACACAAAAAAGAATCAATGAAAGTTGTTGCTGTTGTAGGGTTTAACAACATTTTTCAGCACAATATAAGATATACATAGCGGCCAGAATAAATGGAAGAGGAAGAACCCGTCAAAACCCCCAAAAGAACCACCGACCCACGAGAAGCTACTGGCAAGCTTTCTCATATGCTCACATTGACCAATACCAAAATTTGAGCCTACACAGACTGATTTGAGATAGTAGTGATCTATAATGGTTAGTGATTTACACCACTCTGCCACTCAGGGCTCACATCAAGGAAAGTAACATTTTTCATAACCTGTGACAAATGCGAATGTAACGATTCAGTGGAAATCCTAACATTAATTTAGGTAGAGAAGTTTTAACAAACATGTGGATAATAGATGACATACACTGAACAGAAGCAATGCCATGACATAGGCTCATCTGGAGAATGGAGTATGACTAGTAGAGCAAAAACTTAAAAGAGATGACATATCCCCTACATGGTGCCTCAATGTAAATACTCCAACAAGAAATGCCCTATTGTCTATCATTCTCAAATTTGATAATTCTGTTGCTTGTACTCTAGTGGTTAGAGCGTTCGCCGCGGAAGCAGGAGGTCGTGGGTTCGATCCACGGCCGAGTCATACCAAAGACTTACAAAAATGGTACTAACAGCTGCTTCGCTTGACGCTCAGCATTAAGAGGTTAGTGTTAGGACTGGTCGGCCTGGTGTCAGGATAATGTGACTGGGTGGGACATCATACTACATGTCTGCGGAATGATGCCTCAGTGCTAGACATCACTATAAACTGCCTCACAGCAGACATCGTAGCGATATGACTGAAAAATTGTTAAAGCTACGTTAAAAATCCTAATCAAACAAACAAACAAATCTTATGGCCAAGTACCCTCAATTTATTTACAAATGTCACAATTTGTTTTCCAGGGCAACATAAACAAGAGTCACATTAATAAATTCCAGGCGTTTAAGTAACGACCATTTCTTCTTTGTAACTGCTGAGCGCTGAAACCATCTCTTATTTTTTTTTCATAGCAATAAAAGCAGCTTTGGCAGCAATACTAGATGTAAGGTCAGCATCATTTTTTATTTAGGATCAACTAGATAGACATCATAAGAAGCTTAGTGGTGGAGTCTCACATGAATATGATAATTCATTCAAATGGTGTAGCAATAGAAAAGATCTTAATTATGGTGATAATATTGGATGTAAGACCACTATTTTCACTTGTGACTAAAAACACATTGCAACAAGTCTTTTGGTAAAAAATACAAGTCCACATGAGCATGAATTCAGTAGGAGTAGAAATATATTTAAAAAATGTAATTATATATTTCTGTTCAGCAGAAGTAGTGATAAGATTTTAAAGATGGCTGTTATGGTGTCCATATTAGATGTCAGATTTGGCACCATTTATATTAAGAACCAAAATGATACGTCATAAGAAATCTTTCAGTGAAAACCCATGCTGAAAAGACCATTGATTCAGCAAAAATAGCATGATTTTAAGATAGCCCTGGGGGTCAGAATGGTCTCAAGTGCTAGCCTCTATCAATCACATCTTCCACATCTTTCTCCATGTGAATTCGTGTCCTGGACTAATCCAATGTGGATAAGTGAGAAAGCCTGCCAGTAGCTTTCAGGGTCGGTGAATCTTACAATGGTTTTCCCATGTTCTTCCCTACAAATCATACTTGCCGTAGTATAGCCTATCATGTGCTGAAAATGGTGCTCAACCCACAAGAAGAAGGCCATTGTAATGGCAATATCTGACATTCAAACAGCGCAACATTTTTTTTTTTACTAAGGATTAATTTTAATACTGGAAGAATGTGTGCCCTGAAATAAACTCTTCTGTTCTGTGAAAAGTGAGCTAAAAATACTTAATGAAGAAAATTCAAGTATCAAACGGCACCTCAATTATGATTGCCTAACATGTGTACCTAGCTTGACAAAACCTCAGACAGTAAAAGAAATCATCTTAACTTACCTGAACTATCAGTTCTTTTCAAAGCTCCATCTTTCTGAGGACATAATTCACATTTCTGAAATGTTCCAAAAAAACATATGCAGTTTGCCATTCTGGATTGAATATTTATGCATCCACTAATTCTATCTTCAAAAAAATTTATGCATCCACTAATTTTATCTTTTACTTGTATCTACTGATAATGATCTTATTTAAAACAAGTGCACTGTGAGAAAAGGTTTTTTTACACAACGTAATTATGTTTATTTTAATTTAGTGTCAGTAAAGAATAAAAAATTAAGTGTCAGCAATGAAAGAAAATTTAACAACTAATCATCAGTTCCTTCTAAAAAATCTATTCCTTTGCATGATGTGTTGACAAACCTCTTTTTTCGAAATAATCTGATGTATGAAACAGCAGAAAAAAAAGAGTGATGAAGCTGGACTAAATCTATAACAAATCATAATAACTTTGCTTAAAGTGATAATCTCTGCTAAATCATTTACTTGAGAAGCATTATCTAACTAAATTCCTTAGGCACAAGAAAGATGTCTGGATAAAAAGGAATGTTTATAACTTGTATTATCACATATAGGAGATGAAAAATTTGCATTAGTTGGCACCATTCACCAATTACATGTACAAAAGTTTTGTAAATCTTGTTGGAAAACAATGACAAAACAGCAGTAATTTATTTTGCTTAGAACCCCAAAAAATAGCTCAAATTATTATTAATATTATTAGTATTGTTTTTATTAAATGTGTGTCAGATTATAGGAAATTCCTCTCAATCGTTTAAAAGAAAGAGTAATAGCAAGTTTTTCAAGATAACTGGCCTAATTGCTATGTCAATGTGTGTTATAATTTTTCATTTAGAATCAACAATGTTCCTGACTGAATGCATTAAGTCAAATTGTATAACAATCCTTTTTTTACTGAGAGATGAATAGTGACAACAAACATTTGCATTAATGGACAGATGCCACGTGGAAGGCAATGGACCGTACCATGTGCTCTAAGCCAGGGATTAGCAAACTTTTGTTTTGTAAAGGGTCACATTACAAATATTTTAGGCTTCGAAGGATAAGGGTCAAACTCAAGGATTACAATGTCACGGCAGAGGCTGCCACCAATCAGAATGTGAACTGGAATCTATAGTAGCAACCCATACTGCCTTTCTCACACCTCCTCAGTCACAACAACACAAAACTTGTCAGTTGGCCATTCATTTATAGCGTGTACTTTATAAAAATTTGAAAATGTAAAATCCGTTCTTAGCTTGCAGGCCATACAAAAAGAGGCAACGGGCCAGATTTGGCCCATGCATCATAGTTTGCCGACCACTTCTCTAAGACGTTCCCATGCTCTTTCTGATTAAGAAAATCATTTCTATTATAATAAACTTTATGAAATTTTAAGACTTATCAACTAATCTATAAGAAAATGATCTTCAAAAATGTTAGCATAATCAAGCAGTAATTTCTGAGATATCCTGCCTCCAAGTTACTATATATTTTCTATATTTTATTTTTCAGTTTTGAAAATATTTCTCACATGTTGTCCCACATTATATAATGACACAGCTGCTCACACCAGGCCAGCAGTCATAACCCTCCCATTGGTCATATATATTTTGATAAGCAGATATTAAGCATGACTGATTTATATTTTTAAAAAATTCATAGTACAAGAATATTTTCATACAACTTCTCAAGTGGAGGAACTATATGTATTCAAATGAAAATTGATGTAAAACATAAAATTAATATATAAAGTTAATATTTCAATGTTTACAACAAGTGTCACCAGTGCAGCCATTTTTTGGAATCATGTGACATTTACCATCTCTGATTTTTAGGGGTAAATATTGTCACCGCCTATTGTTGGAGCCAGTGTACTGTTTTTTGGCTGCATTAATGTTTAATGTAGCCACGTCTCAAATGACAGTAATGTTTCATACAGTCAGGATGGACTGAAATAGAGGTAGAATATAAAAACTAAAATAAATTCTTACATAAAAATTGGGGCAAAATCTTGATGACAATACCATGTGCGATGTTGTCACATGACCCCAAAATGCGGCAGTGGTTGGGGGGAATATAAACAACACACCATCAAAACAGTGATCAGCTGAAATAATGAACTGACAAAAACAATTCCCTCTGATGAGTTACAAAGATATAGTACATCAGGGTCTACGATGGTTTCCAATTTTAGAGTGATTTGACTTTTATTCCTGCCTGAATAAATGTTGCTAACAATTATGAAAATACTGTGCTTAAACTGTTTCACATTTGCTCTTGGAAGAGAAAAATAAAGACAAAAAGAGCTGATATTATACTCAAATTATAAAATCATCAAAAGAGGGTATGGTAAAGACACAAACTCAAGAAAAACTTCGCAAAGTTAAGCTTCCAAGATGGACACAGTTATGGCACTTAGTTGGGGTAAAATGATATGCGATGCAGTACATCGATATGATTCATGATACACATCCTAAAAAATACCATACATTATCAATGCTCATATCATTTTTCATGATCTTTTCATGTTTAGAAGATCTGTCATTGGAGAGATGGTGCCAAATTTTGTGCTGACATAATAAGCATATTTTAAATAGACTTATCACCAGTTAATGACAATGTACAATTCTTATCCTTGACAAAGTATAAAAAGTACTTCACAACAGACTACCTGTAAGGTATCAGTGATTTTTAATCACCATTTTGGCCATTTCAGACTGCTCCATTTGATTAGTTGCATGTCTCATCTTGGTCACCACGCCTTTTATTTGCACTGCATGAATGTTTTTAAAAAATCTTAACAATTACATGTCTTCACGTATATTTGAAGTTAATACCAAGATAGTCTATGTTCGGGTTTGTACTGTGGCAAAGAGATCCCAATAAAGGGGTTACATTGTTGGTCTCCCCATGAGGATCTGCTGAGGGGTGAGACAAAAAAACTGTAGCCCAGTGACTGGGATTTCTTTTTCATGGAACAAGCACAAACACAGATTATTTTCTAACCAATATTTTCCAATGAAATTAAAAAAGCCTACATGCTTACAATTCAGTTAAGAGATACAAAACACAGACTTATTCATCGGGTATTATTAATTCTACTCACTCTATAGTAAGGTCATCATGTCTTGTACTTTTTAGTAAAAATCTAAAAATTATATAAGTAGTGTCTAGCCATATAGTTTTTTATGTTGTTCTTAGAAAAAAGGAATAAAAATCAAAAAGAAAATGTTATAATTGTTAAGTGTTGAAATTAGTGCAGATTGAGAATCTCAAGCCATATTCAAAACAATATTGCAAATTTATACAAAATATGTTAATGAGGTCAATGGGGCAAGGTGTTGACTCTAAGTAAACAAGTTCTGCACATGAAAAATAGAACCATACAAACATTTGATATTATTGCTATTTAATCAATGTGTTTCATATGAAAGTATCAATCAGTAATTAATATCTTTTATACAGATAACTTTTAACTTTCATAAGTTCTAATATTGAAAAAGATTCTATGGTTGGCAACTGACATATATATTACAATACTGGGTCGAGATTATCATACCATTCTAACTGTGTAGTGATGGATCAGATTTCTAATTCATTATATTCCTGGAAATTAATTTTTTTTTTTCTTCATGGAAATATGATGATTGTTGTTATTAATGAATGATATGCTACATAGAAATTTCCTTGGGGAATAACGTGTGGACTGATGAATGAACCATTCTGATTTATGCGTGAATTTTTATTTGTTTAGAGGTTTTGTATACAACTTAATGTGCATGTGTGTGTCTGTCTCTCTCAAATTGTCTTATCTGGTGTGTTCTCAACATCTGGAGAGACCTTAGGTTGATAAATGGGTCTTTTTTGTTTTATATGCATCTCTTTTAACAACTCAGTCACAGCAGAGTTTTTTTTATATTAAAAAGTAGTTCTTGGTGCATGGACACCATGACTGATATGACCTGACATGACCAGACTGAGATACAAAACCAAGGTTAGCTAGATTATCTCTGTCACATGGATAAGAAAATGCTATCTTCAAAAGAGAATAGTAGAATTTAATAAGGCATAGGAAATCATATATCAAGAGCAAGTCAAAGTGTGGGACTAAACAAACTGGACAACTGGTTCACATGCAATGGCATTGTGGTAAATACTGGTAAATCTAAAATATTACTTATTTCAACATGGTAAAAAAGAACAAATCTTGATAGTGATGAACTAGGACATGGAAGAATAAAAATTTGCAAATGGTCTGTCATGATAGACTACTTGGTATTTTGATAGATAATAACCTATCCAGGACTGAAATTTTAAATACATCTGTAAAAAAAAAAGTAATTTAATGTTTATGACTTCTCAGTAGGAAAAGACATTTTCTCCATGAAAAGCACAGCAAACTATTTTATAACAGTTACATACAATCATATTTAGACTACTGTAATAATGCATGGGGTAATTCAAATCATAAAACATAGCTAAGCTGGCACATCTTCAAAAAAGAGCATTTGGGCTAATACCAATCCAGACAGAAAGCATGGATAATTTAGCTGGTAAATTAAACATATCACCTTTTAAAGACAGAATCAATTTGAGAAAAGCCGAATTAATGTACAGGATATCCAAAAATAGTGCTCCTGAATATTTACAATCACTATTTCAGTATAGGCTACCTGGCAATACTCCACAACTGTGATCCATATCTACCAAACAGTATAAAACTCGCATAACAAATAAAAATTATTCAAAATAAGTTTCCAATACTCTGGAACTCTGCTCTGGAATGGTATTCCAGTTGAGATCAGAAATGATCACACTATTTCCTTTTTCCAAACCAATATATCCAGTGGCTTCAGAGATGCAGCAAAAATAAATAAATTCCTTTGCATGAGAGCCTCAAGGTAGATTAATTAGTTATTAGCTAACTGTGTTACACTCTTTAAATAAAGTCATTATTAATATTACTAACAACCAAACCATTCACACTGTACCACTGCAGATGCAAAAGAACTGTCTTCATCACATACACTCATTTCTGTGAGCAAAAATGGAAATTGTTTACAACACCAACTCCCCTTCTACAAGTTAACAAGGTGGCTATAACTTGTGCAGTTTGGAATTCATCCCTGTGGCAATTCTGTGCTAATTGCTTTAAAATTCCATCAGCATTTTCAATCAAGGTATGTGTGTGTATGTGTGTGTGTAACTGGAGACATTACACATAATATTTACATACTCTGCAGATCAATTAATAGCCACTTTTGCAAGAAGTTTTCTCTGTTGCTTTGTGTCTAAATAACCTAGTTTGGATATGAATACTTTCAATGTGTCTTGCAGTGAATATGCCAGTTAGTTCTATTGGTGGTTACTGTTTTACTCCGGATAAAGCAATAGCCTCCAATCAGAATTAAATGATACATATTTCTTTATGTAACACATCAGAAATGTAGCCTTCAAATCTGATTAAAGTAGACAAGATACAAACAATAGATAAACTTCATGTGGTTAATGAACAAACAGTAAAAAATACAAGTTAGACATGTGGAACAAATCTGGAAGGTGATTTTTACAATGATACATGTTATCTGTGGATTGGTGTTTTGAAGGGATACAATAATCAGCATGGATTTGGCAGGAACGGGACATAGAGACATATTTCAAACCACCAGAGTTAGCCACCATGTATTGTTAATTTGTAGAAAACAATTAGGAGATATCAATAGTTTTCATACACGCAGGAATGACTGCCTATTTCCTGCTAGAGTAATGTAAAATTAATCCATAATTTAAAGAATGAAAAAACAAATGACCAACAATAACTATTCATGACTGCTGAAGAACGTTTTGAGGGTATCATTTTGTATTGACTCACCTCTTGTATTGCTATGGAAAAAGTAATGATACATAGATATACTGATTAAATGTTCCACCCCTCGTTCGCACTGAGGATACAATTTCATTTTCACTGCATATCTGTGTAAAGTGAAGAGTACTGGGGGGGGGGGGATATTTTCTTTAAACAGGATTCCTGCAATTATTTTTTTTAATTCCATGACATTTCCAAAACGTTTTCCAAGACCTTTTACCAATTCTATGAGTATCTATTATGACCCATAATACTTACATAACACATACATTTAACACAAAAACAGTTTTCTGCTGGAGTTGGACATATTACCGTATTTACCGTATATGTTGGGACACCGTATTTGTTGGGACACCATAATTTTATTTTAAAAGTAATTTTTTTGTGCACTGTATATTCTGGGACACATAGCTTTTTTTGAGTCGTAAGTTGTGGGACACCTTTTAAATCATTCGAAAAGTACATGTCAGAAAATGTACTCAAACATATATTTTATTAAGCAAAACTTTAAAAAAGAAAACTCCGAGTGTTGTTTGTTTTCACTTTTAGTAAAAATATATTCAGAGAGAGAGAAAAAGAAAGAGACAGAGAGAGAGATATACCAGTAGATAGTGACTGTACTTTGTTTTCTAATAATTTATGTCGACAAACTGCCAGTTCCGACCCATACTTTGTTCAACAATTAGTTGATCTTGCTGCCAGCCTTTTGATGTCGCGGTCGGATCAAAAAAACATAGCAGCACATTTTCTCACCACTCTTCAGCTAGTTAAGTCTTTGATCTTGCCGACTCGCTTGTGAGTCATGTTCTTCAGATGTACTCTTACAATGACAGCATGTACATCTGTGGGTCATTCAGCCACTGAATTTTCTGATTGTAAATATCAGCACAGCTAAAAGGATCAATTGATGAACACGATTTCCCAATCAACAGGTGGTCGAAGCAGGATTAGCAAGCCCTTAAATTTACAGTCCAGGAAATTTATGCGTACAGAGGACTCCTGTATACGTGATTTTCTGAATTCCATATATAAAAATTGTGTGAAAATACGGATTACGCTTTTCCGAGACATTTGAAAGTGATCGGTGATTAAAACAAGTTTTTTTTTGCTGTGAAAGTTTCGTTTTTAACTTTATTTACATTTACGATGGCTACCAACTGCAAGGTAAAACGCAAATTAAATTTACAGTTTCTGGAAACTAAATATCTGGCTTGTAAGGAAGTTAATGGATGTACATCTCGCAAAGAGGTCTGTGAAATTTTTTGATAATGTGAGAATGCCGACGTTGAATTTCGTATCAGGATGTGATCAATGCAGTTTAATTTGGATTTTATTACACAAAGGTAACCAAAATGTAATTTATCAATATACAAGTGTATTTCACACTGATACTGTCTTCATGTTAAATCTTTTTTTTTTCAGGCCCCCCCCCCCCGCCCCCACTTATCTCAACATCCGCCTATGTCGATACTATTTCTTCGGGCCCGAGGATAACGAGATAAATGGGTAGGACTGTACCCACAAATTTTAAATGATTTTCAGATCAGATCTGGCTTGTCCTGAAGCGATTCGACTGCTTTCAAAATGCAGTCCACAACTGTTTGTTTATCTGCACTCTTAATACGAGACGTGTGGTCATTTTCCTTGGCTTCCCTATGTCGGCCGACTTTGTATACACATGCATAGTTTAAAAAAATCTCCACGCTAATAGGAATCCAATGTCAGCTTCCGGGGTCGGTCTGTTTTGTAATAAATTAACCTTTGTATTTGATATCCTGCCAGTAAGTTCAAACAATGAGTTTATGGCTGTTTACAAGGTGTGTTTATTCAACACCTGGGATTTCAGTTATATGCCGTCTGCAGTCATAATTGATACAAACTGGTTATTCGGTAAATAGTATATACAGCATTAACTTGCTTTAATAATACTTTTTGTATCCCATGGAATCAAAAAGATTGTCATTTGTACTTGCAGTGAATGTATTTCTAATAATGATTTTAGTTTGCGAGATATTGTCATATTGTTACCCTGGATATAATACACTCTTGGTTATTTTGTAACTTACACCGTATCACGCGTAAATGTCAGTTGCTTTCGACCAATGGGGCTGAAAATTCTAACTCTTTCTTTCTCTATCTCATTCATATGTGATTTTGCGGAATCCAGTTTTCATTTTCATAACATTCAAACCTTTGAGGACAACTAAACATGATTCGTTTCTCAATATTCACGTCAATGACTAATGTGTTGCGTTGTCTGACGAAAGCTATTACGCTATGGATAATGGATTCATGCGCTACTCATACGGAGTTTGTGGATATATTTTTCCTTTAATAAAATGCTAATGTCGACAAAAATTGTGAATAAATGATAACATTACAAGTTTAGTTTCTTGTTTATTTTATTTTATGATCAAATACGCATTTTATTTATCTATTTTATTGTAACATGCGGTGTGGCCAGTTGTTGGCGGGGGGGGGGGGGGGGGGATTGAACATGTTTTTCATTTCCTAAGTCTTGGGACACATGATGTAGGTTTAAAAAAAGTTCACCATAAGTTCTGGGACACGAAAAAAAATAATTATTTTTTCGTGTCCCAACATATGCGGTAAATACGGTACATCCTATTAAGTTATTACCACAATTTTGATTGGCGAAAAGACTGCATGAAAATTTCACAATTTGTCAAGGCCTTTAAAATGATTTTCTGTAATTTACAAACTTTTGCAGGATTTCCATGACTGCTGGAACCCTGTAGAATTCCACATGCACAAGAACCCTATATATGAACTTACCACCCTTGCTGCTCTTTCTTGTGATTCACATTTTCTACAAAACCATGGACCAGTAGGCACCTGAACAATGCCATAGCAAGCTGTAAAAAAACAAAAGCAGAACAGTTACTTCATATCATATTAGTTGGATCCAATTGGTAACTGCATAGACCCATATCTGCTATTGCATTATGCTTCAGCAGATCTGGGTTAATGAATTTTGTTAGGAATAAGTAAAACAAATGCAGGCCCTCATCTGCCTTAGTAAAATACAACAAAAACATAAAATAGTAAATAATATACTGTCTGTAATAATCTTTAGGCTATCTTTCAATCCACTCAAATAATCAGTATTTACGGTACTTTCCTTAAAATTGATGTAAGATTAACACCATTTATATTTAGGACCAACTAGATTTTGGGTGAAAATCATATCAATATGACCATCAATTCTGGTGAAGAAGCAATAAGATTTTCAGACTGACATCATTTTTATTAAGGTCCAAGGGTACATCACAAAAATCCCTATGACATAACGAATTTCCATTTAGAAACAGTGAAAACATGATTTTCAAGATGGTTACAATTGAGGCCATATGAGGTCAGATCTGCAATACTTCAACCAATATAAAGTAAGCTATCATGAAAACTCCAACCAAAAGCGGTCTCCCAAGATGGGTGGTCTCTCATAAACTGTGTGTGAAATCAGACTGGTTTCCAGAGTTAGCATAGATGATGAAGCAAAACTACCCATAATTACTGTTCATGTATCATATCCTTTATTCATAACTCTTGTTAACTGCATTCCTCTCAAAATAACTTTATATAATAAAGATATACATCTATCAAACAACATGAATCAAATTTATATTTGAATATCACATAAACATGTACATATATTAGTAAATGTACATGTATATGATTTTATCTGGATATTACACAGGTAATAGTTTTCATATCCAAAAGGTAACTTCACATGGCCATAAAGTTGTTTCAATGTAACAAATACTGCACAGTTAGCTATGATGTATATATATTATTCTATGCACTTAATCACTTTTCTTTACGAAATCCAGTATACTGTACTTCTTTCTTGACATTCTGTACTCAGCTATTTGGTCTGAACATGTATCTCCATTTCTGAGCAAAGCAAAAGTTTGGGATTGTCATGCTGTGAAGTAAATTCTTTAATCTCTTTTAAATGTTCTATCACTGTAGAATGTGAAAAAACTGCCATTTAAGCTGGCTGCTATTTTGCAAGCAGTTGCACCTCTTTCACTTCTTTCAACTACATTAATTCTTTCCTCCAGTGTTAGAATTTTTCTGTTTTTCATTGAAGGTTTTGCCATTTAGTGTTGACATAATAATGACAGATGTGTTTTGGTTTTTACCAGGTTTGAGGGAAATGTGAAATAAATATATATTATGTAACAATGAATGAAACCAAATTTGTACACATTACATGATGCATGGCCAAGTAATAGGATTAAGGTTAGCATGTACACAGAACAAGCTATTAACTGATTACTGTTGTGGTATGGTAGTAAACAGTAGGGCTGTCAACGGGTACCCGGGTACTCGACCGTAGCGAAAGACCCGGGTATTGAAAATTAATGACAAGTACCTGTTCACAAAAAAAAGTTGACAACAACACTTTCAAAATATCATATCACCAGCAGCACACTGGTCTGAGTAGTCCGAGTTTCCTCTGACCCTTGCCACCCCATTTTTGATAGTTGGACATTCTTGTTGGGGTCAGAGCGCATTTCTTATCAAATAGTTGGAATTCGCTGACACCTTTTGATGTCAGCATGAGTAGCAGCTTACATGCCCGCCCAGCAAAGTTGAACTATCTATCATCAAGATATACCAGCATGAAATTGATAGGAATATAATTTATTTTCTCAAAAATCGTGAGCATAGCATTTGTTATCATTGCTGAAATTTGTCCCGGATCTGGCTATTTGCATTTCTAGTCACGTGACTAAAACAAATCTTGCAACCAAGGTCATACTGTCACGTGATATCGACAATAAGCAAATTTCCAAAAGTTGTTGTACATATAATTTGGACATATTATATAGTAGCTACATAAATAAATATAGTCTGTTCTCTCCTCACTAAGCCATACAGATGCTATAAATAGAATTTGTGGGAAAGTAGAACGTTTGCTATAAATAGAACATGTTACTGTAGGAAAGTACAAGTCCATTGACAAGAGTACTCGTATATTGTAGTTATGTAAAGCGGTCTTTAATAAAATATGATCTGTGGAATTAATGGAATGTTAATATAAACAAGATTTCTGGAAAGCGCAATCCATATACATTTACGCGTAACGTGTAATTTAGTGGGGAAAAAAAATTGTTGCTCAAGGGTTGTACATGTATTTCATGTTCTAATGAGTACCCATTACTATTATTGTGAGAGGCAAGATAAAATGGAATGACTAAAAAAAATGACCTTGTTTAATTGCCATTGCATCGTTCATATTTTGAGTAAATTTTAATGGCTATTAACCCATTTTATCCTGAAACGCCCGCGGTCGTAATACCTCATTTTATCCTGAATACAACTGCAGTCGTAGTATCCCAAATTATCCTGAATACGACTACGATCGTACTCTATTACGTATGTGTGTAGCATCTCTAGAAACACGTGGTATACATCATAAATATTTGTATACTTCTTCACCTACACAGGAAATGGTTAAAGCAAGCATGCGCAGTGAAATTGTTTTTAAAAACGTGGTTGGAAAAGAAACAGTTGACTTGAAAATCGCTCGATAAAATGATGGACCACATCTTGGATAAACATGGATGCTGATAGCGAGGGTAGCAACATTGAAGTAGAGGATTTAGATGATTCTAATAAAGATATTGACTTAAAAGATGGGTCACGATTGAATAAAGTTGATGATAAAGATGACTCATAGCTTCATGCACTTGTCAATAGAGGTTCCGAGAATTAAGCCGACTTTGAAGGCTTTCAAGAGGAATGACTCCGGGATGATTTTTCAATTCGGTTCCAGCCAAGATTTAAATTGTTAGAAGGAGCTATTGTACATTTTTATTCACCATTAAAGTAATATTTTTATTACTAACATAGTGATGATGTGGACTTCAAAATTTGTACTGATCAATTATCTTACTGAAAGATTTCGATGAATAATTTGTGAGAATTTTTTATGAGAAACTGCACACAGAAATACATGTATCAGAATGTGAAATAAAGAAATTGTACCACGTGTCATGTTGTCCAATTTTAGTAAACTTATTATAACTTTTAAACTAACAGTGCAAGAAACTTCAAAGTTAGACCAAAATAATACAAGAAATTGAATTATCTTTATTTTCTTCCCATACTATGAGGAGCATTTAATTCATCTTCATGGACAAAAAATTCACTGAACATCATGGCAAGTTTTTTTTAAATAAAAAACATTCTTGCAAGTCAGATTTCAAAATACAGTTGTGAGCAAGTACTTTGGTAAATGATAACAAAACATGAACCACTGTGTTGCAAAGTGTACTATCTTTTCAGAGATATATAGTTTTATATACTTTATAAAAGAAATAACATCATAATAACATATTTAGTAAACCTGGTGAAGGTAGTCAGAATTGATGTAGCTACTGCTGTATGATGCTCCGTTTTACCACAATGTATTTAGAATTGCTTCTCAGGAATCAGGCATATATAGATATTGGTAAACAGGATAAAATGAGTTAACCGAGCTGTCCCTTGCACACAGTCATGCAACGCAACACTGGCCAAACATGTTAAGTGGCACCTATGAACAATATCAAAAGTGTCAAGAGAAACTGTATAAAGTAAGACATGCTCCAGATGAACAGTGATCCAACGAATATGGAGGACACTGAAAGAGCAACTTGACAAAATGACCAGCCCATGATGTGGAAGAAACATTGCGCTGCATAGAAATACCGAAACGCAATATTGTATATACCATAGCTAATATTAAATGTCACAAATATGAATTATACATTCACCACCAATATACACTATGGTATATAAGATATAACTGATGTGTGTTCCAGTGTTTATATTGCGATCCAGCATTTCAGTGTGTTCCAGTGTTTCTATGTACCCGAAATATTGCTTTTCATTAAATATTCAGAGAACTAAATAAAAATACAAGTTAATTTTAAATGATTTTGTTTGCATCTTATTATATTTGAAGTGCTGCAGTTGCAAACATGTGTATAAAAAAATATTAAAAGAAATAGGACTATTTTGAACCAATAGAAATTGGAGTACGTGTTTGTGGAATTTTAGACATCTTTTCATTATTTGAAATCTAAGCAGCTATGACATATGTGCCTGTACCTAAGAAAGATAAACGTTTATCTTTTAGGACTAGTTTGTGAAGAAGAAAAAAAATAATTAACTGAGGTTCATTACAAATTCAATTCATGATACGGGTAAATGGACTTACGGACTGCGTGGGTGGGAGAGTCCACTTACCATTATTTTTGCGTTTTATTGGTAGTGTTTGGAATTTCCCCCCACCATTAATATATTTACTTACCAATTCTGTTAATTGCATTTTTAACAAACCCTGTTACAAGCACAGAACATTTCCCGCGATTTTAACACAAACAAATAACATGTGATCTTAGGGAAGAATAACAACCTTGGTGAACAGCGACATTACATCCATGACCGTCACAATATACGAGTGGATTTTCGGCCCAACCTCTCTCATCTGAACAAACACAGCATCCCCCAACCATTTCCTTCATTGTGGCTGTCTATGTGTAGTGGGGACGGAATTATCCATGAATAATTCCATGAAAAGCTAATGTAATATGCACAGGAAATTTGCTGTCCGCCATATTACTTTCGGTCAATAAGCATGCGCACAAACTTTCAGTGATGCAATATGGGATATGTTTACATCCCGCACGTGGACACCTGTCATTACATTTTGTCATCTTTTTTCCCCTTCTTTTTTTAATTAACTTTTTAGTTTAACGTTGGATGCTACAAAACATATCATTAGTTATGAAAAGCCACAATTCCGAGAAAAAAAAATCAACTAAAACAGATACAGACAGAGGAACGGGTATTTTAGACGTAAATATGCATCCAAACTTTATGTAGCGACCATGGGACATTTAAGACAGGGCATAACATGGTCACATGACTCATCATTCGGCTCTACCCCTGGGTAGCAGAATTACATATACTTAATTTGGACAAAAGATATCACTGCTTTTTAAACAATGAATTTTTGCATTCTCCAATGGATTGAAAAAATTATAAAACATGGATTAAAAAATTATAAAACATTCTTTTTCCCTAAATGATAACGGACGTGTGAAATTTTTTAACTACATTGCATCTTGAATTAATCAATAGTTTAAATATATATATATATATATATATATATATATATATATATATATATATATATATATATATATATATATATATATATATATATATATATATATATATATATATATATATATATAATAATAATAGTAATAATAATAATAATAATAATAATAATAAAGACAAATCTGCATAAAGAAGAAAAACTAAACATGGACTAGGAGCTAAATTAAACACATTTCACACCTACATTTAATACGACTTTAGTCTCGGTTGGAAACTAAGCTGCAGGTAACGCTATGTATAAATTCCATAGCAGCGCTCATGCTGAACAAACCGTAGATCAAACAGAAAGCGAATAAAAAGTAGCTAACTGCTGTATAATTTTATTTTAAGTAAAAAAAAAAATTGTTATTTGAATAGGCATACAGGTAGTTGTCTCTTATCGATCTGCGGACAACGCCACATGAGTTCGTGAAACCCGAACCCATTTCGCATGGTATTCCAGATATAGTGAGCAACAAACACAATGGCTCTACTATACCTTCCTGTTCTCATTCTAATCAGTTACAAATAATATCATACCAGAAGTTTTAATCAGAATCTTTTTATAAAACAAGGTTAGACAGATATACGGATACCAATGCTACATACGATTTAAAAGTCGATTTGAATCGAGGTTTGGTAATCATGCCCCTTTAACTACTACTACTACTACTACTACTACTACTACTACTACTACTACTACTACTACTACTACTACTACTAATAATAATAATAATAATAATAATAAAATTATTATTAAAACATAAAATAATTTAAATGTCCAGTATTATCACAATAGTTAAGAGCAATTATAAACTATTAACATTGTTTTTGCATGTCCATATATGATACAAATAAATTATACTAGTAATAATCTTCAATTACATCATTTTCTGGCCACTAAATTTGACTTTAATTACATGATTATTTTGAAACTAAAGTGACTGCTTGAAACGGATTTCAAACCACTCATGGCGCTTTCAGACTCATACACAAGAGCGATAGCGTTCCGTAGGTGTTGCTTAATCTCTTACTTGCACATATAAGCATTAGGTCTCACAAGAAAATAGTCTTTACTAATCTTACCAAGCTTATTGTCTGATCGGTTAAATATGAACCGTAGATTATCAACATATATTTTATTTTATTTTATTCTGCTTTATTAATTTTACTATGGCTACGGAGGACAGGAGATCAGCTACATTATGGAATATATGTTAAACACAGGAAATGGAGCAACAATACATTTCATTTACAAGCAAGACAAAATGCCCGTAATACTCTCTCTCTCTCTCTCTCTCTCTCTCTCTCTCTCTCTCTCTCTCTCTCTCTCTCTCTCTCTCTCTCTCTCTCTCTTCAAACTTTCTCTTCCACGACCATATACTGTTTTTGTTCTTCTTAATTTGCTAGCCAGAAAACTCCAATCCTCCTCTCCCTTTGCACCTCCACCACACAATAAAACAGCCTAATCTTTATCAAAATAATATTATAAAATCGTTCCAGCTGTATAATCGGTTCGTTATCTGATAATCCATCCATAATTTACTGATAAATATTTATAAATCATATACAACGTCACCTTCCACCAGCATATATTCTATAAGGCCAGATACAATAGCAGTAAAATAGAATCTGCACTGTGAGAAATATTCGACTTATTTAGAAACATTTAGATACCTCATTTAATTTTAATATAATGATAATATATTTGACACGATACGAAACTAAATTTTATCCTTAAATAACATAAATTTATTTATTATTTTTCTAAATCTGGAACGAAATCTGTTGTATTTTTAAGACTTAAACTCTGCACTAAATGTAGGGGAAACCTTGAATTTACTACGAAATAAAAACTAACAGCTTATGTACGAGACCAGTCATAAGCGTGTAGGACTTTTTTTTTTTCTTTTCATTTCATTGGGTGAACATATTAGTTTTCTTTCAACCGTTTGTTTTACGTACGACTCCAAAATTGTGCTAAGGACACGAGTTCTCAAATTTCAATCGATAATTCTGGTGCACATTAATACCTCTGAGGGGAAATATCACATCACTTTTGCAGTTTCTAGCTGTTCGTTTTGACTAGAGATTCCAAACGGAGTTATAGCAGAGTGCGTAATTGAATTAACCAAAATGACATCCCACCCAATTGAACGTATAAATAAGTAAATCCTGTCCCCGAAGACGGCCAGCTGCACAAAAATCAGTTGAGTTGGTCGTCCAATAAGTTTTGCTAGCCAGGGTTCCGATGTATTGACCCTATCTGCACCTTGTCGGATCGTATAGATATTTACGAGCTTTGTCCAAGAGACAATTATTGGATTTCGGGAGTTGTTTCCCTTAGTATGTATTGCCAACTAATCAACAGTTTGTAACAGTGGTGTTTTGTACGTCGGCTGAAAACCGTGGATGCAATTGACTTCTAAAGGATACTTTGTAAGTTTAACATCGGAAGTATGAGATAATTCATTATATGTGTATCTGAGCGAAAGGATGCATTTATTCAAACATGGACCGGCAACGGAAAATTTCTTATTTATAAGTCGATTTCCAGTTGCGTGCTAACTTATTTCGATCTTGTAGGAACAGTGTTCACATTTGAACAATTTGATTTTGATTAGATGCTGTGGCTTGCGGCATGGATTGAAATTCACAAAACCAATACAGCAAACTATCTGAACGATTTGTCAAAACGTAGATATGGTTAACACATCCTTGATTAGCGAGGATGGTCGTCAAATTGCGTGAGCATAAGACTTTTTAAAAGGTACAAGTCAACGGTAATAAAAACTGTTTATATAAGAATTACAGTTACCTAAATAGAATAATTAAAACGCTAAAGATTACAATCTGAATGTTAAATGACTTTTTAAAATATCTATACTACGAAACAATCAGAGATCGTTAATATGCAATGTTATGAAATGGAAAACAGTAAAGGCAAGTACATTTTTATTGATTGATGCATTTTCAAAATACATTTCGAGAAGGAAGATAAAGCTATAAAGGAATATTATATATTTAACGCAATAACATAAAAAATACACGAGAGCTCGAAAATCACAAAAGATACAGTTTGATGAAGGGAATACTTTCATAACATCAAGGAGAAAGAAGTATCAAATATTTTTTCCACTTATAATGAAAAAGCGTTCGTATAGGAAAGATTAATTGAAAATCTGAAGACAAGAATTTGGATACAGTTTACTCGGAATAAAACTAGTAACTGGTTTGACACATAACCTAACCTTATTGAACGATGTATCAATAATTACCATATATCAATTTATGTGACTCAAATAATAGTCATTGACCGAACATAATGAATATTAGGTATGGATCAACTTTCTTGGTTACCTGACTGCTGATACGTTTGCGCCAAACATTAATAATATAATCATGACTGTTGGGATATCAGGATAGAAATCTATAGTTCAAAAGGATATCCTCCTGACTTTATAATTGAAAATATGTATCGTGTGTAAAATGGAAGACCTCTTAGGGAATAAAATAGCCCAAGAATATTCCATAAGAGGAGTTAAACAAGATAGCATGTTCAAAGTAGAATAAAAACTGAAGTAAAAGGAAATAGAAGGTAGAACTATTTGCTAACTAAATGGAAAAGGCATGACCATTCTCGTAACGGTATGGAACTAAATAAAAATAATGCGTCACTGAAATAATGTAAAAGTAGAGGCCGACCGAAATTCGGTTTCGGTTCCGGCGCTGAAAGTTGGCATATGGCCTTTTCGGCATAGTTTCGGTTTCGGCCGAAACCGAAAAGTTAGCTTTCGGACTGCTTTCGGTTTCAGCCTAAACTGATATTGACTTTCGGTCATCAGCCGAAGATCAATTTTAACTTTCAGAATGCAACGCTAGTGCTGCGTCTATTACTCTGCTCGTCGGCCGGTCAGTCGGCGCTAGGCAATTTGACACTTAGCGAATTCCTCTTACTGCAGGCTCTGAATGATTACTTCTAGATTTGTTTTTAATTAGTGTAGCATTGCATCATGACTCAAGCCTATTTAATAAATCTTGTGTTTGGCAACTTCGGTTTATGTTTCGGTTTCGATTTAAGCCGAATGTGTAGTTAAACTTTTGGTTTCGGTAACTTTCAGTCTGGTTTCATTTTCGGCCGAAATCATAATTTTGGTTTCGGTCGGCCTCTATATATAAACATGTATTATTAATGAAAACAATTACATACATTATTTGCCCTCAAAATAAGTAAGACGATCAGGTAGATTGTGCACATACCAGAAAAAAGAAAACCCGTAAAAATAGGTAATTTCATAAAATCAATCAAGTACATTCATATAGGAAATGACGCAAGCAGAATATACTTCAAGCCAAAATTGCTTGTTGTTGTGGAAAGCTGTAAGATGGGGCCCAATGTTCGAACATCTGGAAAGTAAATTTCATAGTGAAGTTTAATTGAAAATGATAATATCACAATAAATGACTTTAAAAATGCCAAATTTACAAGACGGGCGTTCCTGCCAATTCTCGTTCATCCTCCAACGAGAACTGAAATCGACAAAATGTTAATGTAAAATAGAAACAGAATTATCAGAACACTCCAAGATTTGTTTAATGGATCACTAAATAAGCACAAAATTGAGGAGGAAGTTATTACGATTTGTATTTTTTAAACAATGTAGAATCAAACTTGAAGAAATAAAAGGTTGAAACCTTAAATATTTCGAATCTGTAAGAGTCCATCTGGATTTACCTATTACACTCATAATGAGAACAGAGAGCTAAAATGGTATCAAATATAGAAGCTTTACAAATAATGAACATAAATGAGATGCAAGTGGTAATTAACTCGTTATTTTAAATACTGCACACACAGTTTGGACAAGAATAAATCTAAATGCATAATGAGGTTTTGGAGATAGGGATCATCTAATGATATATATATATATATATATATATATATATATATATATATATATATATATATATATATATATATATATATATATATATATATATATATAAAGGACCGATGAGGTAAGAATAGTAAATATAATACCGCAATGGATAAAAAATAAAAACGTTTGTTTCATGTTCAGAATAACGTTAACATATGCTTACTTTAATATATGTAATATATAATGAACGCACGAAAAGATCAGCCGTACAAACCTTAAAGTATACCCCTAACAAAAAACAAAACAAAATATAAACATTCGTTTCACAGATGCCCGATTGGTGACACAACATAGTTAACAATCATGTATGACCTGTTGGAGATAGACTATTAAATTTTCTTATCTTATTTGATGACGAACATGGTAAAAACTATCATTTTACGAGAGTGGCGTTGGCGCCAATTAACAAATCAATCAAAACAACAACAAAAAAAAGTTACAGGCAATTTCCAAAATATTGTAAATTTTGAATTATCATTACAAGAACACCAGAAATGTGGCCACATAGTAGATAACACATGAAAGCGTTCTGTTGCAAATGGGGAAAAAATCAATACCACCATTAGCTACAAGTTATGTATGTTCAATATTGATTTTTGTTGTTGTTGGAAGCATTATGGAGCCAGTAAGTAGTCACAACAGTGAATAAGTCAAGGACAATCAAGAAAGTACAACACATGACATCGAGATCATTCTGTAACAGTGTGAATTTTGCAGATATCATTGAAACACAGATAGCAGATGTTATTGAACACATATCAATTTTAAATTGATGAATGCCATTTTGCACAGAATTAAATCTGTGGCACGTTTCGTTTGGTAGGGACTTGCTTGATTTCTATCGATGTTCCGTTCGATAGCTGCATCAGGCGAAATAATAAGGGCGTGAAGAGTGTTTTCTTTTTATCGAAACAGAATGGGTTGAAATTTGCAGAAACAGCGTTTGTCCATGCTGAAGTAGTTGTCGTAAGTTGAAACTTTGCAGAGACCAGTATATTAAGGGAAAAGGCGGGGAGGGGGATTACATTTTCCCAGCCCTGGAGGTGTTTATTATCGTGGTTAGATAAAATTGAATTATAATTTGGTAAGTTAATAATTTTGGGCATGTTACTCAGACAAAATCTCGTGTTTTATAAAATATCTGCTATCACAAATCAATTGATCAGGGGCCCCGAGTGGCAGAGTGGTCTAAAGCGTTCTCTGTTACGGATCACTGCCATCTCACCTCTGTCTGCGTGCGATGGAGTCTAAGATTCGGCTAATGTAGTAATGTGAAAAAGCTTGCCAGTAGCATCTCGTGGGTCGGTGGTTCTTTCTGGGGTTTTCCCGGGTTCTTCCTCCACCAATAATACTGGCCGCCATGTATGGCCTATCGTGTGCTGAAAAATGGTTTTAAACCCTACAACAACAACAAAAATTTATTGATCGAGCGTGTGTGTGTGTGTGTGTGTGTGTGTGACGTTATTTATTGATCGAGCGTGTGTGTGTGTGTGTGTGTGTGTGTGTGTGTGTGTGTGTGTGTGTGTGTGCAGAGGCGTGGCGATGATATTTTGCGCCCGGGGACGAGCTATAAAATTGGCGCCCCAGCGATCTTGTGACCGATTTATTACCCTTTTTTACTTATTATAATGTAACGTTGCAAGCCTCATTTTGGCGCCCCTGTACCTTGGCGCCCGGGGACATATGTACCCCCTGCCCCCCCCCCATATACGCCTCTGTGTGTGTGTGTGTGTGTGTGTGTGTGTGTGTGTGTGTGTGTGTGTGTGTGAAACATTTTGTCACGACGATGATTATAGTTCTCTGCAGCGGCTTATGTGTCATTAAGCGAGATCAGAAGCCTAAGGTATCGAACAAGTAGCAACGGTAATTAGTTCTGTCGGAGAAAAAGTACTTTGTTAATTGTCTATGGAAAGAGAAAAAATCGAGTATATGTTGTTTTGATTGAAAGGTTACGAGTTGGAGAAAACTAGCAGAGATATATATCTTGTGAAATTTAACATTGATATTTTGAACAACGATGTGTGTGTGTGTGTGTGTGCGCGTGTTTGTGTCTGTGATTAGGATTTTATTGTAGCGTTAACAATTGTTCAGTCATATCGCTTCAATGTCTGCAGTGTGACAGTTTATTGAGATGTCTAGCACAGGGTCATTATACCGCTGACAAGTAGCATGATGTCACATCCAGTCACATTATCCTGACACCAGGCCGACCAGTCCTAACACTAACCTCTTAATGCTGAGCTCCAAGTGAGGCAGCTATTAGTACCATTGTTTAAGGCATATGGTATGACTTGGCCGGGGATAGAACTCACGATCTCCCGCATCCGACGCGGACGCTCTAACCACTAAGCCATCCGAGCGCTTTGACGGGTGGATGGATTAATATTCAATTCAGGAAGCTGGGAAGAATAAGGTATTATGCTGCATTTATTTTATTTATCAGGAAAATAAGGTTTGCGCCTAATACAAAGGATTTCACAATTAAGACAAGGGAATCCACGTCTGAAGATAATAGTGAATGGCCAATAATAGTCTGGACGACGTGGAGAAACCCCTAAAGGCGGTGACGCATGATAAGGCCAGAGGGAACAAGAGTATTTTTGTGCAAGTCGAACCCAGCCGACAAGCTTTGATGATGATGGAGAGTGACTTGCAACGACATATCACGATTTGCAGACGTGCCGGACAAGTTTAGTTCGAAATGCTCACTCGATTTCGTGAATAAATTGCTCGTGTCTGTAAACAGAGCTGCTAACTACATTTTTATAATTATGAGATAAAAAAAATTCTTCTGGTAGATGTGCATCCTGCAATTGGTCTTGTACATCTTTTGTTCATCTATTTTAATTAAATTGTTATATTCATTATACAGTGTCTCATGTTATTCAATCGTATGTCTCTGCTCAGATCTCCATGTTTGCATCCCCCAATTTCATCTGTTAAATTATTCGGTCGATCCTCGTCTAGACATCGGTAAACACCATTAAAAGGAATAATCGACGACAAATGCCTTTAACGTAAATCGATTTGCAAAGACTTTGAGCCTGTAATTTACAAATAAACATGAATGTTACTGGTATTTGTAAGAAAGTTCCAAAAATATATACAAAGATAAAATCTAACAAACGCTACTAAAATGATATTCGCGTAAAAGATTCGAAATATGTATTTTTCTATCAAGATTTATTATATTCGTGAAAACAGGATTAGTGACGAAGTTACGACAACGAATTATACATGATTACAGACAGGAAAATACAGAGCCCTGTATATGCGCGTATAATGCAAATTACAAATATCCAGATGTATATAAGTCTTTATTCATAACTGGCCATGTTTCGATTTTAAAATCTCCGTTAAAACGATTCCGATCGAGATGTAACAAAACAAATGATGTTAAGAAATTAATTTATTTTAGTGAGGATTTTATAGTAGAAACATTTGTAAAAGGCAACAAAACGATTTTCTTAAATGGGCAATTAGATTTCATAATTATTTTCAGTTCATGAGTCAATCGTTAGGAAAACTTGATAATAGTGAAGTGATTACAAATTCAAGGACACCATTTACATTTTTGTAAGTGGAACAAAAATAAATTCCCCGTCGTCTTACTGACACGGAATATTTTATATAGTAAATGTTGCTGTTGTTAATATGCAGCCTTTACTTTGACTACACGAACGAAGTACACATTAAAGAGATTACATGTGACGAAGTATGTTTTCTTGTGAAACCTAATGTGTATTTCGAATAAGCGAAAAAGCTACACCTTACCCTCAGGCATCAGATGTATACATGCATCACTCTAATGAAAATAAGATCTCGACTGTCCAGGGTGAAGATCCAACAACGACCGCTTACGGATTAGGTACCGTACCAGTTTAAGGAAGTATTATATCTTGACGTTTGGGAGACTGAACAGTATGGATGTATGGATGAAGAGTATCAATGTGTGCTAGCGATTTGATTCACTTTCAGATTTTTAAAAGCTGCATTTACATTTCTAAGGCCAACAGAATATACGTCCTTAGCGGTCTCTAAAAGATCTTCATAGAAAACCGTGGCTGTATGTATGTATGTATGTATGTATGTATGTATGTATGTATGTATGTATGTATGTATGTATGTATGTATGTAAGCATGCAGGTAGGTAGCTAGGTAGGTATGTGTGAATGTATCTTCGTGATTTAGTGCTGATAACATTAGGTATCCCAAAATCTTGATTATATAGTGCTAAGTAACTTTAGGTTTCCCAAAATCCTAGTTAAATAGTGTCGAGTCATTTTTGGCGTCACATAATCTTGGTTATTTAGTGCGGAGTAAGATTTGTTCACATTAAGTTTACATGAATCGCTAGCGATTGACTTTACTAACTAATCTAAAAACCGTGCTAAAGTCAACAAGATAATCTTTACATCATAACGCATATGTATTAATCCCATCTGAGCAATATCGCCTGTCATCAAAATTGCAAAGGTCTGGATTTTATAATAAAATCAGTCTAAAATGTAACGCAGTGTTATAATTATCAAATCGTATCACCTTACTGACTGCATTTATATTGTCCCATTAGCTCGTTTCATAACTTTATTATCAGCTGTATTTTGACAGTACATTTTATTACGCAATCCGATAAACTCAAGGATATGATCAACATTTATTTAATCCTTAAATTTTCCTATTCATTTATATTATTGTTGTAGCGAAATCCGCTGTTATCGTAAAATTCGTGATAAATATAATCAGATTTTATCTAGTACATTAGCGAGTCAGTATACGTAGATAACAGCTCAGCATCAGGTCACATAACCTTGACAAAATCGTAATGACATTGGTCCCTTAGCCACTTTGATATCTCAAGTACTGCCATACCGACATGAACTTGCTTATTCAATTTCAACATTGTCTTTTATCGTTAAATGGCTACTAGATTTTTATTTAATATTTTCATACTAACAAGATCATTTGATGATATACGATTATTATGACGCCCCATCTTATTGACGATCATAATATAGACTCGAATTCTAATATATTGGACCACAAACGGAGAAAAATTAAACCTTTTGATCAAAATACAGTGTCCATTGGCCGTTGCGATTAGGAAATTTTAACTACTACATGTACGCTGTATTCGACATCAGGTGTTGATACTGCTGATTTTTTTGTTTACTTGATCCGGCAGTAACCACAAACAGGTTCTCGTATTTCCGGATTTATGTTTGTCAAAGCTGGAAGTTCTTACCCAGGTTCGATGATGTTTGAGATATATACACTCGGTGATCTAGTATATATCATTGCGATTTTAATGTAATTGTAATATATAGTGTCTTTTGTTCATCCGTCGATCAGAGTCGCAAAAGAATTTTGCAGCGCTATACTAAACCCGAAAACCGTGTTCGAAATAGCTGATGTTGCACAGCTAGAATTTTTTTTTACGCCAGAGCGGTCAATAGAATTGCTCATATAAACATTTAACTTTAGATTGACCCGGTTTAACTGAGAACAGTGACAACTTTCCCAGAGTTTCAGGATTGAGAGGCCATCAACTGAGATACGCAATCAGAGCCTTTGATATGCAAACAATTTAATGTAAGTGAGTGCGAGGAACGGTAATTAAAAGTTTTTGATAAACACGTTGCTTGAGCTAAATAAAAGACAACGTTCTGACGATCGAAAAACTAACCTTAAAAAGACAAAATTTCATCGGGTTAAAAAATAAAAAAATTAAAATAAAACCAGGCACGAGTTAGACAAACTAACTGAAACAAGAAAACACAAGTTATTAAAAATCTTAAACTCAAAGAATTTTTCATCTGTTAGGCATGTACCATTATGACAAAAAGAAGCCACTAGAAATAGTAGATAATAGTACTGATACTAGCCTGCTAAAATATCATATCTAGTTCTAATAGACTCCCTCACCGGCAATAAAGGAACGTATGACGTATATCATATTAATGCTGCACTGAACGCAGTATCAGATGTTGAATCGAGGACTGAGTCATATGATGATATTGAAGGAGACATATTTTATCAAGAGCTTGATGAAATTACTGTAAAACCTAGTACTAAGATTATAAAATATATAGTAGTTCTAATCAAACTGCTTTGAAAAGTTATTTTAAAAATGCTGGAATGTTACTGAGAGAAGCACAATACAGAAATGTCAGAGGGCTGATTGCTAGATACCCAACCCTAACCGCCAGTGACATAAATATAGAAGAAAAAAAAACAGATATTCGTGGTCTTTTGAGTTTTGCAACTGCATTTGCGATTCTCAGGCATCATATAGTACTTGAAAACTTTAGGCTGGGACAGTTATATTATGTTGTTAGTAATATAGATAAAACAGAAGATATTTATCATGATAGAGTGAACGATAATACTGAAATACCAACAAATTTTGATCCCCAGTTTTCATTCTCAGACCATAAAATCTTGACAGAGATAATGAGATCCCGTCTGAAGCGTATGATAAGTAAAGAGATCCTCTTGCCGATCCTGTTAATACTAAATTTAGTGCTCTGATTGATAAGCCTGCCTCAAACAATACCTTCACTACGGCAATTGAATCATTAATCTGAAACAGTGTCATATTGACAATAAAAGAAATAAACGACTTTATCCACATATTATCAGGTCTCTCAGACAATGACAAAAACGAGCTGATCAGATGCTATAAATATTACCATAAAAAGCATTACTGTGTCAATAAAGCCAGGAAATATTACAGTAAACTAATAAGCGTGCTGAATACATTCCAATATTATTACCAACGACTGGAATCGCATCAGCTGTCAGAATCGCAAATCTATTATTGGTGCTAATGTCATGGCTAGGTATTGCATTATCAGCAAAGCATACAAAGATTGAACCAAAATATGATAATAAAATATTTCGTGTACAAATAACAAAACTGTTAATCAACTTGGAACTTATCTAAAAATTTAAAAGTTCATTATGTTAGATCTAATTCATGAATAGCAAGTCAATACGGTTTGCTTGTTGAGATGATGCAGAACAGAGTTGTGAAATATGAAAAACAGTATTCGGTAAAGTCTGTGTGAAATGTGTAATACGAAAGATATAATATTGGAAGCTACCACGTTAAAGATGAAAATAATTCTTTTCCGAGGTAAGCATAGTGCGGTGAAATAAAAATTGTGCTAAACTAAACTAATCTAGGCGGTATGATTGGCAACATAGGCGGTATGATTGGCAACATCTGTTTGCAGATTTTCTTATTGGCTTTATCAGAACAAAGTGTTCAAGTGAAATCAGACTATAATAACTCATGTCCATTTCGAAGCATGAAAAGTCCTGACTGGATGTTCTATATAGTTGCCAAGTAAGGAAACGTTTAAATGAAATAAGTGCAACATTGATTTAAAACAAGCTAATATAATCTCTCGTAATTTCTATCTACAGGATGAAGCCGAGTTTGGATTTGATTTAGGGAAGACACTGAACATAATTTTGTGAATGAGATATGTTTTTTTATATGATGTAATTGAACTATGAATGAATTTGGCTTACTACTGGTGCCCATTATGGCAAACAATGGATTTAACAGAATGATGCGCATTGAGTTCAACAACATAAGGAAGTTATTACGTCCTAAATGGAATAATCAGAACATGTAACTTTAATAAGAGATTAAATAAGAATCAGAAATTTGTTGAATGATATCTGGATCAATCACCATGGATGACCGATATATAGAATTGGCACACACATATGAACAAGGTATGATTATATCAGAAACGGTGATCAAATTTCAGAACTTTTACAAAATATGTATATCATATGCTTCATCCATGCCATGTTGTGTGAGAACATTTGCTTACAATTAAAGCCGCATGTTTATAAATGTCTTCTTCGTAATTCAAAGTACTTTAGGTAATGTCATTCCGTGTTATATAATAGTACGACTTTAGACTGATTCTGAAACAATGAAACTACCTGCCTGAGACAACCGGTATCCAAACAGATATTTAAATTTTGGGAGGGTTTTTCTCACGCAGCCAGATATTTTGAAAGAATCAGTACGGGTTTTGTGGCGACTAAAGAAACATCACGGTACTCCGAGAGCAAATTGTGCACTCGTAAAAAGAGAGGGAAAAAGGAGTTCTGGTAAATTCGGACGAGATTTGGAACAAATGCTTCTAAGGTAGAATATCTTCGCCCGATTCTGTCTCACTTTCCTAACTAGGTGTTGAAAGATTTATACGTTATTATCTGCACTTAATTTAGTAGAAATTTAATCTTTTATGTATAGTTGAATTATCTACATGTCCTAACGTAGCGTGTAGCGAATTAATAATATTCAAGATTAATGTATGTAGATGTTAGGATAGAATCAAAGTGGATGGTGTAATCTGCTACGATATTGCATTGTGGTGCATAACTAAATTTAAGATTGGTTTGTGTTAGAACTTGTTGCTGTTGAAGGGTTCAACGCCAGTTTTCCGCACAAGATAGGCTATACATGGCGGCCATTATAAATGGTGGAGGAAGAACCCGGGAAAACTCCAGAAAGAACCACAGACCCACAAGAAGCTACTGGCAAGCTTTCTCATATACCCGCATTGGCCGAACCCGAGATTCGACCGTACGCAAACAGGGATGAGATGACCATTATCCGTAACTGTGAACGCTTTTGACCACTCGGCCATTCGGGACCCCGTTTGAACTTGTAATTGTTTGTAAGAGTTAGGCATTGTTGGAATTGTGCACTTATATTTCGGCATTTTTATATTTGTAGATTTCTATTATAATTTGTAAGGTTGAACATGCTTAGGAATAGTGTTGATATTGATAATTTACTATATCAAAAATTAGGGATAAGTGTTGTTTGTGTCAGAAGTCGCGATATTATTGTTGTTGTTATAGTCTTTAACATTAAACAAGCTTGTATGGAATATTTAGATGTATGTGAGGTGACCTAATAATTTAATTGCCATTATGCGGATGAAAGTTTACGATAGTGTATTAATTCTCGTGTGATTGAGCGAGGAGGCAGAATCGTACGTCACTTGTAATCCACAGATGTTTTCTGAGTGGGATATGTCACCACCAGAATATTAGAGAAAGAAGCGAACATAGAAAGCACATGCAAATAGGCTATTGTGTGAAGGCACAGGGCCTGGAAAATTAATAGCTGTGAGAAGGCGCAGTACCAGAGCGGAAACAAAGGTACTGGTAGTACAGGATCGGGATACATTGTGGAAGTTGCAGATGAGTCGCATAGAAGAGACACTGGAAGGAAACATTTTCACGTTTAATTTCTCGTGATCAAATAACTGCAAATTGGACAAGGTCTTTGCATTGATTTAAAGAAATTGCGTTTGAACAAATGGTCCTATAATTGTTGAATACCGTGATATTTTTTATTAAACTGTAATGCCTTTCACCTTATTATTTTTTTTTTTTATACACCTAGACTTTTCAACCTTGCTGACTGGGGGTGGGGGCTCAGAGCTATATAATCCTTTAATTGTTCACCCTGCTCCGTTGTTATTAATAAAAACGTAGGGGTCTGACGGTCCACGAATAGAATTTATGTATTATTGACTTTTCACTCATCTATCGATATTTAATTATTGATTTCACCCATTCATTGATGTTGGATAATACTGATTAAAAAACAGAATGCGTATCTCTTTGCGTCCAGTTGATATACACAACATATGTCCGGTTTCACAGCTCTCGTCGACTGATCAAGGAGTAATTATGCATGGCCCGCCCTTCCAGTCTGCTGAAGGATCAACTGAGGTCTCTTTATTTGCTGCAGCCCCGTTGGTTCCGATTGACGTCATCATCGACATCATCATATGGGTTACACACACACACACACACACACACACACACTGCCATAAACATTAACATGATAAAACATTAGATAGGATTGTTTACAGGTTTCCCTTTATTTAGGTTGGGCAGGGGTGCTTCCAGTATTATTTTTAATTATTGATACAGATATTGAAGTAGTGATAGAGAGATACAAAGTTCCGAGCCCCCATTCAGCGGTGCCTACAGTTAAGTTTTTGAATACACAAAATGGGAAATCCAAATAACAATATAATATAAATCAATAACAGTCATCTCTCAAATAAAATTCAAATAAAACTCTATCACTCGTCAACAAATAAAACCCTATCCTGGTTCAACGATTTTACCTGTATTTACATAATATTTATTTTTTAAAAATCTTCTTGCATAGTAAATGATCTGCAAACTGCAAGGGCTACTTCACAATTTTCATAATAATTATTAATGATAGCACGTGCTTCTGGTCCTCTTCCATTAGGAAGCTCGAAAATAGAAAATAGCTGTACTTTAAATTGTAAACTTGTTTGGGTTTTCTTTGGACGATTATGGAGTCCAAATGCTCCTGTAATTTAAAACAGGAAGACCGCTATGCTGTTAAATCTGTTTACATGTGTTGTCATGCAGGTGTGTTCCTTATATGTTGTGTATGGTGGGAACGTTTACAAAAGTCTCAAGATGTGATACATACTTGCAAGTATCAGTTATGCCCCATGATCTCACTCCCTAGCAACACCCAGCGGTTTAGGACGTTAAGATGTCGACATTTCGTTTGGGAAGAGGGGTGCCTGGGAATTTTCATAAAAAAATGTTTTTTGAAAACATATTATAATGCATATAATAGGTTCATATCCTTAAACTTTGTCTAGTTTTCAGACATTTTACGGCCAATTTTACTATTTTTAAAAAAATTCCCATCCTTCTCCATTTGCTACAAATGAAGAGGTGTGTGCGCGCGCGCGCGCGCGCGTGTGTGTGTGTGATGCAAAACAACAACGACTCAATAATGAGACACCAAGATCATATCAGTACTCAAAACATGCATTTAACTTTCCAGAAATAACGAAAGCTCTGCTTTATTGTACCACTGTTTGGTTAAGAAAGTTCGGAGTTGGGTGAAAAAGATTAAGTGGTAGATGGGAAGAATAATATATGTAGGTCAGGTATTCAATTTAAGGCAGAAATATTCTTGCTGTGCAGGTTTGGGAGTTAACTTTAGTAAGACCTCTTAATGCTGTCAAAAAGAGAAGTTATCACTGTGATTCTACGGTCTAATGAACAGAAATACATTTGGAAACTCATTTACACACCCAGGACTGCCGTGGTAATATTATCTAAAATTTTACTTTTTACACATCTATTGAACATCCAGATATTTTTGACTGAGTCGTTCATATCCACATAATGCCACGTCATTAATGCTATTACCATGCAGATCGTAAGTTTAAAACCACTAAGAATCATTCCATGCAAGACTTTGAAATTTCTGAATGGCATTTCAGACTTAAGTCACGTCTACTCGTACAAACGCATCCCATCATAGATTTACTATTGTGGTATAATACAATAAAAATACGCGTCATGGTTCCATTATTCATCAGTTTGTGATTGACACCCTGTCGGCCAATAGAAACTGCTGCAATACAAATATCCACATTGCTTTTCTCCTACACAGACGCGATACAATAATTTATCGTATTCACCTATACGTCCACCCACCCCGACAGTTTGTATCGATTTACTGATTTAAAAAAAAAAGGCAACACTTATTTTTAAAAGATGCATAAAGCTTAGTTATATAGTTTCTAACCTGGTCGTCATCATGGAGTTTCTGATGTTGTCTTCTTGTTCGGATTTCAATCCAAAGGCAGTTTCTTTACTAACACGGTCGCAAGATCACCTGCATAGGCGAATCTATATTTTCAGACAATTGGTTTGATGCAATTTACCGTTGCTATTAGCTCCAAATAGTTCCATATTTCAGTAATGTTTGGGAGTTACACACAGTCTCTTTTTTTTCCAATTTTAAAATGGAATTTTTCATTCATTACATTAAAAATACTGGATGCAGACGACATATTTTTACTTGTTTGGAAGGTGGTATGGGGTTTACTGAAAATCAATTATTTTACAAACCGGGAACGTTCTGTTAGCAGCTAGTATGGTTGTTTGCATCTACAGCCTCCGTTTGGTCTGAAACGTAAACAAGATGATAATGCCAGGGACACCCTGGCAATAATCTGGATAGAAATTAATGAACAATTTCTTTATCCTGTGTTTTCCTTTTTTTTAAGTCGCTGGGAAGGTACAAAATGATGGAAGTTAGGAGAATATTTTTGTATAAAACCAGGCAGTCGTATAAACCGTCTATTCGGCCTATCAAATGGCCTTCTCATATGGGGCGCTCTACTCATATTATAAACGTCTAAGAGAGTGACAGGTGGAAGGTGAAGTTGTTTGCATTTCCAAACTGCACATTGCTGAGAATGTTACTCTCATGTATTGTGGTTGATACATACTTATAGAAATTGTACATGATCTAAGCACACAGCTGACCAATATGACTGGTCCCATGTACTCAAGAAATCGGCCTGAATTAGTCTAAAATACATTATATTTTTCAGTTATTAAAATAGGGGAAATCATTTTGCCAGACTGGACGCACCTATTTCCAAAATATTGCAATGAATGCATTACCAAATATATAACAATGTAACATGTTATCGGGTCTTTTTGTTTTACTATTTACCTTTGAGTCCATGAAGTGAAAATGACCAGGCAGAGCTAGCATTTATTTGTATATGTGCACATCTGATGCAAGACCAAGCTGTATATTATATAACCAAAAAAGATAACCATCCATACTATATACCAAAACAAACGGAGTTGAAAGTTATTTTGACAATACATAATATATATAATGTCATTTTTAAATAGCCAGAATAACCAGTAAGGAAAACGGTAAAGCGTCATCATATGAATTTCGGTATACTTACATTTTAATTAATGGATGTTATACCGCCTTAAGTTAATATAATCTGCGCATTGGCGATGAACAAATATTCGTGTTCTCTTCAGAAACCATTCTTAGACTGCCACATTTTGAGACTGTAGTTGTTTGTAAAATTGCTCAACGTCGTACAGATCATCTTCAAATTAGTATTTACAAATATGTGTGATGCCTTCAAAAGACCATTAACTAATTCATAATCCAATGGGGATACATTATGACGAGTAATACTCAATCTGCTCTAATTCTGACTTTGTCTATTTTATTTATATTTAATCTTTAAAAATGGATCTGACAGCTTCCATCAAACACATGCACTATAGGCAGAAAAATCCCCAAAATGAATTAAAGTTAAAACATGTATACAATACGTTGTTAAGTCCTAATATTTGAAATCATTTATTGACAATTGAAGTGAATACTATTATTAACCGTTGTAAACTTCTTTTATATTGGAATTGCGTTAGGGAATTTCTCATTTGACAACCAGCTAGATTGTGTAGTTCGGTCATCCAGTGGAAAACTGGTTTTGAAAGAAGAAAACTGTTTTCCTCCTGGAAAGTGTTCATTATTTGCGTTGGTTAGTAAAGTACACAAATACCAAAGTTACAGATGAGAGAAAAACGTTTCTCTATGTCCGTCACAGGTGAATGCCGCGGTCGCCGTAGGGTCGGCCGCTCGAAAACAGTCAATTAAATAGACTGTGATCAGTTATAGAAATCTCAATTGACCTCGGTTTTAATCGGGATTGCGGCTTTGTAAAACTTGTTTTATTTTTGACAAATGGAGGGTTCAGTAAATGGATGAAGCAGTACCATATCATCAATTATTAGAAATATTTATACTAAATATTTGCCGCTGACGTGACATCAACTTACTGCTTGAACATGCTCGGTTGTTTATCCAACCTATCTCTGATGTCACTGATAGTAACCTTGAGAAGAACATTGTTGGTGAAAATCGTGCGATCGTTTTACGGAGCTCATTGTCAACTCTCATGAGTGGCGGAAATACACACACACACACACACACACACACACACACACACGTAATTGCACGCGCGCGAACCTCATAGAGACTGGTATTTAAGACAATATTGTAGGTAATCATGCGAATCTAAGTGAAGACTAAACTGTGTCAATGCCTTCATATTCTGTGTCTCAGTGTGAGCCTAACAAAGCGACGCATGACAAAACATCTTCTGTAGTAAAGCATGTTGAAAGGTGGGTGTTATGAATTGGTATAAGAGAAAAATAAAAAGGGAAATTCATTTTTTATGACGTAAATTGTTGGACTTTAAACCATGTCTCGTAACGTTAGCTGTTAGATGACCAATCCATTTCATCACATACAGTAAAACTAGGATGAGCTCAATGATTCAAAAGTCACTAGCATGCGTTGTAATTATATCACTGGAAAGGAAACCTTTCTTCGAAGTTTAAGGGGCAGATATTTGTTCTGTGAAATGCATGAGAAAGATCTGGCACACGTCTTCAGTCCAGTTTCTTTAATATTCATCACCCTGAAATATATTTCATCAGTAATACGTTCATACAAACGCTTGTTATTATGATAATAATGAAAAATTATATATGGTGAAGGAATTAATAGTGTTTTAAAACCTTAAAGTTAAATTCGATTTTGCTTAATAAATAAAATGAATAGAAATAAGCAAATCTTACTCTTTTCTCGCAAATTTAACTCCATGAAAATGTCATCGCTAATTGCACCCTTCAACCCCCACCCCTCAACCCCTTCATATCTAGGTGTGATTCCAGTATGAGCATATTTAGTAATATATATATATATCACGTAGATATTTGACTATCCTGTATAAATATAATTTTAACAGTGCGATTATATACTTCATAATATTATGATCAGATAATAGATCACAAGGATAAAGTGTGTGATTAGCTGATATCATTTAGTCCAATGATCAATTGATATGCCAGAAGTCTGGAGTTTGTCCTTGAGTTTGTTTGTGTATAAGCCGTCAACACTAACCTCAGGTTTTCTCCTTGTTTTCTAAATAAACAAATCACATCTTCCTTGTTTGTACATTGGTCATAGCTTTAAACTATACTTGCACCATAGTAATAAAGCTCAAAACAAAATACAGGCGTCAAGTTATGTGAGCACTGAAGCAATGAGCTTTATCGAGGACGTTTTCTCATCAAAGTGTAACTTGTTATTTACTTTGAAATATGATATAAACCACTCGAAGCATGTTTATGACTTACTTATACACCCAATTATACTAGGTTTTTATTCATGTACAATTATTACCAGCTACTGCATGATACGTAGTGAGACATTCATTGATTAAAAAAAATATAAGTAAATATTTTGTTTGTGTTTCTCTGATTAGGATTTTTAACGTAGCTTTAACAATTTTTCAGTCATATCGCTACGATGTCTGCAGTGAGCCCGTTTATAGTCATGTCTAGCACTGGATCATCATGCTGCAGACACGTAGCATGTTGTCCCACCCAGTCACATTATCCTGACACCAGTCCTAACACTAACCTCTTAATGTTGAGCGTCAAGCGAGGCATCTGTTAGTACAATTTTTTGTAAGTCTTTGGTATGACTCGACCTAGGATCGAACCCACGACCTCCCACTTCCGCGGCGGACGCTCTAACCACTTGGCCACCGGAACGGTTTTATAAGTAAATATGATACCTCGACATTTTATTGTTCTGTTTAGTGGTTCTCTTAATTCCAAGTATTTAGTTCTGGAGATGTTAGTAAACCATGAGACAAAGAACGCCATTAACATATTTCTCTGCAATGAGACTTTGTTAGTGTCTTCTGTTTCTATTGATAAGTATAGTTGTTTTATAGCTTTGTTAGTTTTCAATTTACGAGGGAAGCAAACCTTTGTTTGAAAATATTGTTCACTACGTGACGTGACCACGAGACTAGACGAGATTAGAGTTAGGGTGCAAAACGTAGCCTATTCTGAGTAGCTATCATGAAATATGTGTTAGTATTTTTCATTTCTATAAGTTTTATAAGTCATTCATAGAAAAACGGCGTATTTGTGGTCCAAAAATGTGATATTTAGTAAGAAAGCATCCTACAAAATATAATTTTATCTCGGGTTGACATTTTCTGATAGATGTTTATAAAGGATAAAAAGTATTCGTTTTCGACAATATCGTTCGGTTTCCATTTTAATGACCGTCACGTTATCTTTTAATGACTGTCACGTTAACATTTTAATGACCGTCACGTTATCATTTGAATGACCGTCACGTTATCATTTTAATGACCGTCATGTTATCATTTTAATGACCTTCACGTTATCTCGGGTTGACATTTTCTGATAGATGTTTATAAAGGATAAAAAGTATTCTTTTTTGACAATATCGTTCGGTTTCCATTTTAATGACCGTCACGTTATCATTTCAACCTTCTATGCAATCCCAGAAGAAGAAAGAAAACATCTTTAAAAATAAAAATATGAAATATATAAAACTTCAATATAGCGAGAGATGCGTTGGCTCTGTAATGTGCGCGTCGGATTCGCGACCAAAAGAGTGCGGGTTCAAATCCTACCATGATATCAGTTTCGGTTGTACCCAGCAGGCACTTTGCTGCGTCAAACCGCTTCATTAAAGAATCTACATGTTGGTGTGCAATAAAATACCGTACAAAGTCAAAATAGAGCTAGCCCAGCTGATTTCGTGCGTATGCTGACGAACGTAAAGTAACATTAATGGAGATTTTTCGTACTGCTGCACGTTCTTACAATATAAACTACACTACGTTACAAGTAAATATAACTGTTTGACTGGCTTGTAAAGAGGCATACATCATTTTTTCAAGAGAGTGATCCTTATTCAATTAATTTAGTTCAAAATCTGTGACTTTTGTTCATTTCTTTAAAAGTAATAGACGAAAACACATACCAACCACCACCACAACATGACCCCTTCATTCTCTCCTGACCCCCCCTCTCCATCACATACCACTTGCAACCCCATTGGGTTGGTTATTTATTATTTATTATTTATTATATTGCAACGCTAGAGTTCAGATAATTGCAGGTTTGGTTGTACATGTAAATCTATTTTGAGCTATATTAACAAGCTGTGCCGCCTACGATTAGTCATGCGTGCAAGCTTGGATATGGCAACTGTCCCATTAGATCTACATGATTCAGTGAGTCACCTCGAAATGATGAAAATATAAAGCATTAGATCCATTTATGCATTAACTATATTTAAATTCTGAAACCTTTCCTGCATACAAAATGGGTCTGTTTATCAACTTATTTGAATTGGCATTTTACCAATTTGCGGCAAAATAATAAAATGAAGGCGACGAGAAGGGGAAGATGTGTCATCTCACGAGTTTTTATATTCGTCTGGCTTGGCCTGTTTATTAATGTTTAATTATATCGCTGAGAGAGAGAGAGAGAGAGAGAGAGAGAGAGAGACCTTGATGTGTCATGCTTTTATATATATATATATATATATATATATATATATATATATATATATATATATATATATATATATATATATGACAAAAGTGCAAAGAAATCGAGATTAGTCTGATACAGAATAAGAGCAAGAAGGCATTCCAAATTGTAAAAGACCTCACGCGACAGAAGCAATCAAGAGTCAGTACCGTTCAAGACGAAAATGGAAAATGTCTCACAGAAGCGAGTGAAACTGCCGAAAGATGGACTGAGTATTGTAAAGAACTCTACAACCATCAGTACACAGAGACCCAGAGGTGCTTTAAGTTCCAAACTCCACAAATGATGATGATTTCCCCATTCTCAAAGAGAAATGATGATGAAAAAAGAAGAGGTGGAGTCAGCAATAAGAGCACTGAAGATGTGAAGGCAGCTGGAGTAGACAATATCACAGCTGAACTTATAAAGAATGGAGGTGGGACAGTAATAGAGCTACTAACAAAAATCTGCAACAAGATCTGGCAGACAGGTGAATGACCAACACAGTGGACCCAGTCACTGATTATATCACTCCCCCAAAAAGGCAATGTCCAGCTGTGCAAAAATTACAGAACTATCAGTTTCATTAGCCATGCCAGTAAGGTGATGCTGAAGATCATCTTGAACAGACTGAACCCACAATCAGAAGAAATAATCGCTAAAGAACAGACAAGGTTCCGGAGTGGAAGAAGCACAACAGAACACATTTTCAACCTCAGGGTTCTGTGTGAAAAGTACTTTAACATGAACAAGACATCTATCATATATTCATAGATGTCAAAAAGGCTTTGACAGAATGTGGTATGAGGCATTGTGGGTCACAATGAAGAAGTACAATATGGGTCAAAAGTTGATCAATACCATGAAGCATTTGTTCGCCAAGGCTACCAGTGCAGTAATTGCTCAAGGTTATGTGGGGGACTGGTTCCAGACAACATTCTGAGTAAGTCAATGCTGTCTCCTGTCGCCCACGTTTTTCAACATCTACTTAGAGCGAACCATGAGTAAAGCCCTGGCAAACAACTGTTGAACAGTCAGCACTGGAGATCGTAAAATCACCAACCTCCATTTTTCAGCCAAGATTAATGGGCTGGCATACAGTTAAGACTAGATTGCCACCTTAGTGAAGAACCTGGATGAAACATCTTCCAGATTTGACATGGAGACAAGTGCTGCGAAGACAAAGCTGATGACAAATAGAGGCAAACAAATCTCAGCCAAGATTAAAGTCAGAGGACAGGAACTGAAAACAGTGAGCCAGTTCAAATATCTTGGTTCCATAATCACCGAAGAGTGATCAGGAACATCATTTTTTCCACGAGCAGCACAAACAACGGTAGGGTCCCAAGTGGCCGAGTGGTCTAAAGCGCTCTCAGTTACGGATCACTGCCATCTCGTCTCTGTTTGTGTGAGTTCGAGTCTAAGATTCGGCTAATGTAGTTATGTGAGAAAGCTTGCCAGTAGCTGCTCGTGGGTCGGTGTTTCTTTCCCGGGGATTTTCCCGGGTTCTTCCTCTACCAATAATACTGGCCGCCATGTATAGCCTATCGTGTGCTGAAAAATGGCATTAAACACTACAACAACAGCAACAAAAAACAACGGCAGCTATGTCAAAACTAAGACCCATCTGGACAGACAAGAATATCTGTCTGAAAACTAAAATCAGACTATTGAAATCACTATTCATTTCAATACTTTTGCATTCATGTAAGGCCTGGACCCTTACATGAAAATTACAACGAAGAATCCAGGCACTTGAAATGAGATGCTACCAAACCAACCATCTCTTACATGGACCACGTCACAAATGAAGAAGTGCAGATCACCCTCAGGCACAAAGTAGGCCAATATGATGTTCTTCTCACAACCGTCAAAAAGAGAAAGTTGAAATGGTATGTCCATGACAGTAGAGACAACAGTCTATCCACAGCAGCACTGCAGGGCAGCGTCCAGGGTGGCAGAAGGAGAGGTAGACAGGGAAAAAGTGGACTTATAACATCATGAATGGACCAGGAAAAGTTTTGCGGAGAAACGGGCATTGTCACATGATTGAGACAAGTGGTGGGAACTGGTCAGATGTTCAGCGGTACGTACCTCGACGACCACACTAGGTTAGGAGACTGAGATGATGATGATGATGATGATGATGATGATGATGATATATGTCGGGAACCAGACGTTGAACCTAGAACTAAAGATATGCAAAGACAGCATCATTTTGTTAGAGATATTCGTAACTGTACAATTGAAGCTCAGTCAAATTTCAGAGAATATAATTTATATAAGTAGAATGCGATTATATTATAATTCCGAGAAGTTCATAATAAAATCCTAAATATTAATTTTTATCCAAACTTGACCTTTTTTGGAGCTCCTGTGTATTTGTCACATTCAATCAAATGCAAGATCATGTCAATAATATGCTTTGAGGTCGCTTATCGACGAATTCGTATGAAAACAATGTACGCTATCTAGAGAAAGTTTGATTAAGATTATGGACAGAGCTTGACACTTAATAGATCACCTTCCACTGTTAATTGGCTGCATGAGGAAGCTAAAGAGCCTGTTATTTAGTACACAGCCAAACTGACAAATACGTGTTTTATTATTCACACATAGTTTTAAACGGCCCTGTTAATCATTTTAACCCATATTCTAACCCTCTTTCAAATGACCGACCGGTTTTTAACCTTGACGAATTAGCCATAAGCAAATTAGAAGCCTGATAACATCATCAGTACGCAAGGACGCCGCTCTTAATCATTTTTCTGTCAGCATTTTAAAAAAATTATTTAGGTTTTACATAAATTATATTGACTTCTTGAACAAATTTTGAAATAATTTGTTAAGAAATACGAAATACAAGTTCCATAATTCTGAAAAGTTTTGCAAATCATATGTCGGCTCACCTCCTTGGTATCCACCGATGCTGCTAATAATTACACCCGTATAAAAATAAGTTTTATCATTCGTTTTATATATATATATATATATATATATATATATATATATATATATATATATATATATATATATATATATATATATATATATATATATATATATATATATAAATTTGTATCGTGTGTTGGTTTCCCCCATGACTATATTGTTATGTATAACTATAATGTGTAGCTGACCTTGGTCAGAGATTGAGTTTAGGGACAGCCTGACTGATGTCATTTTATTTTGTAAACAACATGTTAAATAACCAATATTGTTCCAACGATTAGATTATATATTACGAGCAATATTAATGAAAAGTAAACATGTTTACATATGTTAAGTTCAAGGTTTACTTTTATTAAGAATTATGAATGTTCTAGTAGCAAGCTGTTTACGAATTTAATCTTAGATCTTAGCTTTGTATACTTCAAAATTACTCATTCCCATCTTAACATCCAAAGTGGAATCAGTCTCATTTTAATGATTCGTTTTAAATTTCTGGGGATTTATTTATTTATTTATTTATTTATTTATTTATTTATTTATTTATTTATTTATATGTATCACTTGAATTACAAGGTGCTCAATGTTTTCGGACTAGATAACTATTTCGGAAGGATTACAAATAAATTCAAAGATATTTTGGATTATATCATTGTGACATGTCAATACTGTTGGCACATTTGCAGAATATAGAATTTTAGCATATCAGCACATTCAAAATTGCAATGCATTAGGAACACCACAAAATTCAGTCGTAGCTCTATACATTTGTACTTGTAATAGAACGCTTAGGAATATATGGGATTTAATTCATAATACTGCAACATCGTTTAAAATTTTCACTTTGCAGTCTCGAAAAATAATATATTTGTTGAATGTTACAAAACTTGATTAGTTAGGTCATTTATGTTACTTAGTTTAAAATCATAAAGTTGTTAGCTATTTTTAAAATATATTGAATGGTTACAACCTCTGCCATTCAGGTTATTGATCACCTCGCAAATACAGAAATATATTGCTTATTAATAGAATCATTCAAAATATAGATTGCATAATGTGTAGACTCTGTATTAATATAAAACCGAATAGAAAGAAATTAACGTGACCAGCATGAAAACCAAATGAGAGAGAGAGAGAGAGAGAGAGAGAGAGAGAGAGAGAGAGAGAGAGAGAGAGAGAGTATCAGCAGCAGCAGCAAATCAAACCTTCGTTATACTGAAAAATATGTAAGTCAACACTGAAAATCGTCTGAAGCAAAGTCACCGTAGTGCTGATGTTCGGATATAAATGCTGGTGGACGCTAACATCAAGAATAGCACACAGTTTGAAATCTTCAAAAGTAAGTGTCTGAGGAATATTCTTGCCATCGGCTGAACTAACAATCAACAATGAAGATCTACAGAAAATGGACAGAATCAATATCTCTTTACCAGATTGTGAAGAAAATAATACGGGTATATCAGGGGCATGTATGTCGAATGGCACTGGATGCACCGCCCATGTCATTTGCTCCAGTTCATCCTACGATCTCTCCAATCTCACCCTACGATTGCTCCAGTTCACCCTACGATCGCTCAAAGTTCACCCTACGATTGCTCCAGTTCACCCTACGATTGCTCCAGTTCACCCTACGATCGCTCAAAGTTCACCCTACGATCGCTCAAAGTTCACCCTACGATCGCTACTGCTCATCCATTTTGAACGATCTGGCGTGCCATACAACCCCCTAACTAGACCACTGACGGTAGACGGAAGAGGGGTAGACCCAAATAGATTCGGAGGAGGACTGTAAAGAAAGAGATGAAGGAATGCAGCCTGATTTGGAGCAACACAACAGTCGAGATCACCTAAATAATATATTCAAATATCGCCTAATAGATACTTATATAGGAAACATTCTTGTCATTACACAAGTTTGCTTAAATTATATCATAAGTACATATTTTAGACTGATGACCAACTAAGTACCACCTGAATACGCACACGTGTTTCTTATTATCATTCTCTTCTGAGATTTTCAGATATACTTAGATAACATTAGCAAACAATGCCTACATCATAATACTGAGAAATTTGTATAGCGCCTAATCTTTAAACGCTCTACGCACTTTACAACATCTATAATAATATGACTACAAAAAGTGAAAATATTTAAGGTAGGAAACATTATTAGGTATTTAAATTTGTTCTTGCAGTCCAGAAAGGTGAGTTTTAAAAACACTCTTGACAGGGATCACTGTGTCTTTGTGTCTAATTTCAATGGGCAATTCGTTCCACGTTGCCGGGCTCTTGTATCCAGAAGAACGTTGTCCATAGCACTTCGTTTTCATAGGGGAAATAATGAGTATACGATTGTCAGAAAAGGAGTTTAAGTATCTTGCTGGTGTGTACACATGGGTGAGGCCAGATAGGTATGGTGTAATGGAGTCCGTCAACGAAACGTAGCACAGAGAACAACGTTTGTGTTTGATTCTGGATCAAATGGATAGCAGTGCATGGTACAGAGCAGCGGGGAGGTGTGCTCTGATCGTGGTACTTTAAGGATGATCTGATCAGATATGTTTTGAACTTTTTAAAGTTTTTGGAGTAGATATTGAGACGAACCAGACATAACTGAGTTACATTACTCCAGTCTTGAAAGTACTAATGAACACATAAGTGTTTTAGTGGCATCAACTGAAAGATATTTGCGAATGGAGGTGATGCGTCTCAGCTCAAGTTATACAGCCTTGACATGTTGGTGGAATGTGAGAGTACTCTCTAGAGTAACACCTAGGTTTCATACTGACTGTGTGAATTTAATGTTGGTGTCGCTGATATTTATTGTTTGAGGTAAAGGATGTGAATGAGAAAGTCTTTGTGTTGTGATCAGAATAGCCTCAGTTTTATCATCATTCATCTGCAGCTTGTCACATGTCATCCATGATTTCACATCAGAAATGCACCTCTCTACTCCTTGGATGGTGGCCTGATCTTCAGTTGGGTGGCTAGATTTGTATATTTGGGTGTCATCAGCGTACAATTGTTGAGACGCTGTATGATGATCTATGACACTTAAGAGCGGCTGAGTGTACAGAATGAAGTTAACAGGTCCAAGAAGGAACACAACAACATAGATCAACTGGACTGGAGTGTATTCCATTTGCAAATACAATTTGTGTCCTACATGACAAGACTTAAAGCAAAGTTTTAATATGTGTAGAAATAAAGCATTTATAGAAAGTACAGTCAGTGAAATATCATCGTCTTATAAATATCCATCGATATCGAACATTTTCAAAATGATATCAGGTCGTTATGCTAAAATAGTTTATACCAAACTTTGTCAAATGCACTCTTGAAACTAAGAAAGTAACTACAATAAGTCAATCAGTTGCATAATGACCATTATAATGGTCAACGAATATATTCAGTAAGTTTGATGAACGTTATTCAGAAATTGATCTTCTTGAAATATTGCTAGCTCAACTTCACTGATTAATATCAGATTATATTGCATTTGATTCATATGAGGATATATCATATTTGGTTAATATAAGATTATTTCGCATGTACTTAATATGAAGTTATATTGCAAGTGCTTAATATAAAGTTATATTGCATGTGCGTAATATGAGAGTATATCATACCTGGTTAATATGAGGGTATTTCGAATGTAATTAATAACAAGGTTATTTTGCATGTGATTAATATTAGGTAATATCAAATGTGAGTAATATGTGGTTATACAATATCTGGTTAATATGAGGTTTATTCAATGTGATTAATATGCGGGTATACCATATTTGGTTACTATGAGTGTATTTCGCGCGTAATTAATATAAGATCACAATGCATCTAATTAATATTAATTTCAATCACACGATGACCATGTGAGATAGAAAAGACATAACATTAAATGCAGCACGTAGGCATACAACTAAAGTGCGTGGTGGTTGAGTATTTTTCAACAGATGCGCACTTCTTTTTTATATTCCTGTAAGAGATATCAGTGACGCCCACAGCTTGAAAGTTAACCGACACGAAACGCATTTGATCTTTCTATATCATGAATACTTTTGTTACCGCCCAAAAATATTTTACCTATATCCCCCCTCCCTCCCCCAAAAAAAACCACACAGAATTTGTTTCTATGCTATTACTCCCTTTTGTAGCCTCACGCGTTGATACTTAATAGCGTGCGATTCGTCATGAGCTGATACTTTACGCAGGCAGCGGACAAGAACTTGACAGAAGACAAGCAGCAACGATGTCTCTAACAAAATCTCAGTGCGAAGAAATCTTTAAAAAATACGCGGGTGCGGATAAATTAATGTCACCCCAGGAACTAAAAAATGCCATCAAGTCCTTCGCCAAAACAAAGAAAATGAGCAACAACGACATAGATAAACTTGTTGTGGTAATTCTCTCTCTCTCTCTCTCTCTCTCTCTCTCTCTCTCTCTCTCTCTCTCTCTCTCTCTCTCTCTCCTTAACTTCGTTTAAATACTGCCTTTCTGATAATCAGTTGTATTCATTCAAAACTTAAATAGTCTGTCCACTTTTAACCACGTTTCTTTCATTTACTTAAATTACTGTAATGGCAATACAATATAGTCTTTGTAGAAGGACAATGTTGCAAACCATTTATAGTCACACCCGTGTCTACTTCTTGTTTTTAATAATAATCATACTAGTAATACAAATTTTATAAACACCTAAGGGTTGTAAAATTTTCTTATGGAGGTTGGGGCTTCATCATTTTAGAAAAATAGACATCGATACCCAGAGACATTGCAAAATCCTTTTTTTTTTTTTATAAAAAAAACTGATTGAAGAGAGAAATTATTACATCCATTATATGAGTTGGAATAAGAATTATCTTCATATTAAAATCCTTATCCTGTTCTTAAAAAAAGTCATCAGCCCCCTCGAACATTTCTTGAAGTACTTTTAGCACAAACATGTTATATCTATTAATGTCCAGAAGAAAATGCGCTTTTGTAATATGTGTGTGTTTGATTTGCATTTTTAACGTAGTTTTAGCAATTTTTCAGTCATATCGCTTCGATGTTTGCAATGTAGCAGTTTATAGTGATGCCTAGCACTGGGGCATCATGTCGCAGACATGTAGCATCATGTCCCACCCAAACACATTATCCTGACTCCAAGCCGCAAAATCCTAACAAGAATATCGTAATATGCTGAGCGCCAAGCGAAACATCTGTTAATACCATTTTTTAACAAGTGTTTGGTATGACTCGTTCGAGGCTTGAACCCTCGACGTCTCGTATCTGATGCGAACGCTCTAATTACCGAAGCCACCGGAGTGGTCATTGTTTTAGAGGATAATAATTTTTTTTAGCCTCTAAGAGGAAGATTCAGAGTTTTATTTATGTGCATTGTAGGTACAAAGACTCGGTTGTTTAACAATAAATATTTTACTGATATGTCTAAATGTTTTCATGATGTTATTTGGATTTAAGTTGCTTACCTGTGGATACTGCCACGCGCGACTAAGCTAATGTTATCAATGTTCATACATAGATACATACATAGATACATACATAGATACATACATACATACATACATACATACATACATACATACATACATACATACATACATAATTCGGTACGCTGAGTGTCTAAAGGTTCTTCAAAGATCACTTGTTATCTCACCGCTGCGTTGGGTCGAGTGAGCTTTCCCGTGACTTCTCGTAGGTCAGTGGTTTTTCCCGCCATGTACTGTAAAACGGCGTTACAGCTCGCCAACCCCCCCCCCCCCAAAAATCACCTATTAAAAATATCACCAAAAACAAAAAACGTGATTGTTCGTAATTGGACTGGTTGCGTAGTATTTGACCTTTTCGAAGAACGGAAACTGTTTCGGATTTATATAGGATAACATTTTATTTCTATTGGCTTACTTGCTTTCAACAGAAATTCTACTGATAAATACAGACATATAACTAGACGATGAAACTTTAATATAAAAACCCCAGTTGATCAGAAAATAAATGAAGTTAGAAATACGTGAAATTTTATTAATAATATTGGGGTAACCATCAGATTTAAATACTCACTTGAAAACAGATCTAGTCCAACCAGTTTATTGTATTACTGAATGTCTTTAACTCCTCCTACGTGTACATTATTTGCATATTAATGTTTTCATCAATGGAAAAAAAATCTAAGAAAATGAGTTTGATATTTAACATTAAATAGTTGCTTCTCAAAATGGGGCATGATTGCGTGTTGAAAATTACTAGCTTTTTGTGACCAATAATCTATAAGATTTTATCTTATATCCTTCCACGTTTATATTGAAGAACTCGCAATTACTGTAGCTGATATTGTCGCCATTCATTCCGTCATTTTCTACGTTCCTAAAATGGTTTTTTTGTAATGGATTCGGTGCGATTTCTTGTACAAATGTTGTATGCGACGAAATATGATGGAAGAGCTTCCTTATGTGTATATAAAATATCTAGGATCGACATTTAAATTATTCTAGGGCGTTGAATTTCTGTTCAAGCATGTCGGCATACAACCTGTTTTGCAACATTTTTACCGCTGTGGGCGGTTGTTGTCCTAGGTCTGCCGTATTACACCAGTTAAGTTTTACGCATTAATGGTGACAACGAAAAGGTGCGCACTATGTACATCAGACTTTTTCGATTACCAAAATATGTTCACCTGTTCAAAACCAAGCTCCATGGAGCGTAAGGAGATAATTAGCTTCATGTGCGGATGAATGGAGATAGTTAAAACCAGTTTGCAGGAACCGCATTTTGTAAACACGTTCACTGTCAATGCGAAGAAAGCCATTCCGTTTAGTATGCAAAATTTTCAATACGAGTTGAAATGTTTAAACAACATGAACAACAACACTTTTTCTCATTATAATCCTTGTCTATATAAATGATCTACTAGAATAAATAATATCACTGGTCAGACGCATGCCCCACGATGCTGCCATATACTTCATTTAAATGGGACCAAAATGACAAGGTGCTGCAAAAAGACATTAAAGTCTCCAAGTATAGGAACAGAAATGGGATATGCACTCTAATTTACCTAATATGACAGGTCCTGCATGTCACAAGCTCCAAAACACATATATAAAAAAATCGCCATAAATCGTCTATGAACAAATATTAGAATGAAAAGTATACTACAAAATATACTGGACCGCTCCAGTGGCCTAGGTGGTTATAGCTTTCGCATCAGATGCAAGAGGTCACGGGTTTGAACACCGGCCGAGTCATACAAAAGACTTATAAAATGGCTCGAACAATTTCCTCGTTTGGCTCCCAGCATTACTAAATTAGTATTAGGATAATGTGACTGGGTGGGACATCATGCTACATTTCTGCGGCATGATGCCCCAGTGCTTAGACATCACTACAAACTGTCACACTGCGAACATAATAACGAAATGACTGAAATGTTTTTAAAGCTACGTTACAAATCCAAATTACACACACACACACACACACACACACACACACACACACACACACACACTATGTTTTGATGCTACAATTAAGGTCTCTTAGAATGCAATGTACTACATGCACTGTCTTATATTTGATTACATCGCACACTACACCACACTTAACTTAACCAAACCATGCAAACCATATTATAATGTTCTATTATCTTAATATTCACAGTATCCGTAGTGATGTGAATGTGTTGTTGCTAGCACGCCATTGAATGAGCCCTTTATATGTGTAATTTAAGATATTTTGATTGTCGTTAGAACGGTTCTCTGAAATGGGAATTAATATTATTTCTAAACTTAAACAACTACCTAACAAGTGCTTCAACAGTTATCTTAATTAACTATAAAACAGTTTCGAATAATTGACAGAAAAACCTTGCTTCTAAGTGTCAGTTTATTACAATCTGGTCGACATAAATTGATTGCAAGAAAGTAAGTGGAATTGTGAAAATCATTGGCGTCATGCAAGTCCGTAATAAATACTATTTGACGATTTTCATAAATTAAAATTGATATGAGCACGAATTTATGATTATGTTTATCACATGATAAACAATATTGATTTTTGTTATAAATTTGACTGAACCGCAGAATAATAAAGTGGAATGACTTTTGAAATACATCCCCCCCCCCAAAAAAAAACAACTTCTTTCTTAGGCTTTCCTTTGTATGACCTTCTGACGTCATAAGGTGCTGTTACGTGAGCCTCATATGGAACTATTATGATATGTGAATATTAAAGTCGATAGCATGGGGCAGTTATGATATGTGAATATTAAGGTCGATATTACGGTACAGTTATGATATGTGAATATTAAGGTCGATATCACGGTACAGTTATGATATGTGAATATTAAGGTCGATATCACGGTACAGTTCTAAGCTGGACGTATCACTGATATATAATTAATTAATACCTTTGATAAGATCGTGGAAAGATTTTACAACTTGACAAGCTAGTGATGAGCAACAAAAGGGAGAGAAAACAATATTGCGTACGTGTAATGAAGTAATCCGTCTTCCCATACATGAAATAATTTTTTTTTTTAAATGGTGCCTCCTTATCTGATTTCTTTTCTTTCAGTCGTGTTTCCAAGGAATGGACCAAGATGGTGACCAAAAAATAACTCTGGCTGAGTTCATGAATGATATGACAAAACCAAGCAGAAGGTAAGAAGCTGATTTGACTAGATAGTGCTGTTTTGGAGAGTATGACCAGGAATATGATTTACCTTTGGTCGTTTTTTTTTCTTTCCTTCATTTGACGACATTGTTTTTTTTAATTTAAGAATCAGGTTACTTTTTTAATCAAGGTGTAACTTTTGATTACCCCTGTTTTGCAAGAAGCATTATGGTGGATTAAGACTGCCGTATTAAATCGTAATTAGATGAAGCAAGATGGCAAACAGAAGGTTTCCATCTAAGTTCGTACTTAATTATTTTTTGTGCTCAGGAAGATCATGTCTCTGTCGATAGTTTCTTGGTATGAACACGTGACACATATTAACCTTATGCAGGGTCATGGGAAGGTTTAACTAGTGACCAGTTTATATTTGCAACAACATTGCTAGACCAGGTATAGATGAAGTAACTTGTTCAGATCAGGGGATTATTGTAAAACATGCACCAATAGAAACGACATAAGACAATCAATCCTTCTTGAAACCTCTACCGGTAGACTAAGACGACCAACTGCCAGCTTGTGAAACTTTCAGATAATATGGTAAAAAAAAAATTCTAAAGCGATTAAGGTCTGTGGCCTGGATTTGTACAACTTATTTCAAGACAGATTATATATTTATCTCAATGACAAAGTCTGACTGCATAGACTATATCTGGTTACAATCGAGACAACAATTTACAAAACGTATTGATTACATGTCGTTTCTAGTTTGGAAACCTGTGGTGTACTGTCCATTTTGCCTCTTAATGATACCAGTTGCTTGTCTATATTAATAGTGAAAGCCATTATTTTAATGTCCAAGGGCGTAAGTTCCGTCTTTTCCTTTATATGAAATTATACCCTCGTCATAGTTTCACAGTAAGTTTTAGCACGTAAAAGAAAATCTTAATCATGGAAATATGGAACGTCTCGCAAAAGCTATTGATATTGTGCCTTATGACAGACACTGAAATTCACGGTTGAATACCGATTTTTCACAATTGGTATTTAGAAGAAAAAATTCTCCATACCTTCGAATCAGAATCGTGAACACACTATTCAGTTTTGTTTTAGCATTTCATTATTTGATTCAAATATTTAACATACGCACATTTGAGAAATCTGCATCACTCTTTTTTAGTAGTCAATTATCTCACCAAATTATATTATTTACTTTGTCAGGTTTACCTGAGACGTCATTTTCAGCCGATCAGATCACTGCATTCTGCACTTAAATTTCATCCCATTAGACAATTTTATTCAAGATTAAAGTTTAAAGTAAAACAATAAACAATGCTGTTGAAATTAAGATGATGCTTTTCAATATATTGATTTGTTTGTTTCTAGTTTATTTACCCTAATATCAATATTAGGTTATTTCTTCTTTCTCACTCATTTCGTTTTAGTCTAAATCAATTCAATATTTTTCCTTTCTTTCCAGAATTGCATTTTTCAAACTATTTAATATGGTTTTAATGTTAACATCTCTGATTCTTTTGCAAATGGTGTTATATCGTTATTATTAATTTATTTATATTGTTCTTAAAGACAGAAACTGGAGGAAACCTTCAAAAAATGGGACAAAGATGGCAGCGGCTATCTTAGCACGAGTGAGTTGAAGAAGGCCATCATGGAAACAGCGGATGAAAAAACTGCTGATGAAATCATCAAGAAGATTAACGACGACCATGTTACGCTGGAAGAGTTCATGGCAATCGTTAACTGAAGAGGAAATAATATAACTATAACTATAACTATATATATATATATATATATATATATATATATATATATATATATATATATATATTATACATGCTTATAAATCGCAAAGCTCTCATGGTCATGTACTAGTATTTCGTAGGTTATTGTTGGTCTTTTGGAAGGGTTTACTCATAAAGGACTTATTGTAAATTCTCAATGTGGATTTTTTTGACTTTACTGAATTTGATCAGTGTATTATTTTCGGAAAGTTTATTTTTGCCACGATAACTGTTTATATGGCCATTATATACACTGGGAGGAAAGCGAGAATACGAAACGTAGATCATTATATATGTGATGGAAAAACAAATTCCACGGGATGGCAGCAGATCAAATTGTTGTATTGTTTCGAAATAGTTTGAGGAGGTACCAGCCTTTGGCTTCCTGCATCGTAGATACGTTTTCCATCCGAATAGCTTGTCGATTTTTAGGTTACCCATTTAGAGTAGTTTCCCCTAGGTCATTAACGTGTACAATTCTAAGTATGGATAAAGTTAGACACGCATCCCAATAGTTTATTTGAAATTCATTTCTGTATTTAACTTGAAAAGCATATTATAACATGTGTACTAATTGATTTCAGTAGCAGAACTATTTAATAACATCTAAAATATTTCCTATTTTCTTTCTTTTTGTGTTATTTGGTTTTATGGAGTTTTGGGTGTGTTATATGAGAATAAAGACGAAATAAGTGTCCATGTTAATAATATGTGCAACCTTCAAGTCAGAGGAACCACGCGCTGATTGCGGTTTTCTATTCTGTCGTTACCTTCAAATGTTGGACAATGTTTCTTAATTTAAGAGTAGCTTTAATTAAAGAAGCGAGTGAACAGATTTCAGTACTGCCAAGGGCAAGCTTCCAATATAATTATTTTAAAAAAGTCTTGTGATTAGTTTGTAGCACCTAGAGTGAGTTTACAATAAAATGAATAAAGATGTACTTTGAAAAATAGTTTTTGTCACCCGGTGTCCTCGGAATAATTATAGTCTTAAGTATTTTGAACAAAGTCAGATGCTTTCCATGAAAAGGCGATAATACCCAAATTAACTTCCTTTTACATTAGAAGGGAATGTAGAATTGCAATGCTTGCTATTTTGGAATTATTTTCTACTGTACCCTGAAAGCCTTTTTTGAAAAATATTATTTGCATGAAGATGTTATATCTAGATCTAAATGGAAGATTAGCCACCCCCTATTCACACCCCCACCCAAAAATAATAATTCTTTTTTTTTTTACATCTATAAATAATACCTCGCTTACTTAAGCTATACAATTAAAATATAATATATCCTTCCGAGGCAGATTTCATCTAATTAATGTCAGACAAAACTTACGTCGACACGTTTTTTAAAGATTTTTATCTTTTCTTTTATAATGTTCAACTATTTAATCAAAAATGTAAATAAAAACATCTTACCTGTCAATCATTACTGTACCGTTGTTGCGATTACCCATGTTATTCCACAGGTACATGCTACTATGGTTTTTAATTATCTCACCTACCTCGAAACTTTAAAATCTTCTAACCATTTAGAATTGTTTCCCCTAGGTCATTAACTTGCAGAACCATCACGTTTTAAATTACATCAATGCGGATAGCCTAATATACTGAACGGATGAGTACACCTCAATGACGATCACACTTAATATTTATAATAAACAACCAAATGCTAATATAAGAGACACAGATCTGCAGCGACATAAGACGCTAATATATCAGATTTAGACTGCACACTTCAAATCTTCAAAGATTGTTGCTGTTGTAGGGTTGAACACCATTTTTCAGTAAAATATAGGCTATACGTGGGCGACCAATAAGCATAGATCGTATTTTGAAAAGTAACAAAAAGGTCGACGAACCATAAAATTATATGTAGATATACTTTTCTGGCCCAAAATATTCCATTAAGGCCGTTTGCATATCTAATCACACGTCTGTGATAAACTTCAGTAAAATAGTTCATTAAGGAAACTCAAGAAAGATATGCTGTTTTATGGTCTCCATTTTTGGGAAGAAAATTTCAATTGAGTTAAAATTCGTCGAGTTAGAGCCGGGGCTTAAAGAAAACTATGACGTATGTCGATGATAGTTTTTCATATTCGCAGTTGTTGCATCTTAAAAATTAGTAAGAGGACATTCAGTATATTTAACGGGACTGTTAACATATTGTACTGAATTTTTGTAAACATATTTAGAACACGATTATCTTACCACATGTAACACAAAACTATATTTTCAAGTGAAAAATCTGTTAAATAAAAATAATAATTTTTTTAAAACTAAAAATTGGGAAAATGGAAAGAAGTTAATTTTAGATATATAGTTGAATTTTGTCGTGAAAGACTAAAAGGTTCAAACAGGAGGAATACTAACATTTCTCACCAACCAATATACTATCTTCACAAAGATTCTAAATAGATTTTATTTACTTTCGCCTTATAAGAACGTCAATATAATGTTGCATACGGTACACTAATTAGAAATAAAATGTGAACCGCAAGTGGTGCTTGAATGTTGTATATATAATACATATCTTGTGGATATTTATCCGTTTCAAGAGTGCTCTTAAAACACACCTTTCTCGACTGCCAGAACAAACTTAAAGACCTAATAATGTTTCCTACCTTAAATATTTTCAGCATTTTTTTTTAAGTTCTCTAATTTCATGGTGTTTAGTTTTTATTTTTGTTTTTTATAGTCATACCAATTAGAGGCCGACCGAAACTAAATTTCTTGTTTCGGCCTTAAACGAAACCATTCCGAAAGTTATAAATTGACTTTCGGCAGAAACCGAAGTCGAAACCGAAAGTTTAACTACACCTTCAACCGAAACTGAAAGATAAGCTGGGTCATGGTGCAATGCTACACTAATTAAAAACGAATTTAGAAGTAATCATTCAGAGCCTGCAGTAAGAGAACTTCGCTAAATATCAAATTGCCTAGCGCCGACTGACCGGCCGACAAGCAGAGTAATATACGCAGCACTGGCGTTGCATTCTGAAAGTTAAAATAGATCTTCGGCTGATGACTGAAAATCAATATCAGTTTCGGAAAAACCGAAAGCTAACGTTTTGGCTTCGGCCGAAACAGAAACTATGCCGAAAGAGGCCATCTGCCAACTTTCGGCGCCGAAACCGAAACTAATCGGCCTATAATATCAATATAGATGTTGTGGCGTTGCCCGACCCAAAATTAAATTAGAACCATGTGTTATCAAGTAAGTCGGACAAGCCACTGTTTATTGTTACACATGACCGCAGGCTAACACCATCCCAAACGTAAGTTTGCCATAGTTAAGAGAGGTAGCTGACCAAAGCCCGTCAGAAGTGTAATTAGCACCTTGGGCTGGTAATGATGTTTGTACATCAAAGAAGCTGCCAGAAGGAGTGGGATTGCCTTATCTTCTGGATACGCTGACGGACCGCCAGATTGAATAAGTCGAGTTGATAGGGTCCCAGCGCTACCCAATCAGAATCGAGATAGGGGTGGGACCCTGATTTATTTTAAAATATAATATCTTTAACCGGCCAACTAGCTTTAGTTCTCAAACATCCGTTAGAGAAGATTGTCTGAAGAATTGGAACTCCGTGCGGCCATACGTTATTTGGCGGGCAAAACCTTAGGAACAGGATTCTAAGTGTAGCTTCTAAAAAGGAAGCTTCGAGGGACAGACTAGTGAACGGCCCCAGTGTCTCCGTTATAGAAGGAAGGAAGAGAAGGAAAGAGGGAAATCTGGAGAGGAAGTTTGGGGAACAGACCAGGGAAAGTGGTCCCAATAGTCGTGATAAAGAACGGAAGGAAAGTGAAGGGAGGAGAGAAGTCGGGAGAGGTAGAATCCAGGAGGAGTGGGAGGATCGGATAAATAGATGAGTACAACCAAAGGCCAGGTGGAAAATCGAACTCACACTGAAAATCATAAGATGAAATAGGCTATCACTAAAAGGACGAGTGATTGTGTGACATTTAAATTTATAGGCTTCATTAAATTGTTGTTGTTGAATTTCATCTTCGTGTTATATATAATTATATATAATTTAACCGTCGGCAGTGCTGACTGGGGGCTCAGAGCCGTATACCTATTTGGTCTTTAATTTAAATTTAAATTCACGAGCCAGGTGGAACTTTCATAATATTTTAATCAATACTTTGGAAGTACCCCACCCCAACCTTTGCAGAACGCTACAGACGTCGTAAAGCGCTTATAGGTTCTAAAAATTAGGCTCTATACAAAGTCCTCATATTAATATTATTAGTACACACACACACACACACACACACACACACACACACACGTAAAAAAGCAGAAAGTGGGTGGCAGGACAGATGGGTTAATATTTAGGAAGCGGATGACAGGTGTGTGTGTGTTCTAATTCTGTCCTATAGAATACACTACCTTAGCAGTATATGTACAGTTATAACCAATTTTCAGTTTTCGAAAAAAGTACCTGCTTAGCTCGAGTTTACAAAAATCACTACTCGCGCGTAAATCAGGGTGTAATGAGATGTAAAACGTTATAAGCACGGTACAAGACGTTGCTCATGTAGAATACAAGTTGATGCACTATTGCTACTATTGTGCTGTTGAATACGTATCGAACAATGTGTAAGCTTTGGTTCTATTAAACACTAATATGAAAACGTACCATTACTTTCTAGGTTTATGAATGTTTATTTTAAAGGTCTCGTAATTTAAATGCAGTTCATAAATTAACCAGTAAAATTATCTCGTTTATTCTTAGCTCTATACGACAGGTCTTCGTCAGTACTACCTTCTGGTAGCTAAGCTGTCTAAAACTGTTGCAAATTCGAAGAGTAGACATTTGTAAAGAAGCGTATCGTAAGTGCTTTATTTCCCATTATCTTAAGACTAGGAAATATGTGGATATTCCAGTTATTTTTTATTCAACGAATTTAAGTCTTAAGTTTCAAAATGATGCAATAGGCTACAAATTTATTTACTAGAAACCTATCACTTTATTTAATTTTTAGTTTGCTAGAACCTAAATGACAACACCTGATTTATAGATGGTGGGGAGAAATATACACATTTAGTTATTATCAAAACCGATGAGTACATTCTACTAAAATTAGTAGTTCTTACAAGCACATGGTGTTAAGATGTATTCAGTATACTGATATATTATAGAACCTCGCGTAATTTATTAATATCGCTATCAGTGAGGCTGCATTTTCATTTTGACTTCTGAAATTAGTAATAATACAACAGATAGATTGTTAAAGCTACGTTAAAAATCCTAATCAAACAAACAAACAAACAGATAGACAGTTAAAATTTAAGTCTGTTTACCTGCAATCGTTGTATACGTCTGAACAAAATTACATATAATATGAACAGCTATGCAAGTCCTACATGCTGTAGCCATGTAACAATAAAACAGATACACGTGTAACCAAAAATATGAATATTACACAGTGATTGCAGAAACTGTTTCTATGCTATATTTAGCGGTTAGGGAATATAAGTTAATCCGAGCATTTCAAAAGAATAACTAAAAGACCAAACAACAGGCAAAGGCCTCGATGCGTGCGGGTTGAATCTTACTCTCAGATCAGTCTGATAGCTATAGCGGTCTTGTTCTGGTCAAATAACATTAATCCAGTTTCCTCGACATCGATTAACAAACACATGTTGCTGTGTGATGAAACACCAAACCAAACCAGTCAAAGCGGGCGAATTTTTCGAAAGATTAGAGAGAACAGAAACCTGCAAAAAACTGGTAAGTTTTATTCTCTTCATGAGTCTCGTGCTTTTACTAGTAGCCATACGAATCTACGAGGGACTAAATTTAATTTGTTTACTTATTTTACTTTAAATCGTATAAAAATCAGTTATTTACCGTGCTGAGTATGCAAACTGGTATAGAGGAACATCACTTTGTAGACATGATCCATAAATTAGGATTTGGAATCCACAGTATCCATACAGAAAGAAGTCTAGTTTTGAAAAGTTGGTGTGCATTTAAGGTTTACTACGTTTCCTTCCGTTCGCACGTGCCTTTGGTTTATTCGCACATGGATGAGCGATGTATTGTGTGTCTGTATTATTTATATTTGTTTTCTCTTCTCCCTTGCGAGAATACATTAGGAGAGTTATGTTTATGCACGATAATGTATTGTTTATATCAACATCGTATGCACATTGCTATTTCAGATATTTTGGATCCTCCTCAGATTCTTGTAGAAATTGAACTTGTACACGAACTGCCCCCATTTCATTTTACTTACATCTTGCTCCATCAGCTGCATGGTCCCGTCTAGACATCCGTTATGCCGGATCTTTCATCTGTAACATCTAAGTTGGAGTCTAACGTGCCTGCTAGTTGCAAAGACTGTCAATAGGCGGGACAATCTGTGGTGGCAAGAAGTCTAGTCCTTCGAAAAACACTGAGGAAATGGTGAGCACATTAGTTACTGTAATTTTATTTTAAAAAAAATTCTTCATATTCCTTTTCAACGTTATAGCTCCTATCGATATGCATTTAACAATATTTCATTCTATAACTAGTATCATGTTATTTGCCTGCTCACATCAAAATGAAGTGAACATTTATTGTAGTAGTTAAGTTTCAACACAGCAAATTACCGGATGTAGACGTAGCTATTACTTTCACTGGTTAAAAAAGTACAACCTAGTCAAACTTTTTGATCTGACGCTTGGAAAGGGAGTTAACTCAAGCACACTTATTGCAATCATTTCTCCCTTTGTTTTTAATAGTTTGGAATGGGCGGCATATATTAATGTATCGTGTACTACGACAATGGCTTCAAAAGCGAAATTGTAGTAATCTTTATTATTTTGGTTGGCATTATGCAATTGTAAATTCAACCCGTCCCTCGTAGTTATGGGGGCCTTTTGTGCATATGGGTCCCTAACGAATACACCCATACAACAAGTCCTCTAGATATGCAGTTTCTCTCCAGTTACTTGACAATGATTGTCAAGTTTCATATGGTTTTTGTTTTGCCTTTGATGCACAAAAGCCAGCTATATAAGCTAATTATAGTTTTCCAGAACATTTTAAATGTTGTCTGTGAGACCGAGACCATACGTTGCACAATAACCTTAATAACAGGTGCAAATATCTATCTTAATCGAAGGTATGACATGTTAATAACTTAAGACTATCTTTGAAGTCGTGTTAATACATACTGACCAATAATGACTCTGAATGTTGTGCAAACTAACCGTCAAAGCAACCGCTGAACCGCGGGGAGGGGGCACAAACCCAGTAAGCGCGCTAAATTTACATAACTTTATTTGGAGAGGTCCACACAGAAGCGGCCCTAGGATGTGCGGGGCTCAAGGCATCAAGCAATGAGTGGGGTCCAGAAGCAAAAAATTGCATATCCGAGTTGATTTCGTACCAATACTGTAATGGCGATACAACATGTATAGCCAGAAACGCGGGGCTCCTGAAAATGCGAGGCCCAAGGCGGTTGCCTCGATTGCCTTCCCCTAGGGCTGGGCCTGGGCCACAATTGTTTTATCGTATGTGGCCAGAATTATCATTATACAGAAGTCCACCATTTCAAACATTTCATCTCACTTGTGTTATACATAATAAGTACAATGTTTGACCAAATTATGTTCAGCCTAAGTATTAAGTTTGATCAAATTATGTTCAGCCTAAGTATAAAGTTTGATCAAAAGTCTATTAATCAAAATATAACGTGTGGTAACAAGCACTTGTATTACAATACCAGAAAACCCGTTGCAACGTGTAATTATCGCTGAGTGAAAGAAAACAATCTTTCGAAAACGTATGTATTGCAGTCCAGATTGTTCAAAAACTTGGGATGCAGATCATTTTCAAACCGATTTGTTCGTTGGCAATCTCGTCCGCGATTTTCATCTTGTTGACCTATATACATTGACTAAATCACAACTTGGATTTCAGATATCATACAAGATATCTTTAAAATCCCCAAACACTGAGTATTACAAACACCAAAATTAGCCCGCGGCTAAAAGATTACATCTATGGACTTACACACTCCATCACCAGCACAATTGTCTACCAGTCACACTGGTACTCAACAAGCAACACTGTTCACTCAGCTTTACAGCTGTTATGGTTAACGTCTATGGTTAGCTCTACAGCTGGTACCATGTCGGCTACGATCAGCTGAAAATACATACAACACCTGTGTACTATGCATGATACGGGGGATATACGATAACACGTCTTGACATATACTGTTAGCTGTACAAATTACATTATCTTCACAACATAACAAAGCAATAAATAGGTTCAGAAGCGAACCATCCATATCCTCTAAGAATCATATGGTACTAAAAGTTTCGTAATAAAAAAATGCAACTTTAATTGCTAATATTGATCTCCTGTTGAGTCACATAAGAATATAAAATATTTGTCTTTCTTAGTATTTCCTATGTTTCCTCTCAAATTACGGTTCGCTTTCCCGGAGTGCTGCTTTATAACCTTCCAGTATGACAATATTAAGCTAAATTCCGATTGAAATGGTGACAACACCCTCTCTCAATTCCGATCGGATGTCGATTCCTCCATGTTCTATTCAACTTATCAGGCAATGCTCCGGGACGTCTGTAATCTTGGTGAGTTTTACGATGCTTTTAAGGGTCCTTTGTTATTGAACAAATCTTTTAACGTCCACGTGTGACTTTTCACATCCAACAAAGCTGGATTCCTCCCCCCTACCCGCCAGGAAACTTTTCTGCCGGTGCCCTTGCCCATGCCATAAGTTACAATCACTCTGTGCAACAACTGCACAGTGTTAAATAGACTACGATGCTAAAGTTTTAGAAGAAGGCATCTGCTGAGTCGCAAAACATTGTGTTCTAACGTTTTAATTTTAACAAAATTTTCTATGAAGTTTTATCAGAATTGTCTGGGCTATTTGGAGAATAAAATACATTTACTTTTTTATATGGATGACAATGAAGCATTGCGTTAGTAGAAGAGGCGTTATATATTAGAGATAGATTTTCAAATAGTTGCAATGAAAACTATACCCTTGTCCGAGAAGTCACCTTGTGAATAATTTTTATATCGTTGCCTTTGAAGAAATAACCTTGCCTGAGTAACAATTCAGGACATAATTGTGATATTGAATGTCCATAAAATATGTATCAATCAAGTGGGTAAAAACTAACTCATCTGTTCAAGGGAAGTTGTAAAGCGGTTTTGAAAAGAAGTAAATTAGCAATTTGATTCACGACGGACCACGTAATCAGGATTTCACCAGAACTCACTTTGCCTATTCTTTTCATTTTTCATATTAATAACTAATGCCCGTCTTTTAATGGATTTTATTAAACACAATTTTTTTGATCAAAATATAAACTTATGAAGATTTACGTGATTAAACAGTATACACTGTTACATTCCATTTGCCTGAAAGTGTTACAGATAATAAACACTGCAGTATTGCAATGTTTTGTATTCGGTAATTATTATGACACATCAAATACTGTCATTTTCAAATTGAATATTGATCTGCAGACTTGTTGTGCTAACGATAATCACAAGGCACAACCTAACCAGCGTTAGTTATCATTCTAAGGTAAACCAAAAACAATGTGAAACTATAGTTTTCACGGTGTTATAGCATTTGTCAAATTTCATAAATGTATTTATTACTATTACACCTAGGCATTTTTAGCAACAAGTAATGAAATTAGGTTTATAGATCATCATAGATGTAGGCACCTTTTGAAATCACGGTGACATTCAATGTTTCTTGCAGTATGAAATCCGTTGATAGGTGCACAAAAATGGCATGTAATTCAAAAATATTTATACATTTCTAGTCAGTTCCTCAAATATTTTTTCAGCTTTAGCTTTGTGGGGCTTTAAACCATTTTTCAACGCATGATAGGCTATATTTGGTGGTTATCATATCTGGTGGAGGAAGAACCGGGAAGAGCCACGGACCGACGAGATCATACTGGCAGAAACCGGAAGAGCCATCTACCGACGGAAATTTACTTACCGGTTTTCTCATATATCCACGCTGGTCAAGACTACGCTCAAACCAAGGCGGATAGAGGGCAGATGTGAGTGGTCTGTAAAGACGCGCTTTAGACCACTGGGCTACATTAGGCCCCCTCCACTGTTTCAGTAAACGGGGTAACATTTATTCATTGAAAGTAAAATACCATGCTTACTTCGTTTGTAAGGTTATTCAACATACGGCCCACGAGTCAGAATCCCACCTGATAAAAGATTGTATACGGTCTGTGAACCTTTATAATTTGTGCTTCCTGGTTATGGAAAACAGTGAAAGTTTGCTAATGGTTCTTTGAGTGCGAAAAGAAATGCTATGTGGCCCATCACGCGAAAAGGCTAGACACCCCTGATCTGCACTAATCTAATGTAATGTGTATTTGATTAAATTTATAATTGATTTAATTAATTGTTTGTTAGTTTTTAAAAAGTATTATTTCATTACGTGACACTGCAATGTAATTTTATTTACTGAATTTGATATTTTCCAGAAATTAAAATCCGTTTTTCATTAACACTAATAATAGAAATTTTGTATCTAAAGCTGACCTGTTCCTGACCTTCAATCAGAAATAAAAATGAGTTGAAGTAAACAACTTTTTAAAACATTGTGTATTCTTTATCGGAGTTGATTAATAAAGTGAAATCGAAGCAATACTTGGAATACGTGACAAATAACAAATAGTTTTCAAACTCTGGTTCTACCGAAAGATTGGTCCGCATCGGGGCATCTATTTTGCGCAGTAGGCTTAACCAGATTTAATAGTGATGTATTGAGAACTAATTATTATTCTTGCCTTAACACTTGAGACGTCCAGGTCTTTTATGTTGTTATTAGTTTGAATTGATCTTTTTTTAAAATTAAAAATCTTCAAATTATTTGGATTCCAAGAGATATTTTTCCCTGGAAATATTTGTGCTCTAAATTACTTCTTGGATAAGGACAGCTATCGAAATTTGCAAAGAATTCAAACACTGGAATACTATTTTATGTGATTTAACAAAGAACTGTTGACACATGAGAAGGACGCTGACCACATCGTACGTCATCGCCTTCAATTTTTGATTTCATCTGGATTCGAACTCAGTTTCTTTAGGACTTTTTATTATTAGGACTTCTATTTTTTAATTCTTGGATTATTCTTGGATTATTTTTGGATTTGATTCATAATTCCGTAAGTTTTTTAAATTCATTTTCAACTCGTTTTTCTAGGGAAATAAATTATTTGTTAAATTTTACAAAGCTTCTTGTCTTCACTCTTTCCTGTTGCGTTTCGTAAGAGCCTAAACGTGACACTGACACCTTGTCACAACAGCTGTCATACTTCAGCCAAAAGGCCTTAATTCTGAGAATGATGGGAACACAAGTGCTCGACGCGAGCTTGATGTGAAATAAAAAACAATAATCTAAAGGGAAACAATCATGCAGAGCTCATGCGACAACCGGTGAAAAGATCTACATGTACCATGTTTGCGGTTCTACGATACATGAATTCTTTAATTAGAGAACAGCGGTCAATGCAAAAGTAGGTTTTTACTTAATATTAACTGGATTGAACTTTAGGAATCCTGTTCCATGGAATAATTAGACATTTTCTCTTTCACTGCACATACCGTAAACAATCAGTTCAAAACAGTTTAAGTATTAAGCACAATATGATTGGCTAAAAAGGTTATTCATAATACATGTAGCTCTTTTCACCGGCTGTCACATGAGCTCGCAAGTGTCCCAAGATGAAAAATTGGCTAAAATCTCACGTTTCGGAAGCCGTAACTTAAGTTTGGTACAACGTAGAAAAGCCAATGATGGCTTGATGAATAGAAAAATATCTCAGGAGTAAAACAAGTCATATAGAATGGATGTGTGCTTTTAAATACGGAAATAGCAGAATGAAATCGAGGGTCATGGGTGGAACCAAGTATTTGGAAGTTACGAACCTTCTCTTTTTATATAGTATATAGAGAGGGTCATATGTCACTATGGGTCATTGGTGGAAATCTAAGGTATTTTTTTATCACTCTGCATGATTTGTTCTCTGTAGATTATTGTTTTTTATTTCACATCAAGCTCGCGTCGAGCACCTGTGGATGGGATTACATATTTGCAAAGTAGCAAAAATTAACCAGAAATAAGCAGAACAGAACATGGAACAAGGAGAATTTTTGTTGTTGTTTCCGGGTTTAACGTCACTTCCCACCGCAATATACGTCGGCCACAATAACACCGACAAGAACCGTCCATCCACGGGAAGCTACTGTCAGTTTTCTCATTTATCCATGTGGGACACTGGCCGAGCCCTGAGACTCGAAATCACGAGGTAAGAGGTGTGATGACACAGTGAACTGAATGGATGTACCCACCAGCCCGCCCCAATAAAGAGTATGCAAATGTTCTGAAGCGCAAATAATTAACTGATGTTAATGTTTGAAAATTACTATGAACTAACACTAATTTAGATGTATAGTCCCTGCGAATATTTCCGGACTGTGAATAAGTGGAAATATCTTTAACACATCTATGCACTATTGTCTATCTAATAAGATACGTCTACTTTTACTACAACAACTAGAATTACTGCTACTACTACAACAGTTAACTACTAAACGCATTTTAAAAGACAACGGTGTGTTCTAACAGGGTTCATACTCAACTATGACTGATAAATTCAAAGACTTTTCCCAAACTTTCAAAGACCACAAACAGAGATTTCCAAGACCTATTTTTGCTAACATTGTGTATACAGGTTATAAGAGAAAATAACGAATGCCAAATACCACAATATTTTTTACTGATTAAAGTCAAACTATACTTAATTGCCTAAAATTGCATTATAATGATCTAGAAAATAGGTTAACATTTGTTGTATTTTACTCCAGAAATATGTAACATACGTGTCAGATTTAATACAACATAAATTGTTCTCTTAAAAGACATCAGCACTGCTTTAAATGCATTATTTTATTTGCTTTTTTTTCTCTTCAATCATTTTGGAAAGAGATGCCACCACTGTCATCTTTTCCTCTGCTCTTCTCCTAAGAGCATTTGACTCTGTGACAAGCACAATGAGTCCTTTTAATTCTGCCTCTTCTGCTTTCTGTACAGAGGAAGCATGTAGGCTGGCAATGTCAGCGTCAAGACGCAGCTTTTTGGCTTTAAGTTCTTCCACTTCATCCAAGGCCAACTCCCGTTTCTTTCCTTTTGGGTTTTTCTTCTCATCCTTCTCCTCTGCTTTCTTCTTATCCAGATAGGCATGGTACTTATGTCTTGCAGAGGAGGCATATGTCATCATTTCATTGCTAATGATGATTTCCAAAGGTCCACCAGCTTTTCTCATTGTGTCAATGATTAACCTTTGAGCTCTGAGGCTTTCTCTGCTGAGGTTCTCAACAGATACCTGTTTGTTGATAGAAAATCTTCTCTCTTGCCTGCCCATGTAATAACAACAACATTTTCTGGAGAACATTCCAAAGTTCAACATATTCATTTCTTTTGGAAAGGACAGAATAAAACACTTCATCAAGTCTGTCATCTGTTCTACTGAAGCATTTCAATGGATGATTGTCCGATTGGATAACTTCATCCACTAATTTTCCGTACTGAGTTAATATTAAATCACATCGGGACTCTACTTCTCTTCCTGCCTCACACATAATTTTTAGGACCCTACGAAGTTTTGTTTCTCCCTTTTCCTTGTCTGATCCTGATTGCACAAGTCCAGGGTCAGCCCAGGACATGTTTTTCCCCATTTGTAATAAACATCTTTAAATTTAGTAATATTTCACGCACTTCAAAGTACTGGACAAAACAGGTTCTATATATAGCAACCTGTTTGTTTCGTTGAGGCTTTTCTTTATAATTTTTTTTTTTTTTTTTTACTCGCAATTCAAGAACAAGAACTCTTGTTTAACTCTAATATAGTGTACGCATGCGCACTTTGAAACTGTTTATCCGTGAATTTAATTTATTACAATGGATGTTTTTGTATTAAATCAAGGAATATTGTTATGTAGAACAAATTTTTCGAAAATGATTTTTGTTCCTCAAACGTGTTAAATAAACCGACGGTAGAAGTAAATTTAAACAGGCCCTCTTTTGCTATATCTCCCAAATCATCAAACTAAACGATCTTATTTTATACCCGACGAGTAATGAATTACCATTATTTTTCCAAAAACTACCAATTGTTTATACTTCTGCATCTTTGTTCCACTAAATGAACATGTAGTTACTAATTTGCAACCTACCTTTGGCATGACTTTTAAGGGCTCCTTCTCCCATTGAAGCCAAGTTGATCGTCTTTTTACACAGCGTACAAAACGCCTTTCGTTTGCATAACTTATTCTTTTGCAGCCATTCCTTGTACTTCTCTTGTTCAAGCCAGATATCGTTGAAAGAGCAAAGACCTGGCATTTTTAAACACTGAACTTGCAGACGATGTAAATCGAATGAAGAAATTTTGAATTCTCGAGCGTATAACTTTCGCGAACTTTCTACGTAGAATTAGTGTAATTAACATTTTGATTGGCTAAAACTGATGGACTCGTCCAGTCAAATTGAACTATTCGTCAAACGAAAGAAGCCAGGAAAACCAGCTGCATCCGAAGCTAACGACCTTGGGCAATTTTATTGGTGACTTCCTTTGATGAAGTGTGTAGCGGCACCGTATTGCTTTGATGAAGAGTGCATGTGTGATTGAAGTCGCCGCCGCGGCATACTTTGGATGGCCAAACAAAACAAAGCCTCTTTTGTTATTGCGGCGGCAATAAACTGAACGGGTCATAAAAAGAAAGAAACCAGGATAACTAGATTACATCTGAATCTAACAACCTCGGATAATTTTATTTGTGATTCTGGAAAGAAATTACTTTTTGGGGGGTTTATTTCAATTTTCAAAGACTTTCAAAGACCTCAGGGTAATATGCTCGATTTTCCCAAACTTTCAAGGCCTTGAAAACGCTACCTCATTTTTCCCAAACTTTCAAAGACCTTCAAAGACCGTACGAACCCTGTCTAAAACACCTTGTAAGGCGAACATGGCCTTGGTATTATGTATAGCATATCAAGAAGCAAAAGTCGTTTTTAGCTTCATGAAACCGGTTGTGACTCGCTTAGACCGGAATGAATTCGTAGCTGTAGGCAGGTGATCATGTACATCAAACATTATCTAAATTTAGCCACATCAGTGTGTAAAGTCGGTATAAATCGATTTTTCCGGAACAAAAGTAAAATGTTTTTGAATATACGGGTTGTCCGGTTGCATTCAGCAGGATCATACATTATTTGTGTAGTTTTCTTATACACGTTGGACGAACACATGAATCGTGTAAACGTCTGTCAGTTACACTAACAAAATAACTTAACACAATGTAGATATATCAATAACAATGCATGATTCACATATTCGGTATTTAGGTCAAGTTGTTTTTACGAAATTATGTCACTGACAAAATTTGATAGCTTGAAGGGCGGGGGCGGGGCGCCATTAGTTTAGCACGTGATCGACTATTATGAGAGATTATATTTTGGTCTGAGAAAAACCACTGACCCATAGAAAGCTACTTGTCAAGCTTTCCCATAAATCCACGTTAGCCTAGCCGAGAGCTGAGAAATAACCTACATTTTCCTCTTTGACCACCATATCACTGCAGGCCCAACCATAAATATGCATGTGTGTGAGAGAGAGAGATTTTTGATTTTTAACGTAGGTTTAACAATTGTTCATTCGTATCGCTACGATGTCAGCAGTGTGACAGCTTATATAAATGTCTAGGACTGGGGCATATTGCCGCAGACATGTAATATGATATCCCACTCACCCACCCAGTCACATTATCCTGACACCATGCCAACAAGTTCTAACACTAACCTCTTAATGCTGTTCGCCAAGTAACGAGGCTGTTATAGTACCATTTTTGTAAGTTATTCATACGACTCGGCCAGGAATCGAACCCACGAGGCTGACGCTCAAACCACTTGGCCACCGGAGAGGTCGACAAAAACTGATCATGTAAAGGTGACTGACGTTCTGAAAAAAACTATATTTTTGACGTGTCCCGTAAAAAAGCAGTCATAAAATAAACTGCAAAACCAGACGATATTTACAGGTGGAAGGCTTTCGGGAACAACCGTGTGACATGTTTCCAGAAAAGTGGCATTAATATGATAAAATGGTATATGGATTTTTTTTCTTCTACTTTCCTAACCACGCTGTGTGTTTTGCAATGAATATTCACAACAGTACCGTAGTTTAATTAAGCAAGTGTATTGCGTTATTGATAAGAATTGCATGCAGTCTTCACGTGCTACCTTGCTATTGGGTTTTACAACATGTGCAATCAAGTAAATAGGTTTGCAAAACAGACAGACGTATTTAAACGTTGTCAACAGTTCTTTCAATATATGTGTGTGTGTGTGCGTGCGTGCGTGTGTGTTGTTTTTGTAATTTGTTGTTGGGGAAGGGGTATTTTTTTTTTGCAATCTTGTATATTAGGCTACATATTCGCCCTGCCCACTTTTGCACAACTTCGTGCGAGACAAGACAGCAGACGCATATTTTCAGTAGAATCGATCTGCAAAACTGAGTTTAGGTTAGGAGGACAAGAATGGGAATGCGGTAAAATTCAAGAAAATTAAATTTAAAAGAATAACAATGTGGATTATCTGAAAATCTCAGTTTGAACATAAATCTTCGTGTGAAAATATGAAATCCCGGAATGGGGTTACCGCTGCCATATTCTCATTGTGCAATTTTGTATCATCAGCATGCTTTTATGTTTGTCGTCGAGTTTGTTTTACAGCAATCCAAAAATAAAGTTACCAGCCTATGTAGTTTTACAATAATCAAATTGCAACAGTTAGATGCCTTGGGACCAGCCTGTGTACTTTTTTTAAATTAAGAAAACCAAACCATCAAACTTTCGAGTACCAGCTTTTATAGTTTGCCGCTTCTTATACCTTTTTGCAGGTTTTGCTGAGTGACAAGATGGTTTCAAAACATTTGGTGTTCTGAATAAAATTGATGGATTTTAACTCGAAACGTTTTATAAATTCCAGGTAGTTGTCATAGATATCGGATTTGAAAGTCGTGCTTATTTAATATTCAGTTTATGGGCTAGTAGGCTGATAAAGTGCGGGTCTCAGCAAGCAAAGAATTACAATTTAATGGAGAATTATGTAAATTTGACGAACTGGATTCGTGTTTTGAGGCACAGCGATATAAGTATGTTATTTAGTGTTGTTGCAGTTAGAGTAAAGTGCTTTTCCAAGAACACTCTACGATAACGGATCTGGGTTAATCTGATTGTCGGATTCGAACCCGCACTTCTTCGCGACCGCGGTTCAGGCTTTCCTTACACGCTTCTTACAACACGACGGATGACGTGTTGGGGCTATTCTACTTCCTCAAGCATTAGGTTTTGACAAGAATCGTCCCCGCTAAGCTAAGGTGAAGGTGTAATACTAAGACAGTTTCTTATATTCCCTCCCCGTCCCCCTTTATCAAATACAACCTCCAGACGGCGACCCTTCTTCTAGCGCCCTGGGGGTAATTATTCCCTTCTGCCAACCCTGTCGCGCCGGCACTTAGCAAACAACTTGCTATAATGAGCCTTTCCGCCTGATTAGATTAAATCGTTCATGTGTAACCATGTGTAAAGCCAGGATTGTCCGTGAGAATGTGGATACCATCATGAGCATGAAAGTATATTTCGATCGCAGCATGTGTAGATAAAACAAGGCATTACAACGGAAAGTAATAAATCGTGTAGAACAAAGTTTTTATGTCAACACTTGTCAATTGCGACGGCCACCAGAAAACAACACCATTATCCTTCATATATACGATCTCTTACTTCTTGACAAATATGGTAAACATAATCTGACTCTTGATTAACATCTTTGGATATTATTAGACGGCATACTGGCTAACCGAATGAATGATATCGATTTTAGAAGACAGATTTTGTTTGAAAACATGGGGTACGACCATGTTTCGAAATAGTGAAATTTGTGGTGCATTTTAAAGATAATGTAGACGCCATCAGTTCTGAGAATTTCCAGACAAAATATTAAAATTGGTGATTCAGAACTAGTAAATTATGATCATCCATTATATATATATATATATATATATATATATATATATATATATATATATATATATATATATATATATATATATATATATATATAGTGCAGACAATTACATTATATAGTACGAAATATTTAGTCCTTCTGTGTTAAATGCTTTGCACTTGTATGAGGCGCCGTAGCGGACAAAATCTGGTCCAAGCAGAACCTTGCCGTTGAAAATGTAAAATGTCATATAGATATCCAATTTTACGTGTTGTAACAAAAATTATTGTCATTAAAGTTCCATTTTCTAGGTCGATATTTTAGATTGTATCTGTTGAATTAAACAGTAGTGGTTGTAAGTTGTATTTTCTATGTCGAGGTTTTAGATTGTGTCGTTTGAATTAGACGGCTGTGGTTGTAATTTCAATGTCATATGTCGAGAATTCTCAATTTGGTTCAAGGACTTTTGAATCAAAGTTCCATTTTATAGGTTGAGTATTTATATTCCTATGTTGAATTATACAGCGCTGGTTGAAAATTCGATGTTCAACGTCGATCATGTAGATGTATCTTCTGAATTGCACTGCGGTTATTACATGCTAATGTCATATGCCGAGAGTTTCAATTTAAAATGTTGAAACACATTAATTGTGCCGAGAGTTCAATTTCTTATGCTGCGTTTTCAGATTGTATCTGTTGAACTACACAGCTGTGATTGGACATTTTATTGTGCATGTCAGAATTGTTATTTTTATAAGGTGAAATGATGTGCTGGAGTTAAAAGTAACAATATATAATGTCCACTTTGAAAATTTAAAAATAATATAATATCGAGTATTAAGATATATGATTGGTGTATTCAATTATGAGACTATTATATTTCATGCATTTACAGTTTAAAAGTTACCGTTCACAGGCTAATAATTACTATAAATTCTTTCGTGAGAGGTCGCTCTCGTGAACGGACCGAATTATTTTCAAACAAGGAGGCTGCTTCGCGTTGCTGTGAAATTCAACTTATGAAATCTAAATACTCGCCATATGAAATGGAACTTTTATCATAAACAGATTCTAGACATACGATAATGAACTTTTATCTACCGTTGTGTAATTCAAAATATACATTGTAAAACGTCTACATAGGAAATATAACCTAAAACCACCAATGTATAATTCAATTAATAAAATGTAAAATCTCGATCTATAAATTGGAACTTTTAAGAACACCCAATTTGATCTAACACGCTATATTGGATTTCTCGACATACGTCATCAAAATTTCAACTGCAACTGTCACATTGGACAAGCTTTTGTCCACTCCGGCGATTCAAAGACATGGACTGGGTATGTCAATCAGCCTAGCGACATCCCGACTGGAAAATGAATGTTGCCTCAGCAACAACTGGCAGTCAAATACCAATATATTGGCCTCGTCGTTTGTAAAGCACATAGACAACATTAACAACAAAGCTGACAAAAACTAACCTGAATAACGAATCCCCAATTATGCACCTAATTGCAATATCAATCATCCACATATTTTACACAGTTAATGAATGCGTCTTCCGGCAGTAAACTCGTCAATGTGCACTAGATTACATGTATGTTAAGTGTTGAAGTTAAAAAGCATTGAACCTTAAAATTTAATGTATTGGGCATTAAGTTTTAACACTAACATGGATGATATTCAGATCAAAGGTCGAATTGACCCTTTCCATACAAACCCTCCCCTATCTAAATGTGATAAACTCTTAATGCATAGTGCATTAAACTTTTTGGGTCCGTGCTTTTTCAAAATGTGATACTTTACACAGCTGAACTTCCGATCCATGTCCAATAATCATTCTTCAAAGTGAAGAGTTATATAACGTAATTCAGAGATTCTGACTGACGAAAGAATTATTTGTCTTAGGATCATTTTAGAAACCACTGCTTATGATTGGCCAGAGTGAAATTAAGACGTACACCTCGGAAGTAATGTGAATTTAAAGTGATAACCGTGATCGAAAATTTTTAGTGCGAAATTTTCTGTGAGAGAGAGAGAGAGAGAGAGAGAGAGAGAGAGAGAGAGAGAGAGAGAGAGAGAGAGAGAGTTTGGCACCGAAGAAGCCTATAAAAAAGAATAGTGATTTCTTCATTAAACGAGAAAGAGACCAGGTACCTAAATTGTGAAAAAGACATGGTTTAGTGCTAAATGCACAAGTTCTAAAGTTAACGCAATTTTAATTTCACGTAATATTCTATGTTTTGATTGTTTGTTTTAAAAAAAATGTATTTCATATGACCAGGTTCCAATTTTTTAAAATATCATTTATTAAATTTCATGGAATGTGTTGATGCTAGAGTTAGGACGATATTGATTATCTTGAGTTAACGATAATTACGTAGTATATTTGCTTTTGTAATGTTTAAAAAATCTTGTACTTTAAGGATCTGTGAATTTTAGGAAAATTCAACATAAGATATCGTAGCATATGGTAAATTTTTGATAGACTGGTCACTTGGTAAATCTATAACCTGTCACTGTGAAGCGAGGGCAATGACTACCGTAGTTAGCTGTTACGCAGTGTCTGGATAGCTAGTGTTAGTGTTAGTGGTACATCTAGCGATTTAGGAATAATTTTGTGTAGGTAGGTAGGTAGGTAGGTAGGTAGGAGAGAGAGAGAGAGAGAGAGAGAGAGAGAGAGAGAGAGAGAGAGAGAGAGAGAGAGAGAGAGAGAGAGAGAGAGAGAGAGAGAGAGAATGAATTGTGCAAAGAAATAGAGATGACGAGAGTGAGAATCGAGAAGGATGAGGCAGTCGGAATGTGAAAACTCGAGAAAATAGGAAGCGTTGGAACATGGTTGAGAAGAAAGTGATGCAATCCTTGGAGGACTTTGCGCTGTTTTCACCACTTATGATGATGAAATAAATCAAGATTTGACAATGCTATTAAATCCTGTTGTTATAACATGTGTTGAATTGAAATTACCATTATTCATTTGTTTGATAAAAATCTTTTCCTATCTAATCGGGCTCGTATTGCATTTTTTCTTCCCAATAATATTGCCCAGTCCTCTGTTTTTATTCTATCTTTTCACTCACACCGGGTCATAATATCCGAGGGAGGTTATTCCTTGCATAACGTAGCTGAATCCAATTAACTACCCCTCTGGCTAAGAGGGAGACGTTACAATGTACAATGCCCAAGTTTGCGCAGATATTCTAAAATAGGCTTTAATATCTTTGTACACAAAGAGCATGGAGAATTTGGTCGGCAATTGAATTCATAAACTGTGTTATCCTAAACTGACCACAGGTCAAGCCTGTGCAAAGCATAGCATGAAAATGACTAGAATAATACGTCTTTTAAATAAACGACGGTAAACCAGGACTCTTGTCTACGTTAGATTAATGACATAATGGAAAGATTACATCGGAATTTATATTTGTATGCGTATTAGTTCACGTCTTTGCGGTCAAGGATTATTCTGTACATACCATCATTAATGAGTCTTAGGAATATACCAAAACAAATGTTGTTGGCTAGTTATTGTAGGGCTTGACACATTTGTTTTCTTCAAAATCAACTTCCTCAGTGTCACTTTAGTTATTTTGGGGTGAAAAGATTAATTTTGATATTATCCAATCAGTATTTTTATTACGAAAAATTCTCCACAAGACAAGTGTAACGAATTTGCTTTCTTTCCTTTTCTGGATACATGACACTGTTTTTTGCCAGTAATGAAAATGGCAGGAATAAGGCTGGGAAGAAAATCTATATTTATGTGGAAGGCAAGGACAAAACAATCCATACATGTATTTACAGAAAAGATATCATTGGTGGAAACATCCACTGACGTGATGATCCCTTTCCACGTTTGATCTTACCTTAGTCCTTCTTCGAACATTAGAGCTGTGTACCTGTAACACGGTATACCGAGACTTTTTAGGAACCAACTTTTCAGTGTTCTTGGGCAGGAGCATGCCACTTTTTTTGCTTTAATTTCCGTATGAAAATAGTTGGGAAAATATCTTACTCCGAGGTTTAGCAAAGTAGCACAATATTAAATCTGATATTTTTTAAACACAATATTATTCATCTTGAGACAAAATAAAATATAATATTCAGCCAATGTGGGTATGTGAGAAAGCTTGCCTGTAGCTTCTCGTGGGTCGGTGGTTCTTTCTTGGGGTTTTCCTGTGTTCTTCTTCCACCCTTAATACTGGCCGCCATGTATAGTCTATCGTGTGCTGAATATGGCGCTAAACCCTACAACAACAACAACAACAACAGCAACAACAACGTAAATCTGTAACCAGATTGGGATGATTAAGTTTCACTATATCTGATAATGTGAAAGACATCGTGCTGACATTAGAAAGACTATTGATCATACAATAGAATGTGCTGATACTGAAGCATATAATCTTCAATCTATACTATTAAGAAAAGTAGGCGGGGAAACTTTGATTGGGATGCCAACACCGGAGTAAGATATTTATCTGAAAGGCCAGTAAACATAAAACACACTTACTCATCGACCTGGAGAATATTTTGATGACTTGAAAATTTCCACCAAGAAATAGATAGAAAACAAGTATGCTTCAAAAATCGCCTGATGATATGCAGTCTTACAAATGATTGTAGATACATAGTAACATAATAAAACATCGTTATGTAAACGATATTAGCTGGGCTTACAGTTCATTTTCTTTATCCTTCTACAGGTTCAACATTGATTTTGATCGACTGACTTTTGTGTTTCATCCGAAGACTATAACAAACGTGGATAATTGAAACGTGGGAAGATGATTGGAGAGAGGTGAGCGTCATTGGTAACAAAGTTAAACTCACTGCTTACCTAGCAAGGAATGACACACAAGTCACCCACCTGACTTCAAGTGATTAAATATGAAACAAAAGTGTATGATGTGAACAAGAAATAGCAAACAAATTATTGAACTTAATTTCATACGTGTTTATTTAAGGAGTATTTTCGTTCAACGTGAACAAGAACATATTTATTTAGGCAAATATCGATAAGAGCAGACATGATTAGTTATATTATTTTAAGCTGAAAGACAAACAATTCAAAATTATGTAATAGTCGAAGTGATGAGACTCATAGCTTAACATTAACATTGTGTCAAGGTATATAAAACGGGAATGAACAACAAATGAGTAGGAGAAAGACGAGGATGAAGAAAATAAAGAAAGAGGCAAAGTATAAATTAAAATGTGACATTATGTAGAAATTTGAGAAAATGTGTGGAAAATAAAGTGAAAGGGCAAGGGCAAATAAATAATTAAATAAATATAATTAAATAAATAATGGAACAAAATGCGATATGAACTGCTTACCTTTAGCGCGGGGGCCCCGAGTGGCCTAAAGCGCTCACCGATACGGATCACTGCCATCTCACCTTTGTCTGCGTCGGTTCGAGTATCAGATTCGGCCCATGTGTGTATGTGCAAAAGCTTGCCAGTAGCTTCTCGTGTGTCGACGATTTTTTTCCGGGGCTTTTCCCGGGTTTTTCTTTCACCATTAATACTGACCGCCATGTATAGCCTGTCGTGTGCTGAAAAATGGCGTTAAACCCTACAACAACACCTTTTAGCGCGAGTCGTTTCCGATGCGATAGCGAATTTTGGGGAAAGAATGGGAAATTACTATTTGCAGCTGTTCGTGACCATTGAAAGTGCATGTGTGATAATTACATGTGCACCTAAGTAAATAGTAAACTTTCAATAAATGTATGAACGGCATCGAAAATACGACGGTTTACTTCGTACGGATGCGAAGTATCCATATCAAAGAAGGCATTTTAAAGTTACATTGCCACATGATGTGGTTGTTGGTGTGGGGTTTAACGCCATTTTTCAACTCAAGATTGGCTATACATGGCGGCCAGTATTATTGGTGGAGGAAGAACCCGGGAAAACCCCCGGAAAGAACAGCAGACCCACGAGAAGCTACTGGCAAATTTTCTCACATAACTACATTAGCCGAATCTTAGACTCGAACCCACGCAGACAGACGTGCGATGGCAGTGATCCGTAACGGAGAACGCTTTAGACCACTCGGCCACTCGGGTCCCCACCACATGGTGTGAGGGACTGAAACCGTTGGATGCATTGTTATTGGTTTTTTAAAAAACGAAAGATAAACTGAGTGTAATGTACTTCCTACAGATCCACACTAAAATGCCGTGATCCGATTATATTCCTTGTAATAAAAAAGTGTCCGATAAGTGAACTGCAATTTGTTAGACGTGAGTACTCGTCAATTTCCTTAATTCTTAGGTTGGACATATATAGTGATAGATGGAAAGGTTAACAAATTTTACATCAAATTGTCATGAGTTTGGATTTAGAAGGGGTGAAAAATATAAGTCAGTTATCTGCCCGCTGCGAAATGTTGAACAAGTGAACACAATACATGATTTTGCTGTGGTATACCTTCCTGTCGTTGAACGTTACTATGTCGCTTCAATTGGACTCCAAAACGGAAGATTTTGATAATGAGAATGAAATTTTCAGTTTTTTGCCAACACGTTACCACATTTGTACAAAGACATTTATTTAGTTCAGATTACAATCAAACTGTATTAGCTTTATAGCAGAGGATATGGATATATTTTTGAATTAGGTGTTTCCAGCTTGAGTGGTTTTCGAACTGGTTTGAGGCATGTACACTTTCGATAGTTAATTTATAGTAGGCAGACTGTGAAAACAGCCAGCCAGCCGTATACATGTAGGTTCACATCTTCTCTAGCCAAGGTATGGAAAATCGTATCTAAAGGGTTATAGGAACCTTGGCTAGCGAAGATGGTTCAAGGCAAGCAGAATATCTATTTTATAAATAGAAACGGACTTGAATGAAAACTATTTTGAATTGCGTCAGGCTGTTTAGTACACCATATTTTGCTAAATTAGCACCGAGTAAAATGGATATGAGCAACACAAAGTGTCAAAATTTACATTCGGACATATGCAGGTAAACGTCAGGGGTTGGGGTTGACTTCACAGGTCCAGTGAATAATATTTGTATGCATTTCTTTAATTTATCTATTAAAAAGGTACCATTTTGACCTCACTTGCGTATTGCTTAAATGTTTTATACTTTTTATAAGGTATGTTGATTCAGCATTAGAGCATCACAACAAAGAAAGAAAACGGTGTCAAGTATTTAGATTGAAAAAAAAATGTTTTCATTGTTTTACATTTTTCTTAGGACCCACCATTTCAGCGTAGGAACAATATATAAAATGGCAGCACATCCCACGAATAATAATATTTTATCACCATGAACTCGTGATCGTTTCAAGAGATAATTTAATGCCGCATATTCATAAGCTCGTACGTGTGTGTGTATGTGTGTGTGTGTGTGTGTGTATGTGTGTGTGTGTTTATGTGTATGTGTGTGTATGTATGTGTGTGTGTGTGTGTGTGTGTGTGTGGAAACAACATCGCAAAAATTAATGAAATAAACAGAAATTTCGCGAATAGAGGAGCATTTAACTCAGCAACTCGTATATATGCTAAAAATGTTCGGAGTGTCTCCTGAACATGTCGATTTCTTAAGAACATTAGCGCAGATTTGCTAGTGGATAGATTTGTTATCATGACTTAGTCACCAGGTGTTGAAGAAAGGAGATGGTGCTCTCGCAGTTGGTCTTTTTTTACCGTCCGAAACAATTGCCTGTGCTTTTAAACTTTTATACTTATACCAGATGCTTGTTATTCATAAATCATCCACATACAGTCTAACCTGCAATTTAATACTTTCCGACTGATTACATCCCGCAATGAAAACTATTTATGTACGGTCATGGTTGCCGGTATGATTTTTAGGAGGAATTTGGTCAGGATTTTTTGCCCGTTGGTGGTTTGGGTGGGTGGGTGGGGGTAGTCAGTACCGGCCGGGAGACTTAGTAAGCAGTCTGAAATTAAAGCTAATATTTGCTTAGCTTTTTAACAGATTCTTGTCACATTTTCAGATTCATTTGCATGACTAATATATATATATATATATATATATATATATATATATATATATATATATATATATATATATATATATATATATACATACATATATACATATATATATATATATACATACATACATATATACATATATATATATATATATACATACATATATACATATATATATATATATATATATATATATATATATATATATATATATATATATATATATATATAATGATTTCCGGGGGAGGGGGCTTGTTACGGTGCACCCACCCACACCATCCTCCCTTGCTGCCGGCGCCCATGTCTACGGTCATGCCATAGCCGTCCAGGCAAAGAATTTTACATTGAGAGTGGAGCCGTGCGACTCAATGTGAGAAAATGTAATCTTACTGTACAATTAGGTTTAGTTCAATTTATTGGTATAACATATTTCGTTCACCTTATTAGATGTTTAGGTTTTATTAGAATGTAAAACCAAGGGTAATGTTACGTGTGTGGGTGTATTTAGCGTAGGTTTAACAATCTGAGTCAGATTTGGCAAATGTGGGTATGTGAGAAAGATTGCCAGTAGCTTCTCGTGGGTCGGTGGTTCTTTCCGGGGTGAGGGTGGTGTGTTTCTCGTTTTCTCCCTCCACCATTATTACCAGCCGCCATGTAAAGCCTATCGTGTGCTGAAAAATGGCGTTAAACCCTACAACAACAACAACAACAACAATTTGAGTCATATTGGTACGATCTCTGCCGTGTGGCAGTTTATAATGATGTTTGTCACTGGGGCATGATGCCGCAGACATGTCTCGTGATGTCTCATCCGATCATATTATGTTGACACCAGGCAGACCAGTCCTAATATATTAACTTGTTCATGCTGTGCGCCAAGAGAGGCAGCGGCTATTACCATTTGTATGTCTTTGGTATGATTCGGCCCGAGTTCGAACCATATTTACATTGCAAAGTAACACAATTTGTACATGAGCACATATATCTAAAATGTGTTCAAGACTGTGTACAAATACTAGTAGGGCCGCCATTTCAATTTTTTTTTCAGCGGAGGGTGTGGGAACTTGGCGGACATGTTAATTGCTGTATAAAGGCTACATAGATTTTATAGCAAATGAAATTTGGTGAGGGGAGCAGCCCCGATCCGTCTCCCTGCTTCCTCCCCCCAATGATGTATCTGGTGCCGCTGAGAGCGATCATAGGCCCTCGAGTAAGAAACAACCAGGCTTCTCCTAGTTCGTGTAGGCTTTGATTACAAAGTAACACAATCTCGTGGATCGATGGTTCTTTCTGGGGGTTTTCTCGGGTTCTTCCTCCACCATTAATACTGGACACCTTGTATAGCATATTGTGTGCTGAAAAATGGCGTTAAACACAACAATAACAACAAGGTAACACAAATTTGCGCATGTACATGTGTACATGTAGCACTGTATGCAGGTAACAATTTCTCGTTGTGTTATAATTGGTCAATACAACTAAAACTAAATATCATCCTTGCACAATAATATATTAGAAAGAGCAACGGTTATATGTACTGAAATTAATATATCTTGTAGTTTATAGAAGAAATCATTATTAATTCCAATACTCCAAATGTACTTTGAGATTTAAAAAAAAATAATTTAATTGAAGGCGGATAATGCAATAAACACGAATAATCATCTTAAGTATACAACAAACAAAGAAAACATAGTAAGAAACGAAATGACATATGCACGAATACCAACCAATGCAAAGGAAATAATAATAATAATAAAACATACTTAAAAATGTCTTCATATGGAGAAAGCGATAAATCGCTATGAAGGCGAAGAATACGGAGTAGGTCAGATATAAATGTACGTGGTTACACTGAAGAAAAGAAAATGGTGTAGGTCAGTCTGTACAAACTGATTATGCTCCCCTCCCTCCAAACGTATACATTGTTCAAACAGGTTTATTCGTACATAATACAACGGCTCAGTGAATGTTTGGCGAGATGTTTTCCGCTTGATCTATATATATATATATCAATGGGCAGTGGGAAGGATAGTGTGTCATTTAGCTTCAAGAATTCGCCATCATACTCCTACCTTTGGGCAATATAGGTAAAATGGGGTCTTTTGTGGGGAAAATAAAATAAGTTAAATAAAAATGAATCACCTCATACAATTCCACGAAAGTGTTACATCCATACCTTCCTACCAGCAATCTGTTTTTCTTCTTTAATTTTCTTGAGATGTATTACTCGACTGGTAATGTGTAATTTATACACATAAGTTCGATGTTAGTAATTACAGTGATAACTGTAAATGTTTTGAATTATGTTTGCGCGGTAGCTCAATAAACAGTTGCCCTTACTTGTGTTGTCATCTGACATTAAGCGAATTTATCAAAACCCACCCACCAGGCATCATTGCTAGACTCGATAATAAATGCTCGGGGTGATATTGGAAACCTGGTGATATTGTCAGAACGCTGATAACATACCATCATGCCATGGAAAGTCCTACAAGACACACAGCCCTTTCCCTACGTGAGAGGGGACTCCTCTTATCCTTATCCGAAATCATGAAAACCATTTTAATTGTTTCTCTATCCATATTTAGAATGCAGAAAAGAAAAAAAAATGCCAGTATTTTCCTCTCTAGAGTCTGAGTGTGTTATATATTGTCTTTGAGATATTTTATTATGATGTATGGGGTGGGGGGTGGGGGTGTAATGCATTTCAATTGCTATTTGTCTTTCTTGAACACCATTCATTGCTGTCATCATCCGTGCGGAAACAGACGTTAAGATAGTGTCGAAGTGCGTTGCTCGAGCCTTACGTGAATGATTTAGTGCCCTTCAGTTAATTTCACTGCATTTCTGAATAGTTATACTTCATTGAGCTTTCATATGTACAAAATATTTTAGTGTCGATTTGTATAGAGCGATTGTAATAAATGGTTGTCGGTGACTATGGTTTAAAAAAGAGCGATTGTAATAAATGGTTGTCGGTGACTATAGTTTAAAAAATCACACGGGTCATGTATGTGCATTTACTCATTTGAAACTAAATATAATTTTAAAAAAAAATAAAATTTAACACTTATTTTCTGTAACCCTAGTGTATTCAATACTGATTATTGAATGTTTTGCACCTTAACCGTCATCCAAGAAACTTCCGGACAAATATAGATCGCTTCGGTGGCCTAGTGGTTACATGATCTGCTTCGGATTCGGGAGGTCGCTGGTTCGAACTCCGGCTAAGTCATACCAAAGATTTAACAAAAATGGCACCTACAGTTGCCTTGATTGGCGCTCAGCATTAAAAGGTTAGTGTTGGGACTGGTGCTTCTGGTGTCAGGATAATGAGACTGGCATGTCTGTGGCATGATGCCCCAGTGCTAGACATCACAATACAATAAACTACAGCTTGTAACCAACCTTCGACGTCCCTCCCATCTACCGCTTTTCTAGAAAGGTTTATCGTTGTTTGTGGACAAAATATTTTCCCTTTACCACTCCTCGCTGTCTAAATACTTGAATGGCATAACATTTTCCTTGCGGGCAGATAGCGTAGTATAAACCGCCCGTCGCGTTCAGTGCAAGCAGACGACACACACAACTTCTACAGACAAGTCGATTTATCCGTATCAAACTTTAAAGATGGCGCTAACGAAAGCTCAGTGTAGAGAAATCTTTAATAAATTCGCAGGATCTGATGGTTTACTTACACCACATGAGCTGAAAAATGCCATCAAGAGCTTGGGCGAGGCGTCCAAACTGAGTAACAACGAATTGGACAAATTTGTAGTGGTAAGTCTCTCTCTCTCTCTCTCTCTCTCTCTCTCTCTCTCTGGTTGTTGAGAATATTTATATTTTCTATATTTGTGCAATACAATCATTCGCAGCATCGGTAATATAGTAGACAAAAATAAGTTTTTGCAGATGGCAGATTGGTTGTGAGTCATAATTGTGCTTGAAGCTGCTTTTGATGTCTAGTGGAGTGAATGGCTTTTCGAGCTATAAACATTTAATAAAGAATAATCATGGAATTTGCAAGCCACAAAAATGCTATTATCCATTCACTTTGTTATTATTTAAGCACTTTCAGTTTATTTGCTTATTCACATACTTCGAAATTCTTTGTTATTATAATATGTATACGATTTTGTTTTAATTTCTCATTTCGTTTTTTTGTTCAGATATTTTGACTTGTTACTATTAATTGTAGTGATTGTTTTAAAGACATCTGGTGTATTCCAGATAATGCGAGCACTGTAAGTTAAGCTAATACGTTTATATCGAAAACCTCTTATCAATTCTCTAGGGGTGAATAATCCATATATATATATATATATATATATATATATATATATATATATATATATATATATATATATATATATATATATATATATATATATATAGAGAGAGAGAGAGAGAGAGAGAGAGAGAGAGAGAGAGAGAGAGAGAGAGAGAGTTGGCGTATTCGGTATTCACGGCTAGTATCATGATGCTTAAGTCACAGATCAGAGTCAATGTGTCCAGAACTGTTTCATATTTATGAAGATTTGTGGTAGATGTATGTATTGACGTGCAACTGCACGCCATGTGCTGTAAATCATGCTAAAAATATCACAAGATTCTGTTCAAAACACTTAGTAAATGTTAGCTTTAGATTCACACTGCTGGCTATACTAACTCTCCTGGCCGTGACTGACTTGACTCCTCCCCAGCATAAAAGATCTGTGGGTACACATGACGTCAGAAGAATAATGATTATATGTCACTAGTTAACATATAGTAAGCCATAGACTTACAAAATGGTACAAACAGCTGCCTCGCTTGGCGCTCAAAATTGAGAGGTTAGTTGTAGGACTGGTTGGCCAGGTGTCAGGATAATGTGACTGGGTGGGGCATCATGTTACATGTCTGCGGAATGATGACCCAGTGTTAGACATCACTATAAACTGCCTCACTGCAGACATCGTAGCGATATGACTGAAAAATTGTGAAAGCTACGTTAAAATCATAATCAAACAAATATGCATGATCGCTTTTGCATGTCCAGTCATTAACTTGTATTACAAATACCTAAAATAAATCATTTGAACGCGAAAATCAAATATGCAAGCATCACGTGTAATAGTCTGACGAATCACCTCCCCTCTCAAATATTCGTTGATAGTGATGGACGATACGAGGGTCTGATGTCATCTGTTTATTAAAATGTGCATATATTTGCTGAACACACCTGCGTACAGTTTAATAAACAAATACGGGTATTTGGTAATAGCCTTATTTTACGCAAAATTCAAATGGCTACATGCCATAGGGCTGTGTTGTTCCACGTGAATTTACAGAACCACGATTTGATCTGGAAATATTATTTACATCTACATCTCGCCAAAAGAACCCTTCAGTCGACAGTAGCTCAACAGCCGCGAGAAATACCGGTAAGAGTATTTAAAAAATATGCATCAGTTTGCACAGACGATATCATACAGACAATATCATCCAGGCGTGGGACTGATTTTTTTGGGCTACACGTGTAATATAGTGATGGCGATTGCGAGCGAAATTTGTATCGCGATATCGAAAAGTTATGCGATATCACTGACAAAAATCATATTGTGGACACGTCATTCTTTCAAATTTACATGCAAAGATCAGTACGGCTCTTCATGAAAGACACTTGGTATGAATTTCCTCACCATGATATACCAAATCCGGTGGAAAAAGTAATGTTTCAGCCAACAAAAACAAAATCTACATAGCTGATAGAAGACGCATGCTTGTACAAGTGGCGAGGCGAATGAAGCAGCTTACGGAAAATTCCGGATCTGTTTGTATTCGAAATTGCGCAGACTGGGCTTGATCAATTTTTGTTTGGGGCGAGTTTTAACAACGCCTTTTAGTAGCTTCTCATGGGTCGGCGGGGTTTTCCTGATTTCTTCCTCCACCATTAATACTGGCAGCCATGTATAGCCTACAGTGTGCTTAAAAATGGCGCTAAACCCTACAACAACAATCGTTATGCTGTTCCAATACACGACGTTCACGTAACAAGCTAGTTCCCTACTTGTTAAAGACATAGCTGCCGTACAAGTACATCTTCTCGCCGCAAATGAATGGAATGCAGGTAAAACCAGGTCATGTGAACAATACCTGGTAAACATCATGATTTTTTTTAATATACCGATTTAATTCATTATATTGTGTATCTGGACTTCGTGACTTCGAATGAGTACACTTAAATTGTACCTTGTAATTCTAACGGATAAAGTTTCTAGATGCATTAGTAATTACTAATATGTACATATATTTAACTGCCAGTAGACCATGCGACTAACGTTTTGATTGTTACTGAAGCTTGATTCGAAATTGAAACCTCAAATATTGTTTTGATTGACAAACTTTTTTTTTATTTGGGTGGGGGAGGGGTACTCTTACCTATTTGATCTTTGCAGACCAGATAGTAAGGCCCTCGTGGCTTTTTTATGTTTGCTATTTTTTGTGTGCTAAATTATCCCAAAGGGGCCTCGACTCTGTTAACTGCCTAGTGGTTCTCTGTCTGTATGTCCGGACCCGAGTCTTTTACGTTTTTATTCATATGCTTCTGTTCTCTCAAGAAGTTGAAAACCTTTTTTTTTATTAAGAGATACAACATGGCATACTCGTAAATCATCATTAGAATTAGTGTCGCGTTCCGTATTGGGGATACCATCTTCAAGCCGCAATATTTATGTCTTTCACCATATTTTCCTTTCCTTCATATTATTTTTAAACCGTTTGAGATCAAGACCGTGAATCGTCGCTCAGAGGTGTGTAGCGTTCTTTATTGGTGGATGCATCTTAAAGAATATATAAATAGCTCAGTCTTCTACATTTCTAACGCTTTCACTTCTATTATACAACTTTTGACTTGTAAGCGATTACTGAATGAAACGTTGTATACTTGTACGCCATCATTTAGTGTGCCATGCTGTGCAGTAAGATTTCTGACTACAATGTAAAGGACCACACATCGGTAATTTTAATTTACCAGCACACACTTCTGTTTTTACTAGCACACTAAATCATGAAGAATAAAACGATGACGACTCTACCTGAGGACCACCCTCCACCCAGCCGAAACTCCATCCTTACAAAATACAAATTTACCGCTCCGGTGGCCTAATGGTTAGAGCGTCCGCCGCGGCAGCGGGAGGTCGTGGGTTCGATTCCCGGCCGAGTCATACCAAAGACTTACAAAAATGGTTCTAGCAGCTGCCTTGCTGGACGCTCAGCATTAAGAGGTTAGAGTTAGGACTGGTAGGCCTAGTGTCAGGATAATGTGACTGGGTGGGACATCATGCTACATGTCTGCGGCATGATGTCCCAGTGCTAGACATCAGTATAAACTGCCTCACTGCAGACATCGTAGCGATATGACTGAAAAATTGTTAAAGCTACGTTAAAAATCCTAATCAAACAAACAAACAAAAAATACAAATTTGTTTATATCTTGTACACATCAACAAGCAACGAGAAAGCAAAGTTCTACTGTGTCAAGTGAGACGTGTCAGTTCACTGTTCCTACCGGTCGTCGGTGTAAGAGTTGTTAAACAGTGGCCTTTGTGTGATGTCACGAGTCACTAACTCGTATCTAAAAATATGTTGTAGTTGTTGTAGGGTTTAACGCCATTTTCAGCACACGATAGGCTATACATGGCGGCCAGTATTTTTAGTGGATGAAGAAACCAGGAAAACCCACAGAGAGAACCACCGATCCACGACAAGCTACTGGCAAGCTTTCTCATATAACTACATTGGCCGAATCTTGGACTCGAACCGACGCAGACTGAGGTGAGATGGTACTGATCCGTAACGGAGAGCGTAGCTTTCTCATATAACTACATTGGCCGAATCTTAGACTCGAACCGACGCAGACTGAGGTGAGATGGTACTGATCCGTAACGGAGAGCGTTTTAGACCACTCGGGGCCCCAAAACTATAATGTAGCTTGATCCAGTTGTTGTATTAGATAAACTTTTAAATATATCAGAATATTTGGAAAGCACATGTTCATAAAGTTTATTAACATTTCAGTAACTTTTTGTTATTCCAAAAATTTTAAGTTCTGTCTGAAGAAATTTGGCTCAGGGGTGTCTCTGGAGGTGATATGCTATGCTATTAAAGTGATGTTAACCAGCTAGGTGATAACTATGATTATTGGAATATAAAATTGTTAAACTAATATGAAGCGTCTTTACATTATGGCCATGTGTTAGCAGATTACATAACTTGCCTTAGGTAACAGACGATGAAATACAAAAACATAAATGAGGTAACTTTTTGTACATTTATTGTGTACAATTGTCGTGTTTGAATTTGTTTGCATGTTTCTTACTTTGCCCATAGGTGTTTTTTTAATTTTATTTTTGTACTTAATAATTGTGTTTATTGTAAAAGTTTCAGGTTAAAGTCTATGTTTTGAATAAATTGAGTGCAACTTTAAAAATAAATACAATGGAGATGTCATATGAATTTGTTCTCTTTCTTTCAGGATTGTTTTCAAGGAATGGACATGGATGGTGACCAGAAAATAACCTTGGATGAGTTCATTACGGACATGACGAAACCAGCCAGAGTGTAAGATTAGGATTTATATATATCAAGGCGGTGTGAAAGTTGCATGGTCGGCCTGGTGTCAGGATGATGTGACTGGGTGGGACATCATGCTACATGTCTGCGGCATGATGCCCCAGTGCTAGACATCACTATAAACTGCCTCACTGCAGACATCGTAGCGATATGACTGAAAAATTGTTAAAGTTAAGTTAAAAATCCTAATCAAACAAACATCAATTCAATTTGATACTAACTGATCGTGCCTTATCACTATTATTACATAGGGCACCATTATTCTAATAATACCTGTAAGTAAGAAACAGAAACATTATGATGCAGTCTACATTTTTATTTTTTTTAAATAGATAAATACATAAAAGTTGTTTCATATTAAGGATTAGTTTTTAAAAAAGCAAACACAGGAACCACTGCTATTTAAAATGGCAACTTCTCTACAAAGCAATACCAGAATGATGCAAATAATTTTTGGTTTATAATACTATTATTTTAATCATCTTTAAAGGACCATGTGAAAGTGAAATGAAACAAAAGTGATGTCTAAGGATGTGAAGCTAGAATAAATGTCTATTCAAAATACCCAAAATACTTGTATTGCAATGAAAAATACCCCAAAATACTTGTATTGCAATGAAAAATACCCCAAAATACTTGTATTGCAATGAAAAATACCCCAAAATACTTGTATTGCAATGAAAAATACCCCAAAAATACTTGTATTGCAATGAAAAATACCCCAAAATACTTGTATTGCAATGAAAAATACCCCAAAATACTTGTATTGCAATGAAAAATACCCCAAAATACTTGTATTGCAATGAAAAATTCCCCAATTCTTGGAATTGGCCCCCACAATGTTAGTTTTGAATACTACCTGACAACTGTTGCAGCTTTTCTTGCAGGTTTTATTCCAAAACAATAATTTAAACAAATTAACCAAACACGTTTTCTTTTAATTAACCTGTTATTACCAGAGTAATAATGCAAAATAATGATATTGTTTTACTTCTCTATCTTCTATGCTCTGACACATGATGTAGGTAATGTGTCAGGTGGTTTCACAATGTCTGCATAATTCTGGCTATACAATGCCAATTATAAGTTTAAAGGTAAATATTTTTAATCGATGAAAAGTTAATGATGACAAAATGTTGACAAAAATGTACCCATGGAAAATTGTTCACTGTAATCAGAGTTTATTTTCTGCATGATAATGTTTACAAAAGCATGGCAAGACTAGTTAATGTAGAGAAGAATACATTCTTATTTATAGATAGAATTGGTATCCATAATAATTAAATTAATAAAATTATCTTTTGCAGAAAGAAACTGGAAGAGACTTTTAAGCAATGGGATAAGGATGGCAGTGGTTATCTTTCCAGGGCAGAGTTGAAGGCTGCCATCATGGAAACAATGGACGAAGAAACGGCTGAAGACATGTGCGACCAAATTAATGATGATCATATTACGCTGGATGAATTCTTGGCATTATGTAACTGAAGAGATGTTCTTCCAGTTATATATGCTTTTAGATACTGCATCATTATTCTCCTGTACACATCTTGAGGTGAAGTTAATACGTTGTGAACATAGCTTTATTTCTTTATTAGTTTTGTAACATGTATATGTAACTGGACTTCAGTATCCTGATCTTGGAATATACCATTGTTTTTTCCTTCAGATTATTTTTAAGAGTAAAATAAAATGCTCAATTAAGCTCCAAGAGAAATTAGAAATCGGCATTAACAGAAGTATCACTGATTCCATTAATAGACAACTGCCTTGGGACTGCTGCAATATTGTCATGAAAAGGCATTATAAATACCGGTGTAATTTTGTATGAAGATATGCAGGACATGCGGCCATTTGGCTGGAGACATCAAAAGTGCAGCTTTTTTTAAATATGCCTTTTTAAAGATATTCTATTTTGTCACATATAATATCTTTCCCTTTTGCAAATGCCAACCTAGAGAAAGCAGAGTATATGGCTACACAGTACTTATATTGGTATTAATGACAATACAAGTGTATGAAAATGGAGAGACCCTCCTTAAATAGTGAGATACTGATGTTTTCACCAAAAACGTCGTTTGTCAAAATTAATTTTACTTGGTATGCAAGGAACACAACTGTTTGATATTATTTCTAATATTTTGTATTGGTAGTCTTTTATACTATTATTAGAACATTCTAGTCAGCTGACTTCTTTTTTTGTACAATACAGGTCCAAACAATATGCAATTAGGAGATTCATGTTTGAGTTATACTTACTCCTGCCGTACCATCTGTTACATAAGAGGCCATAACTACTTCACCTGTTCCTGTCTTGCCTTCTGATTATTAAGAGGCGATAACTGATTGGTAGCTGTGAATAGTGGCTATCGGTAAAGAAGTTTAATTATCATCCATAAAAGGTATTACGTGGCTTTCATTTGTCATGTTACATCCCTTCCCCTTATTTGTTTGTGTTGTGTGTAAAGATACTTGATGAAGAACAATCAATGCTGTTTTTGAGAACAAAAGAAAAAATTCTGATGAGCAAAAAGTACAATTCTATAGTATTTTTACTGTAACTACACATACTCTGTTTCATAATGCCGTAATGTTGTAGACTTTTCTCATTTAAGAGAAATTTTAGCACAAGTCTCCACAAGATGTAAACACTCATTGCAGAAATTGCAATGAATTATTTAATTCAATGTAACTGTGATTGCAGCATATAATTGGTTACTAGTGCCTTGATATATACAATTTTCCATGTCATGTTATAAATTTATTTGATACACTTAATTTCATTGATGTGTGATATTTTTGAAGTTTTTGATAAGTTTATTTTAAAATAGCTGAACTAGAGGGAAATACGGGTTCAAAACAAATGACAATCATCACACAGTTTTGTAAATGTCAGCCATTTAGTAGATTCATAGTGTGCTAAGAACGTTTTTCACACATATGAAAGGGATATTAAATTAGTTTCATTCATCACAATTTAAAATTATGACATGTTATTCTTATAAGAACGTTTACAATGGATGAAAAATTAAATATCTTACATGTAAATTTTCTTTGATCTAAAAGCAGCATCTATTTTCTGTCATTTAATGCAATCATACAAGTAGACTCCAGACATCTGAATAAAATTCCTTTGAAGTACTAGTTGTCTGTTTTTTTATTTGTTTCCTTTACTGTTGTGTACAACTCTCAGACCTGGGACTAGCCCTGTCTGTTGGGAGCAATGGTAGATCATTTGGTAGAACATACTTGTAATTCTAGGATTTCACATATGAATGCATCCAGGCAAGCTTTGTGTGCTGGTAATTATGTTTCTCCAATTTGTCTTTGTACAGAAACATGCTTGTTGCATGTTTGTTGAATCACTGCATATATTGTATTGCAAAATTTCAAACTGATAACAAAGAAGTGCAAATGAACCAAGCTGTACATTTCGTCTTCAGATATCATGTTGTGACAAGGACATATCAGGTCATGGTTTCAAACATTGTGCTAAGAAATAATGTTTAAAAAATTGAACATCATATAAACTCCCACCATACACCAATGACAATGGAGATGTACAAGTTTCATTGAATTGACAAAAGTATTCTATTTCGTGAATGTTAATAACATGGATACTGGAAGAGTTTGAAGTTAAATGTGAAAACCTGTGGATGCCCTCTCGGATCCTATCAACTGGTTTCTAGTTTACTGTCCCAGAAAACCCCTGGGAAGAACCGCTTATTGGGAAGCTACTGGCACCTGAATGGATAGTCTTATCACTAAAAGACTTGATATGAAGTCTAGTTGATTACAAATGAAAATTGTTCAGAACTGATGTCCTAATTAAAATGCAGTAAAGCATCATTCTTGAAGTATTGCATTTGCTACATCTTCTAAATGGATGGCAACTGCTCCGGTGACCTAGTGGTTAGAGCGTCCGCCGCGGAAGTGGGAGGCCGTGGGTTCGATCCCCGGCTGAGTCATACCAAAGACTTACAGAAAACAGCAACCTCACTTGGCGCTCAGCACTAAGAGATTAGTGTTAGGACTGGTTGGCCTGGTGTCAGGATAATGTGATTGGGTGGGACATCATGCTACATGTCTGCGGCATGATGCCTCAGTGCTAGACATCACTTAAACTACCTCGCTGCAGACATCGTAGCCATATGACTGAAAAAAATGTTAAAGCTACGTTAAAAATCATAATCAAACAAACAAACTAAGTGGATGGTCATATCAACATGTGATTTCTTATGTCAAGCTGTTTCAAAATTTAGGGGATACTGATCTAAAGTCTAATATCGTAGCCATCTTGAAAATCTTATCACTATGCCCCCTTCATCGATACTCATCTCAAGATGGAGTCTTCAACAAGATTTATTATGATGTCCATTTGAAATGAAAAGGGTACAAGTATGATGATCAATATGGCCACCATGGTAGTCATCTTGATAATTTTTTGTTATTGCTTCTTCTCCTGAATGAAAGTCATATTTTGAAATATCTCTGCTGCAGTCCAAATGGATGGTTCTAACATGGAGGTTTCACATTTTCTTGATATTTAATTGATCCTAAACGACAATGGTGCTAACATGGCTGCAACGACCGTCTTCAAATTCGTTTGACTACTTCCACTGAAGGGGGCTCCGAGTGGCTGAGTGGTTTAAAGTGCTCTCCGTTACGGATCACTGCCATCTCACCTCTGGATGCGTGTGTTTGAGTATCAGATTCGGCCAATGTGGGTATGTTAGAAAGCTTGCCAGTAGCTTTTCGTGGGTCGTTGGTTCTTTCCGGGGATTTTTCCGGGTTCTTCCCCACCATTAATACTGGCCGCCATGTATAGCCTATCGTGTGCTGAAAAATGACGTTAAGCCTACAACAACAACAACTTCCAATGAATGGATGAGAAGTAATAACATGGCATTTTCATCAAGTCATCAAGTCATTAACAAATATGTTGCATTGTCAAATATTATGTCTTTACCCCCCCCCCCCCTCGAATGGATGATTACTCTGACATAGGTTTTTTTTACCACACGACTTATAATGATGCTTATTTTATTTTCTTAAAGAAACTGTGCCTAGCTGACATCCACGGTGTTCCTCCGTAGCTAATTTGAAATCGTGTTATCGCTGAAGAATATCGGAAATGGATTTTAATATTCGGCATAAATTAATCCTGGAAATTCTTTTCGCCTAGTAATAATAATGGAAGTGTTTGTCGGCGAGTTAGTTATGTGGAGATCTTCACACAAGGTATACTTATAGACAGGGTTTAATTGCCAGAGTAAGATGATATCAGTAATTCGAAATTGTGTTGAATCTTTGATTAACACCTGATTTACATGTCCTCTAGAATGCGTGTAGGATGATAAACATCTCAAGACGAATTGCCCAAATGAACTGGTCATTCGCTTGATCGAATGCTGGCTGATTCGGACCGTGGCTGATTCGGACCATAGCTGATTCGGCCCAAATTACGGGATGATTCGGCCCAAATTACGGGCTGATTCGGACCAGATGACGGGCTGATTCGGACCATGTGAACTATTATAAGAAAAACCATGTAATACACACATTATTTAGTTATAGTAAATATGATTTCTTTAGGATAAAGAAATATTCCACATAAATATTGCTATTAAAAAGGCATTAACATATTCAGACTCATACCATTATACGTAGAAGAAAACAAAATATTTGCATTAAATTTTTAGATAATCATATCTTTCGTCAGATTTTGGACAGTCTAGAATCTATGAATTACGTTGCATCAATTTCCCTTTGAAAATGACTACTTGACATGGGTTAAAATGTTTACTTTCTCAGGACAGCGTTGCGATGCCCCGGACAAATCTAAAATGCTGGCCTTTCATGTTTAACATTGACATAGGTGGGGGGGGGGAAGAAGAAAGGTCAAAGTGACCCTTCACAAAGACTTTTCTGGCTTAAATTTGATACAATTTTAATGCTCAATGCGTTCAGCTTTAAGGTTCAGTACTTATTCAAAATTCGACATTTTACAGATAGATTATGAATTCAGAAAAACATTAACAAACGTTGCTTAAAACAAATATTATTAAAATATAATTCGTCTTACGAGGTCCACAAAATTAGAAGAATATAAACATATGATACCGACGTGTGATATTTTATCGAACTGAATCCAAAATTGTACAGCACTTCACTTTCTCCTTTAAGATATAAGTTTTATATAGTGCTATTAGTATATAGCAAAATAGACAATACAAATAAATTCATCATACATCTAGCAAAGGCATAACCCTACAATATTGTAAACTCAGATCAATATGTATGAATAAAAGTTGCTGTGATTTTTGTCCCTAACAATATGCATACAATTTAATGATCGATTCCTTAAATGGAAGTTAATGATTCCTTAAATGCATATTTGAACTGCTCAACTTACCTGGGAAATAATGTGAAATATCGTGTCTTAAACAAATGTAAGTGACACATTTAAATCTCAGACGAAACCTATTGATATTTCACATGGTCCGAATCAGCCAAAAATCTGGTCCGAATCAGCCAGAAATCTGGTCCGAATCAGCCCGTAATTTGGACCGAATCAGCTTGGTCCGAATCAGCCATGGTCCGAATCAGCCTGTTACCGCTTGATCAACATGTACTAACGTTTGGCAAAGGCTATTTGCAGAGTTGTCTTGTACTCACAATTAAAAAGACTCCGCATGACAACGGTGAACACAGTAGTGACGAGTCCAAAAGGATAATATATAATCAAGTTTCTAATTGGAGGTGGCCAACTTCTAGAAAGCTGGGGAAATATAAAGACTCTTAAACTCATGAAATTCCTATCAAAGCCGTATTCGTATTAATTGGTTGTTACCCATTACCGGACATGTTTTGGGTGTAGATTTATCGAACTTAAAAACTCCATAATTTTGGATAATAAATAGATAAATTGTTTCATTTACTGTGCATTCACTTATAACTACGATGTCATGGCCTCAACTTGATTTGTTGTGGTTGAGGCTACGAACTAATCCCATATCATTTAATGGAGCAAAACAGTCATCACTAAATTAAGAAATACAAATATTGTAGAAATCTACTACATAAGTATAATTATGTTATGAAAGATGTTTTGGCCTATTTTGAATTTATTAAGCCCTTATACGATACAATAAATGGGCATGGTTACAATTAGCTACAATGTCGTGTCTCGAACTGATTCCATCGTGTAATAGAGCCTAAACAATCACAAAGTCAGAAAAAAATAGTGTATTAACCTCACCATGTCCGCTATGCCAGATAACGCGAGACTTGACGCCCAATAAGGTTGTATTGTGAATGCCCAATACATGCTGGTGACGGTGAAGTAATATAGCATGGTATGTTGTGTCAAATGCTGCAGACAAATCACGGAGGGTGTTGACTCTAATATTTCCCCTATTCAAAGCAGGGATAATATCATTAACTACTTTGAGAAGAGTAGCTTCAGTACTGTGGCAAGGGCGATATGCATACTGTACATTGCTATAAAGACCGTTTGAATTCCGATGAGATACCAGTTGGGTTAGAACAACTTTTTCTAAGATTTTTTTTTATATGAACGGGAGATTAGAAACTGGGCGGTTGTTCTTTAAATCGTTATGGTCAAGTGTTGGCTTCTTCAGCAGAGGCTTTACAATTGCAGTTTTGAAACATTATGGGAATTACTCGAATGAGAGAGCGGTATTAAGAACACCAGTTAGTGAAGAAAATATTGGATCTAAGCACTCAAACAGCAGTGATGGTGTAATTGGATCAGGTTTACATGACTTAGGTGCGCTCTTCATAGCTATTGTCTGTACTAAATCCTTAGAGACAGGTTCAAATGCTGCTAACGGTTGTTGCTGAAATTCTGTATCGTATCTGTATGATGACGACTAATAAATTGAAATTGTGCTGTCAATATTATCTTGAATGGTTTGTACATTGTCACGGAAGAAATTTGCAAACAGGTCCGGAAGGTCTACTGGAGAAAAGGTAGTTAGATTGGTGTACATTTGTTCCTTGACATTAGTTCGTTAGCTATCTCGAAGAGCTCTTTGCAACTGGAACTCTATGTGATCTAAGAACTGTAGTGGTGTAATTTGGCTAAATGGAATATGTTTGTTACATTCTTCTTAGCGACTTCATTGATTTGTTTATGACTAGTGAGTCTGGTGGAAAGCCAGAGCCACTTCGCTTTACGGCGGTGTCTTTTATCAGTGCGAAGCTTGTCCCTAACACTGCCATACCACATAGAACACGTTTGAATTGATACTCTGCACTTGGTGGATGGGGCATGTTTTTCAAGCAATGAATGCAGGCAGTTATCGAGTTGTTTTGCTGTATGAGTAAGCAAGTTGCAAGGTTGGCTTGGATGTCATGTATTAGTTTGATTCTATTTTTCATATGGGGGTTTCTCTTAGTAGTAAATAAAGGTGGATGGTTAGGGACTGACACGTTGAGATGGCATATAATGCAGAGGTGATTTGATGCAAACTCGTGGGATACAGGGGTGGACCGTATAATAATATCATCAGGTCTTTGAAGGTTGGTTAACGAACTGTTTAAGGTTTAAAACATGAATGGAATCAAGAAATTTTGACGTATATGGGTTTCCAGGACAGTCAAAGTGAACATTGAAATCTCAAAGAAGAATTTGGTCGCCACCTATCGAATTTCCATTCTCCAGAAGATTCGGAAACTGCTCCAAAAAGAGATTCAGTCAGCTGGTCTTTTCTGCTAGGAGGGGACGGTAAGGGCAGAACAAATGGACTGACCTTTGTTCCAGTGTGAGTGTTTATTGGACTATTTCAAACGATGTGTGGCAGAAATTGAAGGTTGTGTTGTACTTAGACATTTTATCATGTAATTCTTTGTGATGACAGCAATTCCATCTCTGCTAGAGTGACGGGGGAACGACTTGATGGAGTAAGTGGTGGGTGTTAAATCCGCGCACTTGGGCTCATTGCCTGATGTTTTTAGACATGTCTATCTCAGGAAAAGACTTCGATATTCTGGTCGTTGATAATATTGACTATTTCTGTGTCCTATTCCGGTGGTCCTACTGATTGGGAGTTTAATAATGCAATAGGCAATGATATCTCTGGGACAGTTGACACACTGGTTCATGATTTAAGATGGATTTGCACCAGGTTATCAGATTATTAGCTGAAATTTTAAATTAGTTCTATAAAAAGGGCGAAAGGAAGTTGACTGGAATTCTTCTTCCACGCAGACTAGCTTTGAAACAACGTTTGTTTTCTCGCTTCCGTTTACATTTAAGTAACGATGAATGTAGTCCCAGTTCGTTTAGTATTGAGCATAATGTATTATGAAGAGCCAAGGTGTGGTCATTTAAAGCAATTAATGAGGGTTTATCATAGCAAAAGCTGGTTGACTGGCGATTACGTGATGGCGGTTTATTCAAAAACAAAGAACGTCGTGGAATAAGACAGCTGAGAAAAATAATAATTGTTCTCGTTTCCAAAACAAGGAGATGAAGAAACACAGTCGAATTGAACAGCCAATGCATGATGAAACACAATATTGTAGATTAAGATAGACAACAAGCAGATATATCATGAAAAAGAGCACAAAAGCGGAAGTGCTGGGTCAAGCCGGTTAAGCGATAGTGACCATCTTTCCGGAAGAAATGCCATACATATCTTTGACATTAGAATATCTTCCAGCCTTTGCGGTACAAAAGTTGATCTTTCAAAAAGTAGTATTGAAAATCCGCATTTACTACGTACATCGTGGAATGATGCCGTCACAAATAGTCTCCGTATCATCAAACCAACCTTAGGCGTATGGCCTTTGTCTTACCGTCATTACTACTATGTTCAGCACATGAAGGAACTTTTTGAGACTGTATATTTCACTTGTATTTTAAATAGAACCCGGAAAACCCCAGAATGAATCACTGATCCACGAGAAGCTACTGGCAAGCTTTCTCACATACCCACATTGGCCGAATCTGAGACTCGAACCAACGGAGACAGAGCTGATATGGCATTGATCCCTATCAGAACGCGCTTTAGATCACTCAGCCACTCGTGGACCCTGAAATATCTGGAAGGAAGTTAACATTTATTAAAAAAATATAACTTGTGTACAACTTTTCTCCGTCCAGCATTTATAACCAACAAAGCACTGTTAATGACCATAGAAATCCGTCTTATACACACCAGTTTCATCCACAATTGATCGTAAACCTTTGTTTTATTATCTCATTTTTATCGATCTTTGGTAGTAAACCTTTATGATATAAAACTTCATATCATATACGCTATTTCATGACGTTGTATATCCTAACAGTGATGGTGTGCCATAAAATCCACACTCAACAAGACAACATTTTCTAAGTTTTGCCTTCCACGAAGGAAATAAAAACGAATTTATCTAAATGAAATAATTGTGTGATGCAAAATGTCTTTACCACATTTTCAAAGCTTATAAAAAGTCATTTTGGTCGTTTTTTATGAACCATACAAATACATGTTGTGTACTGATAGTTGACATGTTGTCCGTAGTACAGTAGACAGTCACAATTGTCTTTAGATAAAAAAGTATGAATGAATTTGGTTTCTCGTATATTTCGAAAAAAAAGCATTTGAAGTGTATAAATTTCACTAAGGAAAGTCAATTTTTAGCCTTCTTCACGGTGTCTAAAGCTGGAACATGCGCTTTGTGTAATGTATCTGTACTACAAGTCTGGCAAGTGCACCGCAGATAAACTTGGTAGATATTTTGTTACTATTCGTGAACTTTGTCGGTGTCCGCGAGCACACAAATACACTTATTTAAAAAAAATCCATCTTTTTAAATGTAAGGCAGCTGCCATAAGAACACCGTTTTAATTTTACAAGTTGAACACAACATAAATCAGCTTTTATCTATATTGACTCACAGTATTCATACTATCTTAAACTCTACGACTAACACGATATAGTCTGGGAACTCGTCGACACGTCCCCAGTTACATCCACCAGCGAATAATACCTCTATAAGGAGAGTCAGCATGCAGAAACTTTATTGGTAATAGGAATCGGTTCAGTTTCGCCACCCTCCTTCTTACTTCCTTTTACTTCAAGAGAAAAGAAGCATTCTCGCCCACTAGGCAAAGAGACTAGATCTTCATTAACCGTTCCACCCTCAAAAGTTGTTCAGGCCAGAAAATGCTCTACCGCTAAGGTCCATGATTTAAAGCGGAGAATCTTCTCTGACTGGTAAACGTAAAACGCGTTAAATCTAGCCGTCCGTCACCCATTGCAATTGCTGCCTTTCTACTCTTACCTTTTATTTTGAAGATGTCATACTCGTTCTTCACTTTGAAAGGTTATTCAGCAGCCCTTTCTAACACGTTCAGATATTCCAAGGGTATGGCTAATGACGCAGATCCTTGTCTTACCGTACTGGTAGAGTATTTAGAACGTTGAAGTCGATTGTCTCGCTCACTTATGCCGTGATTGGATCACTCGTGTCTTTTATGGATCTTTCCAAACCCATTATGAACCACTGAGTATAAGCTTCATCCACAAATCGTTTTTTTTGTTGTTTGCTTTAGCTTCTTCGATGGGATGGGTGTTTACGTTTTAGTGGTAACTGAATTTGTAACTCTCATCTGTCGTCCTGGGGTTTATTAAACCATAAACCAACTACCTTCGGTAGTTCCATCACTTATTCAGATTCCCAGCTTAAATTGTATCTGCGCTGGGAGAGATTAGAGAGACTGTTTTATCCAGTTTTTAAGAAAAAAATTCTATCCAGCTAGCTCAGAAGGGAAATAAAAGGAATGGAAATGTCTTTTTCTTCTATAAAAGGATCCGCTGATAATTTGTCATCCACCATTACAACACAAGAGAGCGTATCGATCACTCACAGAGAGGTTTCGTTCAGTGACGCAATTGAAATTATCGCCATCTCAACGCTTTTTCAATCATAAATCACTAGAGGACATTATGAAAGCGGCATTTTGGGCGCTGTTTTAAGAATACTATCAATAGGGTCCATGTAATATTTGATGAACGTAGTCGAAATGATGTCGATGTAATTCCTCATTGTTAAGGATAACATTTTTTCGAAACATGTTAAAGTTTCGCTAAACATGTAAGAAAATATAAAATTTAAAAAACTAACAGAACAAAAAAGAAACAATAGAAAACAAACAAACAACCAAAGAAACAAAAAAAGACGAAGAAAGCCCACATTGTCACTGCATCTATTGGATTCAACTGTATCAGCTATTGCTTAGCTTTTTAAGCAGGTTTATGACATGCGTGGTTCTATTTCAGTACAATAGGGAGATAAATAAGGCAGAGATGAGTTACCTGCAGAGACGGATGAGAGAAATCATGCCGTTTGCAAAATCATTTATTTAGATCATAAACAAAATGGGGCAAAGAGCGGATACGTGTTTTTCTCCAGCATTTATATTGCTTTCCTGTGTCAAAATAAACATTTGTTTTCTCTTATTTCTCAAACCATTTCAGCAAATTACACTAAACACCGAACTCGCTCAGTTACAATATTGAGCATCTGTGAATGACCTTATTTATGCGTTTAACCACAAAAATTCAATACACTAATTTGGGTTTGCTCCAGTGACTTACATGATTGGACAAATAACAATATATCACTAAATGTAGTTGTTGTTGTGGGGTTCAACGCCATTTTTCAGGATGCTATACATGGCGACCAGTATTAATGGTGAAGGAAGAACCCGGGAAAATCCCAGAAACAACCACCAACCCACGAGAATCTACTGGCAAGCTTCCTCACAACCCCACATTGGCCGAATCTGAAACTCGAACCCACGCAGCCGGAGGTGAGATGGCAGTGATCCGTAGCGGAGAGCACTTTAGACCACTCGGGGTCCCCTAAATGTAGTTTGAGCAAGATTATTACGTTAACAAAAAAACAGAAAACAATAGACGGGACATAACAGCTTGCATTAAAATTGTATCAAAACAGGAAGATACCGTCATATTCATTAATGGAACACCAAACTGAGCAATGAATAGTATGTAAATTCCTCCCTGAAAACTCTATATTTACAAATGCTTTAAATATTCATTAGTCCTCATCATTATGTGATAGTTTAGTATGCCACCGGTTGGAAGCAGCTTAAGGCATATGACACTAACTCTTCGCATATGTCTTATCAATGAATACACGCTTTACATCCTCTATATAATAAACATTGATTATTGACACTGTGGCATGTTTTGATGTAAAACAACCGTCTATAAAATTTACTTCAGTAAAACGGAGACTCGCGATTAAATTCACGAATATGGCCAAAAATGTTCCCAGAAATTGCAAACCTGTTTCACTTTAAAGCTCTTTGGGTCAAAAGTATAGTCATGGCTAAATTTGTTACGTCTTTACAGTTATGTCGTATTTATAATTTCTTTTGCAAGACAGTTGATGAAGACAAAAAAGTATACAGTTATCTGTAAGATGAGTAAGGACGTCAGCAACATCTAGCATTAACGTCGAATTCATTAATTAATCAATACATGTATTGCAATTAGTGGTCAAATATTGGAACGATTTAAATATTACATTTTTAATACCACCCCAAAGTTGTGTTTCAGGGTTGTTTCAGACAGACACAAATGTGAGGCTGGTGTGCTACAAGGATCAACCATTGGACTAATGCTATTTGTAAATTAGATTAACCACATTGTCACTGATGTTCTTTTCAGGATAAGAATGTTTCCTTATCATAATTCTTATTCAATTATCGCGAAGATCCACTTCCTGACTAATTGTGTACAGCACAAAGACCTACATACAATCAATTTTGTCCGATCAGTGGGTGGAACATTGCAGATATTATCAAAAACCGAACATATGACTAGATCAATAAAAATAGAGAGCGGCCTCCTTCACCTTCACACGTTAAATGAATTTTAAGGTTATAGCGCATCAACATTTTGGCTTAACTCTTTTTTTGCATGCACACATACAATAAAGTTGAAAAAGCGGAGAAAATGATAAAAAACATGAACATTGTTCGGTGGGGAAGGATGTCTGCGTAGTAATTTACGAGAAGAAAGAAAGTCAAATTTTCTTCGCCCGAAATATCTCTGCAAATAAGGAAACAATATAATGTGACCCGCTGTTATTTCAACGGTTGCACTGAGAGGATTGACTGACATATTCCTCATGAGAAAGGGGTTCCGTTATTAGTAATTTCGCGGTTAAATTTTGTTGCGTAAAAGCCCAATGGTCCGAATAGCATAATCGTAAATTTGAGGTAGGAATAATCTTGAAGTTGCAAATGCCTTTAAATTACATTGAACAGGCATCTAGAAAGTCGCGGTCTGTTACTATCAAAATGAGATAACAGACTGGAATCTATAAAACTTCACAGACTATTTCGGTCAGATTGGGATCTATGACAGGATTCTAGAAAAGTCACTGACTGTAACTATCAAAGTGAAATATTATTCAGGACTCTTGAAAACATCACAGCCTGTTACGGTCAAAGTGAGATATTAGACAGAAATCCAGAAAATATATTAACCTGTTGTAGCAAGATAACCGGGAAGGATTTCCAGATTCACAACAGAACACTTGACGATGATACCAACACAATGTTTAATAATGAATGACTTGAATGAGCAATTTTTTATGAATACGTGCTTGTATATCTAATCCAAATATTGGATTAATCATCATCATCATCATCATCATCATCATCATCATCATCATCATCATCATCATCAGTCTCTTTACCTAGTTTGGTCATCGAGGCACTGAGCTGCTGAACATCTGACCAGATCCCTCCACTCGTCTCGGTCATGTGTCAATGCCTGTTTCTCCGCAAAACTTTTCCAGGTCATTTCTGTGATGTTGTTAGTCTACTTTGTTCTCTGTCTACCATTCCTTCTGCCACCCTGGACACTGCCCTGTAATACTGTTGTGGATAGACTGTCGGGTCTAGTGACATGGCCTTACCAATTCAGCTTTCTCTTTTGACAGTGGTGAGGAGGTCTTCATATTGGTCTACTTTGTGCCTGTGGGTGTTACGCACTTCTTCAGTTGTGATGTGGTCCATGCAAGAGATGTCAAGTTTGGTTTTGTGGCATCTCATTTCAAGTGCCTGGATTCTTCGTTGTAATTCTGCTGTCAGGATCTAGGCCTCACATGAATACAAAATGATGGAGATGATTAGTGCTCTCAATAGTCTGATTTTAGTTTTCATACAGATATTCTTGTCTCTCCAGAAGGGTATTAGCTTTGACATAGCTGCTGTTGCTGAAACTATTCGTGGCAATTTCTGCTCTTGATCCTCTTCGGTGATTATGGAACCAAGATATTTGAACCGATTCACTGTTTCCAGTTCGTGTCCTCTGTCTATAATCTCGGCTGCGATTTGTTTGCCACTATTTTTCATCGGCTTTGTCTTCTCAGCGCTTATCTCCATGTCAGATCTGGAAGATGTTTCATCCAGGGTCTCCACTAAGGTGGGAAGCTCGTCTTCACTGCCTGCAAGCCTATTAATGTCATCTGCAAAGCGGAGGTTGGTGATGTTACACCCTCCAATGCTGATTGTCCCACAGTGGTTGTCCAGTGCTTCACTCAGAATGCTTTCTTAATAGATAGTGAAAAGCATGGGTAACAGGAGACAGCATTGACGTAAACCAACTGTTGTCTGGAACCATAACATAAGAACGCACAATGTGATAATGAAAAATAGAAACCAATTACTCTACAAAATACAAACACAATGGGGACCCCGAGTGGCCATGTGGCCTAAAGCGCTTTCCGTTACAGATCACTGCCATCTCACCTCTGTCTGTGTGGGTTCGAGTCTAAGATTCTGCTAATGTAGTTATGTAAGAAAGATTGCCAGTAGCTTATCGTGGGTCGGTGGTTCTTTCCGGGAGTTTTCCCGGATTTTCCCCGGTCCCCGGTTCTTCCTCCAACAATAATACTGGCCGCCATGTATAGCTTTTCGTGTGCTCAACAATGGTGTTAAACTCGACAAAAAAAAAAAAAAAAAAAAAAAACACAAGGGGTGAATGATTCTCAGTGACTACACAATGGAAAGATGAATATAGTGTACTCAGCTTGCAAACAATGTAGAATTTTACTCATGTAGTAAAATGAATTCACTCAGAGTGAAATAATGCAAACGACAAAGGACATATACACAACTTATCTTAAGTCCCGAAAGATACAATGGGTTTTTCGAACCCCAAAATTAGCACATGGCTACAAGATTTTATGTAAGGAGATACACTCGGTCATCAGCACACTTTCTTTCAGCTCCACGGCTGCTAAAGTTCAGCTTCACAGTTGCTACGGCTAATTCCTGTGGTTGGCTTTACAGCTTGCACCACGTCGACGTCGATCACTTTGAAAACTTGGAACGTTCGAGTCCCTCTAGCCACTCTGGACAACACCAGACAGCAGTGGACAATCTGGTCAGCTGAAAACATATCCAACACCGTATACTATACAGGACACATTAATTAAAACGTAATAACTTTATACACGGTACGTTATACAGATTACATTACCGGCACAATAATTACAAAACAACAAATTCAGAACTAAACATAACCCTGCTCGATAAGAATCCTACTGTACACAACATTTCCTAAAAATGTAGCCTTATAATATTACTAATATAAATCCTTCGCAAACAAGGATATAAATGCGTGCATTATACTGTTTAAACCAAAGCTACAAACATACAAAAAATAGACGTGGTAGTACAATAGTGATATCTTATATACAAGAATTATATAAACTTACATACCTCTCTCTGCAGCTGAAGATGTGCAAGTCCTTATAGTAGACCTCTGACTGGCAAGATTATCCGTTATGTAAAGAGCTTTACATAAGGTGAGATATTTATACACAGATATTGTCTGTGTACTGAATGCATTCGGTTCTTTCCTTCGAAAGCACTTCGCACGTGCGGCATAGGAAGGACCGAACTCGCTATTATAAAATACTTCACAATATACAGTAATCGCTCCTGGGTATCGTTGTACGCCTAAAACGAAACTCGAGTACACGTATTTAATAAATAAAAGGGTTTTCACAGCTCCGTGAAACCTATTACAATCTTAGTGATATATTAAACAGGAATCTAGAAACGTCACTTCCTGTTACTATTGAGATATTAGCATAAATTTGTCATACAATACTTCAGCTACTATGTAGCTTTTTAAATGTTGAGCAACTGAAAAAAAGTTGTTACTGCATCGCAACTGTTAATGCGGTAATCATAAAAGCACAAAACCTTTGTTTTTAAGATTGTAGAAAATTTAAGTTTTCGAGGAATTGTAGAACACGTACATTGTTTCAAAATATATACATTCGTTTCTAAAGGTCAGCTACTTGTAAACGCCTGAGGCAAACACTGAAATATTTAGCCATAGTTAGAAGATGCTGTTGTAAGCTTTAACGATACGCTATACATGGCGGCTAGTATTAATGATGGAGGGAAAATCCCGGGAAAAAACACTCACCCACGAGAAGCTACTGGCAAGCTTTCTCATATACCCACATTGGCCGAATCGGAGCCTAGAACCCACGCAGACAGGGGTGAGATGGCAGTGATCCGTAACGGAAAGCGCTTTAGACCACTCGACCAAGCTAGAAGCTGAAAACAGTTATTAAGAGGCGTATATATATATATATATATATATATATATATATATATATATATATATATATATATATACAATTTTGGTTTTTGCTTCCAAATTTGTTCGGTAATAATACTTTTTAAACCAACAGAAATATTCATTAGCTTTCTGTAGGTCAATGGTTTGATTCAGCAAAACAATTATGGTTACGTATAGACCATTATATTTTAGGGAATGGGTGTGGGGATGTTCGCGTGGTTAGGAGTCTTTTGTAGAGAAAAAAACATTCTGACCGTCAGAAATCTTGAAATATTCTTACTCTGATTTAAAGTAACATTATATGTATGTATGTATGTATGTATGTATGTATGTATGTATGTATGTATGTATGTATGTATGTATGTATGTATGTATGTATGTATGTATGTATAATATTTTAGTTGACATACGTGATCTTCTGGTTGTAATGGAAAAAAAAAGATATTGGCTGGCTCGAAATAAATTGACAGCATCCGCCCAGAAAATTGAATGGTCGGCTCTATTTTTAGAGCTGGATACTGGGAAAACGTTTGTACAGCGGTAGCCCGGGTTTTTTTTTTTTTTGAATGTGCGGCCCTAACCAACACTGTATACCGAAATTATATTTTGGAACAACATTAAAATGTTCAGGGGCTTTGGCATGGCAAATTTTATTTCAATTTTCCTCTTCATTAGCTGTAAAAAATATTTTACTCTAATTCATGGCATATCAACATCCATTATATTATTTGAAAATAATGAATTATCCTGAGACAAAAGAAAATTGAATATCTTGGCTCGAAAGAAATCCCACCACCTCCACCGCCACGAAAATTAAAAAGTACCTTACAGTAAATGAAACTGATGTGAGTATGTTACTTGTTGTATTCGTTTCAATCAATACTAAAACTGCAGTGGGATAAATAATCTTACACAATAACTGCGAAGACAATGTCGGATATTAGATAGCTTGTTGATATAAATAGGAAGTGTTGACACTGCTGTATACAATTGATTAGCTACACAATAGATATAATATAATAGGCATATAATCTTTGAGGGGATGCCAACAGCTGGGAAAGACAATTTAGTGAATAATTAGGAAATCATTACATCATCTATGCGTGCTATATAGTTGAATGTATCTCAACATTCGCTTAGTTCTGCATGCAACGTTTGCACAATGTTTGCAATTTTACAATATGTCTTTCTCTTTCAGAGAAACAATGATTACATATTCAAAATTGTATTATAATTACAATATATTTTTGAGAGGTCTGGTTGCAAATAATATTTTAACTTTAATTCTATATGTATCAGGTTTTTTTCGAGTTAGTAATGGATGTTTTAAATGTTTGCATAACCCGACAATGGCATCTTTCCTTAAAGATTGTATCTAATCAAGATTTTTTGGAAATATTTTGACTAAGCCAAATTAACTTAAGCCCGGCATCCGATAAAATGTTATGAACCGTTGTGTATGTTTAATATATATTGTTCTTCAGATTATGGCTACTCGTAAACAGAAATTTTACATGCATTTGACTTTAATGTCAGCTTTTAAAAAGAAATCGGATTGGACTGCTTCATATCATGTTATGGCAATTATTATAGTGCAGATGTGGATAAATATGATTGATAGACACATAAGTCATAACTATTTTAGATCATGCTGTTAAACTTAATTTGTGATGAGAATTTAAGTTTGTATTTTGAAATCAGATATACTTCGAGATCAATTATGTATCTGAAATGTTCATTGGAATTACTGGAACTGACTTTTAGATTAATACACTAGTTTGGATTTCTTTTAAAAAAAACAAAACCTGTTCAAAGACATTCTGGATAGCATCGTTGTGTTACATCAGAGTATTTAAAATTATAAGACTTCGTTCAGAACATATTATCTCTTTGGATTTGTGTAAGACATTAAGAATTACTTGTAAGTTTCTTTAGAATCTTCGCATTGTATTGTAACTTGTAAGAAAATAAATTGCTTGTTGGTTTGCTGAAAATGTTTGATTCATTTTCTTTCTGTTACTCATTTTAAGGCCTATGGTCATAACATCATAACTCGTCACCCATTTTTTGTGCCTAGACAATTATTATAATCCTGCAAAAGCCTCGGATACATGAAAATTGTTTGTTTCGTTTGAGTACCATTAATGAGATATACTAAACAACCAACCTGTCTCCCTTTTATTTGTAACTGTAGAAGAGTTTTACCGAGCTCACAATGAAACACATACGTGGTGGTGGATTTGTTTTAAGATTAAAAGAACCCAAACTTTTGGCACATAATTTAGAAATCTTAAAACTATCTTTGTCTTTATAAGAATTATAACAATTGTCTCGTCAAAGAGTTTAAGCTGACATTCCATAGGCAAATTAAGATGCAATATTCTTTTCTTAAGATGGTATATTGCGTTGATTGCTTGACTAATTAGATGATTTATTTCCGTTAAATATAGAATCGCTCTGGTGGCATAGTGGTTAGAGCGTCCGCCTCGGATACGGGAGGTAGTGAGTTCGATCGTCGGTCGAGTCATACCAAAGACTTCCAAAAATAGTACTAACAGCTGCCTCACTTGGCGCTCAGCATTAAGAGGTTAGTGTTATGACTGGTCACCCAGAATAATGTTACTGGGTGGGAAATCATGATATATCACTATAAACTGCTATACTGCAGACATCGTAGCGATATAACTTTAAAACAAATGTTGAAGCTATGTTAAAATCCCCCCCCCCCCCCACTTCATTAAATAGATACTGAACATGATATCACTGTTTCTCTTTGTCAGACAATCTAAGTATATATCATTTCTTTACACAAAGGTTAACACGAGCGGCCATTTGGATTTTTTTTAAAAAAAACTGTCATCTTGTTGATATGTGGATTTAAGGGCTTTGTCAAATGGTGCGCGTGCGTGGTTGCTGTAGCTTTTCTTCAGATTTCGGATCGTTTATATAACTTTTAAATTTGTTTGACTTCAGATTAGATCAGCAGTGAGCTGGTGAGTGTAATTCTGTAATTTGAACAAGCGACTGCCACTAACACAACGGCAAAAAACGACACTTGAAGAGAACGTTTAATACTCAGTCTGAGAACTCAATAAACATGGATATTGTGCAGTTATGACCCTTGTCCTAATCGTATCACCTTGGAAGTTATCAAGAATACCCATGTTTTATCTCCGGGCTTATGACGTTTTCGCTTTTTAAACATTTAAAAAAAAAACTAGGGGAACAATTATTGAATGCATCAGAAAATTTCGTTTCATATAAATCAATGTTGAAATACCTACATGCCAGCATACAATGCCAGATGGCTGTAATCTGGACAGCATAAAGATAATATGTATGCATTTGACTTTTGTTCTAAAGATCAGACAATTAGTAAATAGAGCTAGCAACAGCAGTAAGGTAACATTGGTATCATAGACTACATCCCTTGAGTATGTCATAAGATACTTCAAGGATGTTTCTTTTTTAAGCAAGCTATTTATAAAAAAAAAGTTTGAGTGTCAAGTTAAGCTACGAGAATTTAATCAGCCATTTCTAAATGTAATGTATTCGCACACCCACCCCCTATCCGAGTTTAAAAAGAAAAACATCAAGGATATATTAGATGCGCAAAACAGTCATTTATTTATCATTTTATAATTCTGAATCTGACTTTTCGCATGGAGATATCTAACACTGTCAACTTTTTGGCGTTGCAGACAATATGGAAGCGTTCGATGTAGAAAAGCAGATCGATCGATAACTGTCATTTTCTAGTTTCTAGAACAGTCTTTTTCAGTACAAACTGTTTCGTCTGCGTCCAATATTTGCAAGGCCTAGTTTTAATATTTTCAAACAAATTGAACAAATAAAAAGGAGCTAATCTTGTATACATTGTGTGCAATGATATGTAAGTCCAACATTTACGGAATTATTGAGCTTATCCAAGATAGTTAACTACATAACATATGATTGAAAACATGGACTCGCCAATGCAAATATGGCGACCTTGTTGCAAAAGAATCTACGTTTGGTTCGAAATGCCAACAAGTTTGACAGTTTTTGAGATCTTTTGGCGACATTTGGGATAGAAATTATAAATTGATAAAAGACATGATTACGTTTTGTTCGTGTTTTTTTATATTTCCTGGATGCCTTAACGTGCAGGACTCATAGTCGAGGGTAAGGGGTTGAAGTTACGGGCACGAATCTAGCTGAGACGAGTTTGTGTTAGCTTCGGTGGTTTGTATGTGGGTAAGTCATTTTACTCTCAGTGTCTCCTCACAAAATAGCCATATATCTGCTGATGCACCATTATCAACAAAGTTACGGGTTCGAATCCAACCATCGGTAGGGTTGGCTATCCTGGTGCAACCCAAATCAAGACACTTAACGTCAATACGAAATGACCTTCCTTATTTTGCTGTGCTATGAACAAAGAAACAGCCGTTGAGACTGGTATTTGTTTCTGCACTGTGAGTTTTCATATAGAATATATAGAACAGTAAAGACAGTTTAATTACTTCATTTCCGGAAAGTCAGTTTCATTAACATTTATTCCCTGCTATATTCCGTGGCTATCTCAGCCCTGCAAAAAAGTCCATTCTCATATTTGCTAGCGTGGGAAATTTAAAGCGAGGTAGCATCACGCTATTTACGCATCGACTTTTGCCACATAAAGATTGTTACTCTGTTCTGCAATACATTTCTCCGAGTTCTGGCTTCTCTAAAGTGCTGAATGGTCAGTAATCTTCCTATGTCATGACTGAATATGCATAAGCTAATGTGACCGCCATTGTAAAATAAATCGATTGCAATCTAACATTAAAGGCAGAAAAGGTAGGCTTCTAAGCACTCATGAGGGACTGGAACTAGTAGAAGAAGGGTGTGCAATATCCATTAGTTAAAAATCGATGCAGAAATATTGTTTAGCCAGTATCAAGCACCAGATGATCGGGATATGGAAACTGCTGAAATGCATATGTATTTGACTTTACCGGTAGCCCTAAAGTCTTCATCCATAAAAAAAAATATAGCAAATTTGCAGATCCTCACTAGAGGATTGTTTAATATTGTCCCGGTAATATCATTCGGTCAGACATGATATCGAACCGTTTCTACTCCCGATTGTTTTGTGTGAACACCTTGCAGCGGCCGCAACGTAGTTCTATTTAGAAATTTAAAGCGCCCCCACCCCCACGCTTTCCATAAACCCAGTATATTTATGTCTTCCTTCCAAAGGTTTGTTATATTTTTTCATGGTACCAGCATTGTCTCAAAATAAGATATACACATTTTAAATATGAGCAGTTTGAAAACAGAAGTTTGTATTTATTTCAAGCTTGATGATTTACTTAAATGGGTTTCGTTCACATCTCTTTACGTACGGGTTGTACATGATTTTGTTTTTGAGTTCCAATTCGGATTTCTAAGTTCGTACTCCCCGGATCTTTGGGAATCGCAAGCTTTTCTTCCTATCTCCATTTTTCGTTGTTTCAAAAGCAGTCAGCTCCCCCTCCCCATCTGATAAACACCCGTGCAACGATCGGTTTTACTTAGCGTTTCCATGTTATATCCCTTCTTTCATTGTTGATACAATTGATTCTCTTACAGGAACTCTAACGGTCCTTTTCATCTCCCATATTTAATCCCGATGAACGAAGTGTTGAAACCAATTTATTAAATAATAACGCAGCGACTAAATGCGTATACAATGTATGGATAGACTCTTGTATCTTGACAGTAATATATACATGAAAAATCATTTATACACAAATGTAAGAATTGATACAAATTCACACAAATATTTACATGGGTATACATTTATAAACAAATGTAAAAATGAATATAAATTCATGCACATTTGTATACATGGATATGCATTTATACACAAATGTAAAATCGGATATAAATTCATACACAAATGCATATACAGATGCAAATCCATACAGTCAAATACAAAGTCGTTCGAATATTAGTACACAAATGCTTTATATCAGAGACAGATTCATAGACCTCACAGACAGTCATGCACGTTAGAGATGGATTCATACTAGAGACAGATTCATACATGCCAGAAATAGCCATTCACGTCCGAGACAGACTCATAGATGCCAGAGACAGATTCAAAGATTTAGACACGCCAGCGATAGATACATATACGCCAGAGACAGATTCACAGACTCATACACGTCAGAGGCTGATTGATACATGTCATAGTCATACATGTCAGAGACAGATTCATACACGTCAGAAACATTCATACACGTCGGAGACAGATTCTTACACGCGAGAGAAATTCGTTCACATGGGAGACAGATTCAGATTCGTACACGTCCGAGGCCGATTGATACATGTCAGTCATACATGTCAGAGACAGATTCATATACATCAGAGACAAATTCATGCATCGTCAGAAGCTGATGTTATTTTTATACGGTTAAAAATGTCTCTCAACTAACCGGTAAGCTTCGCAGTTACATAGATGCAAAGATGTCCTGCATTCATGCTCCCGACCAAACTTCGTCCATGGGATATATCAAAACTTTTCAGCCTGATATACCAACATAAAGAACATAAGAATATAAAAAAGTTTCACGTTTTTGCTGGAGCGGTGAATGCTTTGCATAAGGAAAGCGTGATCGTCGTTAGTGGCAGGACAACATTTTCTACGCCTCTTTACATACATACATACATACATACATACATACATACATACATACATACATACATACATACATACATACATACATACATACATACATACAAGGTATATATATATATATATATATATATATATATATATATATATATATATATATATATATATATAAACTACTACACAAACTATATAGCAATGTTCAGATAATTTCATTTTAGTTTAGTACGAAAAAATACGATTCTGGAAATGGATTCTTGCTAAATCTGAGATGTGCAATGGCTGACTACCGCGTTCCATGGTCAGTTAAAAGAGGTGTGTGTGTGTGTGTGTGTGTGTGTGTGTGTACGGGCCAAAATAAGTTTATACATATATATGAAACTCTATTCTTTGTTGTATCACACTGATAATCGCACATTATTACACGTTTAAAGTTTCTTGTACCATGTGTCATACATGTATTATTAATAACATACTACAAGAATGACACAGCTCTGCATTCTATCTTCTAAATTGCTGTCTGCTATCTTATTTTTCCGACATGAAATTTAGAATCGTTTAAGACATCGGGAAACCGATTCCTCACAGTAGTAAAGATGTAGAATCATTAAACACTAGTTCGATCGAGAGACCTTTACTTTTACCCAAAATGTATACCCTACAATTTTCAAGTGTACAAAAGAATACTTCCCATCAATATTAGCAGCCCCTTTTCTACTATCTCGTTAATCACAACCAGTATTTCGCATGGATGGAAAGTAAAACTATCAAATACTATGAAAGAGATAAATCACGAATACAGCGATACCGCTAACTTCCGATTAAGACCATTTCTGTTTCTGTGTTACCGAGTGTAAAAATCCAAAGAACGTACTTTGTTTGACACGTCATTAATATCTTTTTACATTTTCTAGAATTTGATGTTCTTAAAGTTAATATTTGACGCTGTTATTGTCCTGAATTTAAGTCACCTTTGGTCCAATGTGCATGTGAGGCAATATACACCTATATCATACTTGTGAGTTGCCATACACGTATGTATCAGACATGAGACTATATACCTATATCGCACTTGTGTGATAGCTTAACTCTATGTATCACAAGGGTAAGCTTATATTACTGTATGTACAAAACGTATGAGATTATATACCATTATCACACTTGTAAAGTAACTTAACTGTATGTCTCATACATGTAAACTTACATGACTTAATGTATCACAAGTGTAAGCTTACACGACTATGTGTCACAAGTGTAAGCTTACACGACTATGTGTCACAAGTATAAGCTTATATGACTATGTATCACAAGTGTAAGCTTACACGACTATGTATCACAAGTGTAAGCTTACACGACTATGTGTCACAAGTATAAGCTTATATGACTATGTGTCAGAAGTGTAAGCTTGACTCAATATATTATCTAATATATTTTGTCTTGACGATCAATAGCGGCTTCAAATCTTCACGTCTTTGTTTTGTACACAGATAGTAAGAGATTTGATGAATATGTAGATTCCTTCTTAGATAGCTTTTAGACTTTACAGTTTGACAACCCACTGCGTCGCCTAGAATTTTCACTCATGCATAACATCAAAGAACCCTCTCACGATTTGATAAATGTAGCAACACAAGATGGATTTGTTTTCTTGGTAATGAGCATGCCAGTACTTTTTATAAAAGTACGTTTGACGAATATCACGAGGAAATAAGATGAGATAATAAAGGCGCTTTTTGTCCTAATTCTTATTCCAGAAATGTTGTAATTATGGATTTGTTCAATTTCCCCGTTTGATTTTTAATTTTAACAATATGATTCCTTTAGTCAGCCTTTTTATAAAATCTATAGCTATATGTGCCAACAGACACTGAAACACTTGGCATTTGGCCAGTGTTTTCAACTTTCTCTACAAGTATTACATTAACATATAAAATCGATAGATACCGCCCAAATATTATAAATTTTCTGCCTAGGAAGCACAAAATTTCGAGTGATGCAATTTTCTCCCATAGGATAACCTGACCGGATAATATTTAATGGGATGCAATCGCGCCTTGTCGGCAGGTAACGTAATATAAGCCGTAAGATTGCTCTCCTCGGCAGCAAACGTCAGACAACTTTCCAGAGGACAAGTCGATTCAGCCAGAACAGACAAAGATGGCCCTCACAAAAGCTAAATGTAGAGAAATATTTGAAAGTGTTGCTGGAACTGATGGTTTACTGACACCACAGGAACTAAAAACTGCCATACAGAGTATGTCCGAAGCGGCGAACATGAGCAGCGATGATGTCGACAAAATTGTTGTGGTTAGAATCTCTCTCTCTCTCTCTCTCTCTCTCTCTCTCTCTCTCTCTCTCTCTCTCTTTTCAAATCGCCTGTTCTGTCATCTCTTCATCTGCATCTGCATTTATTAATTTTACTGCGTCAGGATGCGTATGCTGACACGTGTCACTGTGCAATACTTATCGGATTTTTTAATGACATTTGTTAATATTTCCTATTCTTTATCTGTGCATCATCTATTCACTGGACATGTTATACATGATATAGATGCATTTAGGTTCTTTTTTGCAAAAGACAGGCGGCAAATATATTGAAGTCACAACCATGCGTGGAGTGACTCATTTAACATTTCTTGAGATAGTATGGCCTGTCGGCAACAACATGGTAATACAAGCAATATATTTTAGATGAAACTGGTGTTTTACAAATGTTTTGGAGACAAGTAAAACGCATTCTTGCTGGATTTCATTTGAAAATTTATGTTCAGCAGATTGGCCTTGACCCTTACTTGCATGGTTGTCAGAATGGCTGATCCTTACAAGTATAGTCGGCTGAATGACTGACCCTTGCAAGTATGGTCGGCAAAGCACTGTTGCTAATATACTAAGTATTAGCGCTCACGTTAAACAAAAATATTACATATATTTGAATGGTATTTGTGTTCGCGATGATTTTGTGAAACATTCTACATGTATGGCCATTATATTAAAAGGCGCCGACAAAAAATGAGATTCAAACAAAAATAACATTTGGGTTGCGGGTGGATGAAACTGTAGAAATAATATGACTTAAGACACGTAATTGAATTATAAACTAAAGTACTTAGTAACAATGATTAGTTATTCTATGAGTATGTTCCATTTGAGAAATTGATGATGTATATTAAGCAAAATGCATCGAATATTGTCGAGAACTAGCACATATCGGACCATACTGGTGGCCTACAGGGATTTACCGGTTCAAAATTGTATATAATGTAGTCTTCAATGCCTTTGTGAAATGTCCCCTTTTAATATTCAAGAATCAGTCATAAATTGAAAACTATCTGTACAAAATGTGAACAAGCAATGGTGATTTTACCTTCCTATGTCAGATTACAAAGATTTCAAACACTGCCAGAAAATACAACTCAGTTGGAGTTTTGAAGTGAAAAACTATTTATGGCCGCATATTGTACATGGTGTTGCAGGCAGATATCGATCTCATTGCGAAAGTAATGCGGGCAGCCAGGGTGATGTTGCGGCGGATTGAATAGCACCTTCCAAGTCTTTCTCTGCTGGTAGCTGAGGAACCAAAAAGTCAATTGTCTGCGAATACATTAGTCCGTGTATTTGCAGCAACCATCGTTCTTAACGAACGTAATTATTTTAAAGGCAGAGTGGAGATTTCAAATGACTTTTGAATATTTATTTGAGAGTTTCATCGGCACCCACTCAAATTGTGGAATATATGTTGATGCAAGCCACATTTCCATAGATAGCTAATTGCTGATCAGAATACACTTATCTTCATTATACATTCTTGTAACATATTTACATGTAACCTGGGCAAGGCCAGGTTAAGTTTGGATGAATTTTTTAAAACTGGAAATATTTTTAAATTATTTAATTTAAAGGTGATACAAGTTAAAGCCAAACCCTTTACTATTGAATTTAAATCACAAATCACATGAAAACTTTGAACGTTCTGCTCTTTCAAACACCTGTGTTCATCGTTTGGTCATGATTGGTCATGATTGGTCGGCCTGGTGTCAGGGTAATGAGACTGTTTGGGACAGCAAGTTATATGTCTGCGGCATGATGCCCTAGTGCTAGACATCACTATAAACTACAAGACAGCAGACATCGTTATGATGCAACTGGAACATTGTCAAAGCTGCGTTAAAAATCCAAGTCACACACAAAGATAACTGTGAACGATTTAGAACAGGTTCATATATGACCCTCTATATTTTTGTATCACTAGTTGACACGTTTCAGGGTATTTGTGATTCTTTACAGATTCGTATTTGTAACAATACGCAGGGACGTCATTTGGGGAGGGCAGGGGAAGGAGGGGGGCATGAAATGCATTTTCTGTAAAATTACTGTAGCCTATATACGAAAATTAACAAGCCCGTCAAGTCCCCCCACCATCCGGAAAATTGAAATGACGTAGTTTGCAACAGAAAATACATTTCTTGTAGGTTTTTGACTGATTTTCTTCCTTTAATGCTCTTTTGACAGCTAGAAGGATTCTTTTTAGTTCAAGTATATCATTTAACAAATCATTATTCAATTCGATCTGGATCATTTCTCAAGTGTTCTTCTATGTAGCGTCCAGTTATTTTGTACCCTTGTCAAATGATATATGGTCTAATGTTCTGTTCAGAAACAAGGAAACAAAAAGAAAAGAAACACGGGGAGGGGAGGAGGGAAAAAGAGGAAAATAAAATTGTTTAAATGTTATTCATTTCCTTCACCGAGACCGAATCATATATAAAACCATTATTCTGCCAAACTTAGTTACTATTAAGCGATAGCCTGGTTCCATTCATTGTCTGTCAGTTTATGCGTGCTGTCGGCATAAACAAACTCTAAAAGTGTGCTTGCTTTTTTGTTCTTTTATAAAATTTGATACTTTTACAAAAAATAATATAGGCATTGTCTATTGCAGCAATTGTTTTATTTCTTCTTCTAACTCATATGGAATTGTTAGACAACTTCCCTTACCTGCCTTTCTGATAGCTTTAAACTTGTTCCATGTCGTATATGGCGATTCGGGTTGTAATTCAAAACATGCAGAATAACTACAATGAAATCATCTTATTTTGATCGCACCCGCAAACATGCACATGCTCATAATCCAGAGACAAAATTACAAAAAGAAATTTTAAAAAAGCAAACAAAGGAAGAAAAATGAAGCGTCCTTTCATAAATCAATTAAAACATTTCAATATACAATGCTGACCAATATCGTTTATATATTTCTGCAACTGCTTATACTGAGATCTTTATTTGCGACTGTGCTTTTTGACAAGCCATTTCGTGTAGCATGTAAAAAGAAACCAACACAACAAGGAAAAAAGAAAAGAAAAAGAAAAGCACGAGGAATGAAGGCAGCACGTGATGTAAATTTCTTTGAATAAAATCAAGATTAATGTGATACCAAAGCAAGATTAATACATCCGATTAATATAATAATAAAATAACATTAGTTGTTGCAGAAGAAACAAGAACAACAATATTAAATGAAATGTGCAACAGATGGCTTATCATGCTTAAATACGATAATGTATAAGGTGTCTTACAACGCACTCAGAAATAATAAAAAAGCTTAATAAACATTCTTTTTAATCATCTTCTGTATGCACTGCATCTTGTCTTGGGTATCTGGACAAATATTTATTAATGCAGTCGGCCATCAATTAATACCATAGTAATATCAATGCTGTCCGCCATCAATTAATACCATGGTAATAGCACATATATTTCCGCCATTAATTAATACCATAGTAATATCACATATATTTCCTGGATGCTGGGGAACTGCTACATTCATTTGTATGAATTGATATTTCCAGCTCTTAAGTAAAGAAGGAAATTCATGCTAACGTCTTGCAAGTTCTCTTCAAATAGCAACAAAATTATCTCTGCAGACAGAATTTATGGGATTATCGGCTTGCATGTTGTGGCTGACAAGCTTCATAAATTGTCACGTGCAGTCGACGATACCATTGCTTAAAATTGTAATGTACATTTGTTTTTAATTCTGGTAATAAATAATTTTTGTTTCCATATATTGTAACCAGTTGTGTCTGATACCATCGTTCTTTTCAACCGATTGTCTCTTCTAACAAATCTTTATCAACCAATTAACTTTTATAACATGGTTCTCATCAACCAATTGTTTCTTCCGTTATAGTTCTCAAGAACCAATTGTCTCTTTAAACATTGTTTTCAACAACCTTCCAATATAGTTCTCAACAGTCTTATACTTTGAAGTACGAAACAAACGAATGCTTGTCATGGCAACGCAGTCTATATCATGTCCATAATAATGTACCATTTTGAATTACTCTAACTCAGCAGAGATTTAATCAATGATAAAGCATACTTAACACTTCAGTAAACAAGAGCAATACACATGACTTTGTTTCAAATACATTGATCCCTACATTATAAAATATGTCTCACGCTTCATTGGACAGAGACAGGTACAACCAAGTCATGGGAACGATATCTGATACGCATTTGTTCTCAACATATAATATATAGGAAGCAAACACTGCTAAGTTGGGGTCTTGGAATGGTATCATGGTACCAATCATACAAGTGTCTTGAACAAGTTTACATGTAAACAATGTGTATATCTGAAATTCATAACGAGATGTGTGTATATTGATGTATCCTATATTAATGTTACTATTTAGCAAACGTTCGTAAACTACCACCACCACTAGCACCAGCAGCATCAGCATGGGAATCATTATTGAAAAAAAATCAATTCATAAATAGCTAAATTGGTAGAGTGCTATAATAACGTCCACATCTTGTAGTTTAATGGCCAGTTTGTTACGAGTGGTACGATACAATCCACAATCAGTAGTTTAATAGCCAATTTGTATGGGTATATTGATATTTCATAATATAGGAATGTCTTTAGTCCTATAATTGCAACTACGCTCAATAATGACGAACTGTCTGTCCCACACCAACTCACCATGAACGTATTATTATTTCCGCTTCAAATAGATTACCCGATTTATTTTTCTGACCCATGCCGCAAACGTTTTCTTTTGAAAAGGATTTCTCTGTAAAAAAAAAATGGATCGAATAAAGCAGCTTCTTCAAGTGCCCCCCTTCCCTTCCCTAATGTGCGGGGAAGTTAATGATTTACGTCGAATGCATGTGTCGAGGGAGACTACTCAGTCAGGTACTTGACATTACATGTATATTTCATCCCTTTTATACGTTACTATATATTATAGCAGGTTAATTATACAACGAGCTGTATGTGTTGCTTTCCGCTTTTAGGATTGCTTCCAAGGAATGGACATGGACGGCGACCAGAAGATTAGTTTGGATGAGTTTGTGAATGAACTGACAAAGGCAGGAAGAAAGTAAGTTGTTATTTCGACTCGCTCTGCTCAAGGCAACACAGTACAGTTTTCTGTCTCACTTTCTTTTCAATACACAATATTATTTTTGCATGCACGTTTTACAAAGTATTCAACATTTTAGTTCTTTGTTTATTTGTTTATTTCTAAACTTAATTGTTCCTTTAATTTTAGTGAACAGGTGCTACCGCAATCTCCGCTAGCCGAGGTTTGGATATGTTAACCCTATCTCCGCCACTTCTTTATCACTAACATTTCTGTTAGTATGAACTTAGAACATAAAGTAATTTTTCATTGGCTTATGATAAGGATGTTGCTGACGTTTACGCGCGCTGTTATAATTATGTGCGACAACATTGTTTTCCAACGTTTACCCACATTGTCTTTGCGAGAGTGACAACATCTCAGAAGACATGGGTTTGTCAAGATTTATTTGACCTTAGCAATAAAACACAGGTTATGGATAACACAAAAGCTAGAATTTCAGGATGTTTTATAAAATGGAAGTCGCCTTGCAACACCCTATCTGCAGGTGATGCAAAAGTGTACATGAACAGTAGAAAGTAATACTCAAGAAAATGCTGCGACTGAACACGAAGGCCCCTTGTCTGTGAAGAAAAGGGCTAAATATAGAAATTTACGTCACAAGAGGATTCATCGCCATTGTGTTTTTTTTTAAAACAAATTGTGTTGATCGATTTGGTTAAAATTCAGAATGCCCCCCCCCCCTTCGCTCATGTGTGTTCGTTTCACATGGAGTTTATGTTACGTTTTAAATATTTTTGATTTTTGCGAGTATTCATGAACACGAAATTAAGGATATTTTAGTTCAAATTCAATTTCGGTACAGAAATATTTAAGATTGTGTTTTTAGCTAAACGGAGACTTTCTCTTTGGGTGGGATGGGGTGGTGGTTTATAAAATGCAGTATTAAATTGGCATATAACGAAATTATAGTGATAAGTCAAGTTTAATCTTTAAAGAATGATACTTATTTGCGTTTTAATTCTTACAGGCAAAAGCTGAAGGAAACTTTTGAGGCATGGGATAAAGACGGCAGCGGCGAGCTCTCCAAGGATGAGTTGAAGTCCGCCATCACGGAAACCATGGACGAAGACACTGCCAACGAAATAGTTGATCAGATTAACGACGACAAAATAACGCTTGATGACTTTTTGGAATTATGTAATTGAATATATTATTCCAATTAGATAAAATAAGCTTTTAGATACTTACGTGCTTAATCTGTATTGTACATGCATTTTAAGCTACTATTCAAGTTTCATTATTGTTTTTTTTGCCTTTCAAATCGTTTACCACGTTCTGAAGGTTAAATTTTAGTCCTGTCTGTGAATTTCATGATCACATTGAGTTATGTAATGATTTCAAATTCGTTGAATGTATTGGCACGCAAAGCCTGTAAGCGTATAAATGATCCTGATTTACTCCATGAATAATTAAAATCCGCAGTGTTATTACCGTTATTATAGACAATTTCAGAAAGGTGACACTAAGAATACAAGGCGGTGGCGGCTAACGCAACCTGTGCTTTATTAAACATGTACTATGATTTGTAGAAAGACGCACAGAATTTAATGACAGATTGATTGAGATGTCGTCATGACACAGCGTAAGGAAAAGCAAACTTCCAAAATTTTCAGCAGATATTGTCTAGCGTGGCTGTTGTTTCTCTTCTTTTGATAACTAATCGTTTGGTGTTTTCTTTCCCACTTGAGACTTTGCCCTTATCGTTGGGGAGAATAAGCTATCCTAAATATCACAAATGTTGTGGCTTTTATAGAAATCTCTAGAAACTCCACGGCTATTCAGGAAAGAAAAATGTCCTTATCATACGGAGTAAAGCTTTTCCAAATATTTACAGTACACATACATGTACATATCTTAGCTAACGGCTGTATCCTGTGATAACCTCGTGGGTTTTCAAATACATTCTGTGATAACCTCGTGGGTTTTCAAGTATATCCTGTGATAACCTCATGCGTTTTCAAGTATATCCTGTGATAACCTCGTGGGTGTTCAGACAACCTAAGTCTTAAACAGTTACAACAAAGCCTGATGCTTGCCATCAAAAGCCTGTGAATTCAAAATATATAAAATTTTGCTGGAGAAAAATACAATATTTATTATACCATTATTTTGATTTTTACTATTAGGGTTTATCATACTTTTTACTAATAAAGAAGTTTTATCAACAACGAACGAAATATTTCCAATCAAAAAAGAATGCTACCATTATGTTGACTTGCATAAGCAGAAGAAAATCTGAATAGAGACGTTACCTTTGTATATTAGTCAAATAGCGTATGAGAGTTGCTGTTTTACTCTTTATAGCTGACAATTATAATAATTACACACATACTATCTAAATAGACTTATGTTATTCAAGTTTAGGTAAATGTTTATAAAGTACTTTAGAGATGGTCCATAAGTTCTATTCAGTGTTTGGTTAAATATAGGATTCAGTACTACTACCAAACCAATTATATTAATCTTTTTGCTATAGGTGTGGTTTAAAAAAAATGTATGTCGATATTATTCAAAGGTAACTACATTGTTTATTACTTCATAAGCTAATTATCTGTTCTGTTTTATTATAATGTAACTGAGATTAAAAATGGTCTTTCTTTCTTATAAGTTTTCTAAAGTTAACATCGAATGAAAAAATATTGATATATTGCAGTCACTGTATCATTTGAATGATGTCCAAAACACACAAAAGGGTATTAAATAAAATTTTCTTCTGAAGTTTGCTGGTGATAACTATTATTTTATGGTTACTTTCACTATTGAACACACATAAAGAAAAAACGTTTTGTCTTATTATTGTTGGAGAATAGAAACCGAGTGGGGTTTGGATTAAATAAATAACACAACACAATATGTGAAAGATGGAAATATATGAAATGAATTAAAAATGAAAAATATATGGTATATACATACAATGATTCTCACACGCTCTCAACATACAATTGATCCAATCACTCTACACAACATTCACACATTAAAAATAAACCAAAAATATTAATTCAATATGAAATACAGATTCAAGAAATCTCATGAACTGCAGATACATTTCAAATAATAGTATGCACTGTAAGAGAGATTCACATTATCTCACGTATGGACTATGATTAAGATTCAAATAATCTCAAGGTGAGATTCTCATAATCTCCTGGAATACAACTAAGATTCAAAATGATCTCATGTAAATGAATATGTACCTAATTTTAACAACAGTTGGAACAAACATATGCTTCTTGACCCTTGTGAAGTCGTACGATTCATTAACAATCTAACCGCAGTTTTTTTTCCGAATCTTTGGTTTGGCCCACACTTTTATTGGCCGCTCGCACCCTTCATGGATCCACCACATGTACAGTCATACTTATATACACGTACAGACAGCATACAGCACCCTTGAATTAGCTACATCTACATTCGTGGCTCTATCACACAATATCTAGCTACCTACTACATACATACAGCACGCAGCACTAACTACTCTGGAAACTCCAAACAGCTCTAAACAGCAACAGTCAGCCCTAAACAGCTCTAGTCAGCTATAATAAAACCAAACTGGTCATAATAATGGGTTCTGAAGAAACTCTAGATATATGCTAATACATTAAACTCTAATAGCAACTTGTAATTCAAAGTTCACAACGTTTCAAATCTGCATTGTAATAAATGTATCATTACACGACATTACAACTTGAATAAGCTTCGTATATCAAGTGAAATATAAATTTAACACTTACTCCTGTGGCTCGAGAACACAATAGAGAACGTACACGCCTTGACAAGATCCGAAACGACCAGTGTGTCGGTTAGAAATTGATCTCCCTTAAATCCATAGGAGAGTGAGTAATAGTCAGGGTAAAATACCCGTGAATATCATGATTTTAATGTCCCTCGTCGCAAGTAATTTCCGCCAGATACATGTTAGTATAGTTACCTGGAAAAACACTCATTCACCCTAGATAACGTTGTTCGCATGTACAACGAAAAATAGTCAAATATTTCTAAGGCAAAACTAAGTTACTTTTTCTGGTCTAATTATGTGACAATTATATCATGTAAATTGTCTAGAATTGTAGATATTGCTTCCTCAACCACATACAGTTTGGATGTCTTCACCGGACAAGACGACATAACAAATAACCGCTTACTAGAGAATTATGCACCACTTGCTACTTAACAGATAGGTAGGTCTACGAAAGACGCATATTTTCTAATGAATAAGAAACAAAACTCTGACCTTTTCTCTAAGGGGCGGAATATGTCATCATGATGTGAATACCATGGCACCTGGTCTAAAAACAAAGACTGGTGATGACAGTATCAGCTTTTATGTCTGTACATATGACAGGGCCGGATAAGGTTAAGAATATAAGGGGGGGGGGGGTATCCAAAATTTCAAAAGGGCCACGACTTTCCTCAAAAAGATAACAAAGCAATAGTGTGCATCATAACCAATAAATGTGCCCGAGAACAAATCAGTTTTCAACTTTTAAGTGACAAGTGATTTATACGTGTGCGTGTACGTTTTTGTTGTTTTAGTTGGGGATGGTGGTGGTTTCCGGATATGATGTACCCTACCGCCTTCAGACCCTGCATGAATCCAATCAGAGAAAAAAAATATATGCTGGTCGTTACTAAAAACAGAAAATTCTTTACGTGGCACCATCTCAAAATCCGCTGAAAATAATTTGACCACATGTTTTAAAGGAAAATATCCTGGAATGATTATTAGTGATTAGTTGATCTCTGAATGTCAAATCTGAAGTCTGACAATACAGTACGGACCGTATCTTTTCAGCAATGACAATTACGATTTCACAAAATAGAAGAGGTGATGCACAAACCCGAATAAAAAAAGCCCTACATAGAGGATATTCTCACCGTAAATCGATAAACCTATGTGAAAGGTGACAAGATTACTTATATCGACAGCACACTTACGTGCAGTAAACATAATTGTTTAACCTTTAGCCAGATTTGTTCAAGCTAGTGACGTCAGTGCCATACTACTTGCAGACGATTGGGAACGCTGAGGATCAGCCTTAAAACAAAACTCTGGGTCTACAAACCATTTTATTGCCGACCTTACTGTATGCCAGCGACGTCATTTAAATTTTTTCGGGGGTGGGGGTGGGGGTGGGGTGGGGGCAAAACGTTACGGGCTTATTAATAAGATTATATAGGCTACATCAATTTTACAGCACATTTAAATTCGGGTGGTGGTGGTGCTGCCAATGCCCCCTCCCCTATCTCGTCAAATGACGTCGTCGCTGTATGATTGCAAAACATGGACTATAAATCAGTTTTACATGGGTTGCTTGATGATATTTTGAGAACATGAAGGAAATTGTGTAAAATTTGAAATTAAATCGGAAGAGAGCAAATTATTAGCGTAAATATACCTGTAATGAGGAAGATGGGGATGGAGTACACTAAAGGGACGCACCTCTTCAGATTTGTGTAAGTACAATAGTTCTCCATGCATATCTTTTGATGTTGTATCAGTTGCACTGCATTTCTCTCAACATTGCAAGAATGGTTGCGCTGATACAATTCCTTCAAGCTCTGTACCACACAGAGAAAATCGGTCCGTGACTTGTTGGCGCCGGCCGGTTTGGCGTGGGTCGTTTTGGCGCCGGACGTTTTGGCACCAACAAAAGTATTAACATCAAAAGATTACACATTATCCTTAAGATAATTAGAGACCATGGCGGCAGTTACAAAATGATTAAGAAATAACAATATAAGCAGGACGCTTAAGATAATTGACTATACTGGTATATTGTCCTGTGAGTCATGACCACTTAAGGATTAACAATTTAACCTTTTGATGTCTAACGTGTTATTCATATTAGAAAATGAAAGCAATGATAAAGTAAAAGAATTCCACGAAGGATCAACGATTTAGTCATTCAGGATTAAACCCACTTCTATAAAGTTGTTTGTTTATATAAGTGTGCTGTCAAATGTATTAACGTAAAAGTTTTTTTTCGGAAATGAGCGATATGAAATCGAAGCGTGGTCAAGAAAAGTACGTGCACGATGGATATCAATACGTTTTTGATAAATACAGTGCCGATGAGCTTAAAATATTTTGGCTATGCGAGTTGAAAAACGAATGTAAAGCCCATCTTCACACAGCTGCAGATGACGGCCTATTCATTCTACTGATGAATGAACATAATCATGAGAGTGATGTTGCAAAAGCAGAAGTGGACAAGATTGTGAATGATATGAAGAACAAGGCATCAGCTTTCAGACCTTATAGCTATGTTGCTGTTTGAATAAAATTTACAAGTCAAGAACTTTTCACTTTTATATTTCCCTGATAGTTTTTGTTAGAGTTATTTCAATAACACACAGGCTGATCATTGGAATAATTTTACCTTTATTTTTCACTTTATTTCACTCAACAGGAATAACAATTGCTCGGCGACAAACCGGTCGCGCCAAAACGGCCGACGCCAAATCGGTGGCGCCAAAACGTCCTGCTTCGGAGAAAATAGCTCTTACAAAAGATCTGTCAATCAGTGCATATTCCGATGATCGGAATATTTTTTATAGTGATTCATAAAAGGCTTGAACACAAGTACTAGAACATAATCTTTAATAAAATAATTGTTAGGACATAATCTTTAGTAAAATAATTGTCAGGACATAATCTTTAGTAAAATAATTGTCAGGACATAATCTTTAGTAAAATAATTGTCAGGACATAATCTTTAGTAAAATAATTGTCAGGACATAATCTTTAGTAAAGAATTATTAGGACATAGTCTTTAGTAAAGAATTACGAGGACACAATCCATTAATAAAATAACTGTTAGTACATAATATTTAGTAAAATAATTATTAGGACCTAATCCATTAGTAAAATAATTGTTAGGACATAACCTTTAGTAAAATAATTGTCAGGACATAATCTTTAGTAAAATAATTGTTAGGACATACTCTTTAGTAAAATAATTGTCAGGATATAATCTTTAGTAAAGAATTGTTAGTACATAATCTTTAGTGAAATAATTATTAGGACATAATCTTTAGTAAAATGATTGTCAGGATATAATCTTTAGTAAAATAATTGTCAGGATATAATCTTTAGTAAAATAATTGTTAATACATAATCTTTAGTAAAATAATTGTTAGGACATAATCTTTAGTAAAATAATTGTTAGGACATAATCTTTAGTAAAATAATTGTCAGGATATAATCTTTAGTAAAATAATTGTCAGGATATAATCTTTAGTAAAATAATTGTCAGGATATAATCTTTAGTAAAATAATTGTTAGGACATAATCTTTAGTAAAATAATTGTTAGGACATAATCTTTAGTAAAATAATTGTTAGGACATAATCTTTAGTAAAGAATTGTTAGGACATAATCTTTAGTAATGATTTATTAGGACATAGCCTTTAGTAAAGAATTATTGCGACATAATCCATTAGTAAAATAATTGTAAGTACATAATCCTTAGTAAAATAATTATTAGGACATAATCCATTAGTAAAATAATTGTTAGGACCTAATCCATTAGTAAAATAATTATTAGGACATAATCCATTAGTAAAATAATTATTAGGACCTAATCCATTAGTAAAATAATTGTTAGGACATAACCTTTAGTAAAATAATTGTCAGGACATAATCTTTAGTAAAATAATTGTTAGGACATAATCTTTAGTAAAGATTTATCAGGACATAATCTTTAGTAAAAAAATTATAGGACATAATCTTTAGTAAAATAATTGTTAGGACATATTCTCTATTAAAATAATTATTAGGACATAATCTTTAGTAAAGAATTATTAAGACAATGTCTTTAGTAAAGAATTATTAGGACAGGATCAATTTGTAAAATAATTGTTCGGACACAATCTTTAGTAAAATAGTTATTAGGAAAAAATCTTTAGTAAAAAATTATTAGGACATAATCTTTAGTAAAATAATTTTTAGGACATAATCCATTAGTAAAAAGTTGTTGGGACATAATCTTTAGTAAAATAATTGTTGGGACATAGTCTTTAATAAAATGATTATCAGGACATAAACTTTAGTAAAGAATTATTAGGACAATAACCTTTAGTAAAGATTTATCGGGATATAATCTTTAGTAAAATAATTGTTAGGACATATTCTTTATTAAAATAATTATTAGGACATAATCTTTAGTAAAGAATTATTAAGACAATGTCTTTAGTAAAGAATTATTCGGACAGGATTCATTTGTAAAATAATTGTTCGGACACAATCTTTAGTAAAATAGTTATTAGGAAAAAATCTTTAGCAAAGAATTATTAGAACATATAGTAAAAAAATTATAAGGACATAATCCATTAGTAAAATAATTGTTAGGACAGAATCTTTAGTAGAATAATTGTTAGGACATAATCTTTAGTAAAAGAATTATTAGGACAGAACATTTAGTAAAATAATTGTTAGGACATAATCTTTAGTAAAGAATTGTTAGGATATAGTGTTTAATAAAGAATTATTAGGACATAGTCGATTAGTAAAATAATTGCTAGGACATAATCTTTAGTAAAATAATTGCTAGGACATAATCTTTAGTAAAATAATTGTTAGGACATGATCTTTAGTAATGAATTTTTAGGACATAATCCATTAGTAAAATAATTGTTAGTACATAATCTTTAGTAAATCAATTATTACGACATAATCCATTAGTAAAATAATTCTTTGTACATAATCTTTAGTAAAATAATTGTTAGGACATAACCTTTAGTAAAAAAAATTATTAGGACATAATCCATTACTAAAAAAATTGTTGGGACATAATCTTTAGTAAAATAATTGTTGGGATACAGTCTTTAGTAAAATGGTTATTAGGACATAATCTTCAGTAAAGAATTATTCTATTTATCTGGAAAAGGACATATGTTTCATAATTTCATTTGGATGATTAAAAACAAGAACTGTACCACGTGACATTGTCAGCCATTTTGGATTGGAGGTTCTGCCTCCACCATTAATACTGGCCGCCATGTATAGCCTATATTGTGCTGAAAATGACACTAAACGACCCCCCCAAAAAAAAACCACAAAGAATAATTAGGACATAATCTTTAGTAAAATAATTGTTAGGACATAATCTTTAGTAAAAGAATTATTAGGACATAATGTTTAGTAAAATAATTGTTAGGACATTATCTTTGGTAAAGAATTATTAGGACATAATCTTTAGTAAAGAATTACTAGGAAATAATCTTTAGTAAAATAATTGTTAAGACATAATCTTTAGTAAAGAATTGTTAGGATATAGTGTTTAATAAAGAATTATTAGGACATAGTCGATTAGTAAAATAATTGCTAGGACATAATCTTTAGTAAAATAATTGTTAGGACATGATCTTTAGTAATGAATTTTTAGGACATAATCCATTAGTAGAATAATTGTTAGTACATAATCTTTAGTAAATCAATTATTACGACATAATCCATTAGTAAAATAATTGTTTTGTACATAATCTTTAGTAAAATAATTGTTAGGACATAACCTTTAGTAAAAAAAATTATTAGGACATAATCCATTACTAAAAAAATTGTTGGGATATAATCTTTAGTAAAATAATTGTTGGGATACAGTCTTTAGTAAAATGGTTATTAGGACATAATCTTCAGTAAAGAATTATTCTATTTATCTGGAAAAGGACATATGTTTCATAATTTCATTTGGATGATTAAAAACAAGAACTGTACCACGTGACATTGTCAGCCATTTTGGATTGGAGGTTCTGCCTCCACCATTAATAATGGCCGCCATGTATAGCCTATATTGTGCTGAAAATGACATTAAATGCCCCCCCCCAAAAAAAAAAAAAAAAACCGGAAAGAATTATTAGGACATAATCTTTAGTAAAATAATTGATAGGACATAATCTTTAGTAAAATAATTATTAGGACAGAATATTTAGTAAAATAATTGTTAGGACATAATCTTTAGTAAAAGAATTGTTAGGACATAATCTTTAGTAAAAGAATTGTTAGGACATAATGTTTAGAAAAATAATTGTTAGGACATTATCTTTGGTAAAGAATTATTAGGACATAATCTTTAGTAAAGAATTACTAGGAAATAATCTTTAGTAAAATAATTGTTAGGATATAATCTTTAGTAAAATAATTGTTAGGACATAATCTTTAGTAAATTAAGTGTTATGACATAATCTTTAGTAAAAAAATTGTTAGGATATAATCTTTAGTAAAGAATTATTAGGACATAATCTTTAGTAAATAATTATTAGGACATAGTCTTTAGTAAAATAATTGTTAGGCCAAAATCTTTAGTAAAGAATTATTAGGACATAATCCATTAGTAAAAAAATTGTTGGGACATAATCTTTAGTAAAGTAATTGTTGGGACATAGTCTTTAGTAAAATGTTTATTAGGACATAATCTTTAGTAAAGATTTATCAGGACATAATCTGTAGTAAAATAATTATAGGACATATTCTTTATTAAAATAATTGTTGGGATACAGTCTTTAGTAAAATGGTTATTAGGACATAATCTTCAGTAAAGAATTATTCTATTTATCTGGAAAAGGACATATGTTTCATAATTTCATTTGGATGATTAAAAACAAGAACTGTACCACGTGACATTGTCAGCCATTTTGGATTGGAGGTTCTGCCTCCACCATTCATACTGGCCGCCATGTATAGCCTATATTGTGCTGAAAATGACATTAAACGACCCCCCCCCCAAAAAAAAAAAAAAAAACCGCAAAGAATTATTAGGACATAATCTTTAGTAAAATAATTGTTAGGACATAATCTTTAGTAAAAGAATTGTTAGGACAATGTTTAGTAAAATAATTGTTAGGACATTATCTTTGGTAAAGAATTATTAGGACATAATCTTTAGTAAAGAATTACTAGTAAATAATCTTTAGTAAAATAATTGTTAGGATATAATCTTTAGTAAAATAACTGTTAGGACATAATCTTTAGTAAATTAAGTGTTAGGACATAATCTTTAGTAGAATAATTGTTAGGATATAATCTTTAGTAAAGAATTATTAGGACATAATCTTTAGTAAATAATTATTAGGACATAGTCTTTAGTAAAAAAATTGTTAGGCCAAAATCTTTAGTAAAGAATTATTAGGACATAGCCTTTAGTAAAATAATTATTAGGACATAATCCATTAGTAAAAAAATTGTTGAGACATAATCTTTAGTAAAATAATTGTTGGGACATAGTCTTTAGTAAAATGTTTATTAGGACATAATCTTTAGTAAAGATTTATCAGGACATAATCTTTATTAAAATAATTATTAGGACATAATCTTTAGTAAAATAATTGTAAGGACATATTCTTTATTAAAATAATTATTAAAACATAATCTTTAGTAAAGAATTATTAAGACAATGTCTTTAGTAAAGAATTATTAAGACAGGATCAATTTGTAAAATAATTGTTCGAACACAATCTTTAGTAAAATAGTTATTTGGAAAAAATCTTTAGTAAATAATTATTAGGACATAATCTTTAGTAAAATAATTTTTAGGACATAATCCATTAGTAAAAAGTTGTTGGGACATAATCTTTAGTAAAATAATTGTTGGGACATAGTCTTTAATAAAATGATTATTAGGACATAAACTTTAGTAAAGAATTAGTAGGACAATAACCTTTAGTAAAGATTTATCGGGACATAATCTTTAGTAAAATAAATGTTAGGACATATTCTTTATTAAAATAATTATTAGGACATAATCTTTAGTAAAGAATTATTAAGACAATGTCTATAGTAAAGAATTATTAGGACAGGAGTCATTTGTAAAATAATTGTTCGGACACAATCTTTAGTAAAATAGTTATTAGGAAAAAATCTTTAGCAAAGAATTATTAGAACATATAGTAAAAAAATTATTAGGACATAATCCATTAGTAAAATAATTGTTAGGACAGAATCTTTAGTAAAATAATTGTTAGGACATAATCTTTAGTAAAAGAATTATTAGGACAGAACATTTAGTAAAATAATTGTTAGGACATAATCTTTAGTAAAGAATTGTTAGGATATAGTGTTTAATAAAGAATTATTAGGACATAGTCGATTAGTAAAATAATTGCTAGGACATAATCTTTAGTAAAATAATTGTTAGGACATGATCTTTAGTAATGAATTTTTAGGACATAATCCATTAGTAGAATAATTGTTAGTACATAATCTTTAGTAAATCAATTATTACGACATAATCCATTAGTAAAATAATTGTTTTGTACATAATCTTTAGTAAAATAATTGTTAGGACATAACCTTTAGTAAAAAAAAATTATTAGGACATAATCCATTACTAAAAAAATTGTTGGGACATAATCTTTAGTAAAATAATTGTTGGGATACAGTCTTTAGTAAAATGGTTATTAGGACATAATCTTCAGTAAAGAATTATTCTATTTATCTGGAAAAGGACATATGTTTCATAATTTCATTTGGATGATTAAAAACAAGAACTGTACGACGTGACATTGTCAGCCATTTTGGATTGGAGGTTCTGCCTCCACCATTAATACTGGCCGCCATGTATAGCCTATATTGTGCTGAAAATGACATTAAACGCCCCCCCCCCCCCAAAAAAAAAACCGCAAAGAATTATTAGGACATAATCTTTAGTAAAATAATTGATAGGACATAATCTTTAGTAAAATAATTATTAGGACAGAATATTTAGTAAAATAATTGTTAGGACATAATCTTTAGTAAAAGAATTGTTAGGACATAATCTTTAGTAAAAGAATTGTTAGGACATAATGTTTAGAAAAATAATTGTTAGGACATTATCTTTGGTAAAGAATTATTAGGACATAATCTTTAGTAAAGAATTACTAGGAAATAATCTTTAGTAAAATAATTGTTAGGATATAATCTTTAGTAAAATAATTGTTAGGACATAATCTTTAGTAAATTAAGTGTTAGGACATAATCTTTAGTAAAAAAATTGTTAGGATATAATCTTTAGTAAAGAATTATTAGGACATAATCTTTAGTAAATAATTATTAGGACATAGTCTTTAGTAAAATAATTGTTAGGCCAAAATCTTTAGTAAAGAATTATTAGGACATAATCCATTAGTAAAAAAATTGTTGGGACATAATCTTTAGTAAAGTAATTGTTGGGACATAGTCTTTAGTAAAATGTTTATTAGGACATAATCTTTAGTAAAGATTTATCAGGACATAATCTGTAGTAAAATAATTATAGGACATATTCTTTATTAAAATAATTGTTGGGATACAGTCTTTAGTAAAATGGTTATTAGGACATAATCTTCAGTAAAGAATTATTCTATTTATCTGGAAAAGGACATATGTTTCATAATTTCATTTGGATGATTAAAAACAAGAACTGTACCACGTGACATTGTCAGCCATTTTGGATTGGAGGTTCTGCCTCCACCATTCATACTGGCCGCCATGTATAGCCTATATTGTGCTGAAAATGACATTAAACGACCCCCCCCCCCCAAAAAAAAAAAAAAAACCGCAAAGAATTATTAGGACATAATCTTTAGTAAAATAATTGTTAGGACATAATCTTTAGTAAAAGAATTGTTAGGACAATGTTTAGTAAAATAATTGTTAGGACATTATCTTTGGTAAAGAATTATTAGGACATAATCTTTAGTAAAGAATTACTAGTAAATAATCTTTAGTAAAATAATTGTTAGGATATAATCTTTAGTAAAATAACTGTTAGGACATAATCTTTAGTAAATTAAGTGTTAGGACATAATCTTTAGTAGAATAATTGTTAGGATATAATCTTTAGTAAAGAATTATTAGGACATAATCTTTAGTAAATAATTATTAGGACATAGTCTTTAGTAAAAAAATTGTTAGGCCAAAATCTTTAGTAAAGAATTATTAGGACATAGCCTTTAGTAAAATAATTATTAGGACATAATCCATTAGTAAAAAAATTGTTGAGACATAATCTTTAGTAAAATAATTGTTGGGACATAGTCTTTAGTAAAATGTTTATTAGGACATAATCTTTAGTAAAGATTTATCAGGACATAATCTTTATTAAAATAATTATTAGGACATAATCTTTAGTAAAATAATTGTAAGGACATATTCTTTATTAAAATAATTATTAAAACATAATCTTTAGTAAAGAATTATTAAGACAATGTCTTTAGTAAAGAATTATTAAGACAGGATCAATTTGTAAAATAATTGTTCGAACACAATCTTTAGTAAAATAGTTATTTGGAAAAAATCTTTAGTAAATAATTATTAGGACATAATCTTTAGTAAAATAATTTTTAGGACATAATCCATTAGTAAAAAGTTTTTGGGACATAATCTTTAGTAAAATAATTGTTGGGACATAGTCTTTAATAAAATGATTATTAGGACATAAACTTTAGTAAAGAATTAGTAGGACAATAACCTTTAGTAAAGATTTATCGGGACATAATCTTTAGTAAAATAAATGTTAGGACATATTCTTTATTAAAATAATTATTAGGACATAATCTTTAGTAAAGAATTATTAAGACAATGTCTATAGTAAAGAATTATTAGGACAGGAGTCATTTGTAAAATAATTGTTCGGACACAATCTTTAGTAAAATAGTTATTAGGAAAAAATCTTTAGCAAAGAATTATTAGAACATATAGTAAAAAAATTATTAGGACATAATCCATTAGTAAAATAATTGTTAGGACAGAATCTTTAGTAAAATAATTGTTAGGACATAATCTTTAGTAAAAGAATTATTAGGACAGAACATTTAGTAAAATAATTGTTAGGACATAATCTTTAGTAAAGAATTGTTAGGATATAGTGTTTAATAAAGAATTATTAGGACATAGTCGATTAGTAAAATAATTGCTAGGACATAATCTTTAGTAAAATAATTGTTAGGACATGATCTTTAGTAATGAATTTTTAGGACATAATCCATTAGTAGAATAATTGTTAGTACATAATCTTTAGTAAATCAATTATTACGACATAATCCATTAGTAAAATAATTGTTTTGTACATAATCTTTAGTAAAATAATTGTTAGGACATAACCTTTAGTAAAAAAAAATTATTAGGACATAATCCATTACTAAAAAAATTGTTGGGACATAATCTTTAGTAAAATAATTGTTGGGATACAGTCTTTAGTAAAATGGTTATTAGGACATAATCTTCAGTAAAGAATTATTCTATTTATCTGGAAAAGGACATATGTTTCATAATTTCATTTGGATGATTAAAAACAAGAACTGTACGACGTGACATTGTCAGCCATTTTGGATTGGAGGTTCTGCCTCCACCATTAATACTGGCCGCCATGTATAGCCTATATTGTGCTGAAAATGACATTAAACGCCCCCCCCCCCCAAAAAAAAAACCGCAAAGAATTATTAGGACATAATCTTTAGTAAAATAATTGATAGGACATAATCTTTAGTAAAAGAATTATTAGGACAGAATATTTAGTAAAATAATTGTTAGGACATAATCTTTAGTAAAAGAATTGTTAGGACATAATCTTTAGTAAAAGAATTGTTAGGACATAATGTTTAGAAAAATAATTGTTAGGACATTATCTTTGGTAAAGAATTATTAGGACATAATCTTTAGTAAAGAATTACTAGGAAATAATCTTTAGTAAAATAATTGTTAGGATATAATCTTCAGTAAAATAATTGTTAGGACATAATCTTTAGTAAATTAAGTGTTAGGACATAATCTTTAGTAAAAAAATTGTTAGGATATAATCTTTAGTAAAGAATTATTAGGACATAATCTTTAGTAAATAATTATTAGGACATAGTCTTTAGCAAAATAATTGTTAGGCCAAAATCTTTAGTAAAGAATTATTAGGACATAGCCTTTAGTAAAATAATTATTAGGACATAATCCATTAGTAAAAAAATTGTTGGGACATAATCTTTAGTAAAATAATTGTTGGGACATAGTCTTTAGTAAAATGTTTATTAGGACATAATCTTTAGTAAAGATTTATCAGGACATAATCTGTAGTAAAATAATTATAGGACATATTCTTTATTAAAATAATTGTTGGGACATAGTCTTTAATAAAATGATTATTAGGACATAAACTTTAGTAAAGAATTATTAGGACAATAACCTTTAGTAAAGATTTATCGGGATATAATCTTTAGTAAAATAATTGTTAGGACATATTATTTATAAAAATAGTTATTAGGACATAATCTTTAGTAAAGAATTATTAAGACAATGTCCTTAGTAAAGAATTATTAGGACAGGATTCATTTGTAAAATAATTGTTCGGACACAATCTTTAGTAAAATAGTTATTTGGAAAAAATCTTTAGCAAAGAATTATTAGAACATATAGTAAAAAAATTATTAGGACATAATCCATTAGTAAAATAATTGTTAGGACAGAATCTTTAGTAAAAAAAAATTGTAGGACATAATCTTTAGGAAAAGAATTATTAGGACAGAACATTTAGTAAAATAATTGTTAGGACATAATCTTTAGTAAAGAATTGTTAGGATATAGTGTTTAATAAAGAATTATTAGGACATAGTCGATTAGTAAAATAATTGCTAGGACATAATCTTTAGTAAAATAATTGTTAGGACATGATCTTTAGTATTGAATTTTTAGGACATAATCCATTAGTAAAATAATTGTTAGTACATAATCTTTAGTAAATCAATTATTACGACATAATCCATTAGTAAAATAATTGTTTGTACATAATCTTTAGTAAAATAATTGTTAGGACATAACCTTTAGTAAAAAAGAATTATTGGACGAGTGCAAGTCATCCAACGTTTTTCAGCTACCAAGCTTCTCAGATTGATACCGCGGATCAGCAGCTGCTCCACATGATATATTGTCAACGAATGTCTTTAGCAAAAGGATTATGCATATCCCTGTTTATAATGAGTCGTATCATCTTGCTACCAAATTACACAGGTCATACACTCTTAATAAATTAAATTACAAGTACGATAAAATAACGCAACCATAAAATACAACATTGAACGTGTTTTACAAAACTAAATATTAGTTTTTGAAAAAAAGAGTTGATTAAAAAGCATACAACTCACCAAACTCTTTGGCTCAAACAAAATGAAATGGCAATCTTGCCCCGACAGCTAAATACATTTAGAGCTTCCCTCTAGTGGCTGTCCCCTTCAAGATTCCTACACGATATATATCGTGCGCATTGATATGTAACATGCAGGCAATGAAGGCATCACTAAATACAAAAAAGTTTTATGTATAAAAATATTATGGCGCTTGAAACAAGACACCTTGGTAATAATAAAATGTATGGTGGTCTAACCAGGCGATATAAGGCATTTCATAACAGCGGTTGGTCATCTTCTAAGCAGGGACTTCCGAAATAACGTTTTGACTCTGTGGCCAATGACTGGATGTTCTTCCCTAAGATCGTCAGCTTTCTCTTTTAGTCAAGCCTGTAGTTATGTTTGCGTGCTCGTTCATCTGTCAGACGTTTTAGCTTTTTCCTCCAGTATGACCTTTAGCTACAGAGTTCATCTTACTTTTCATTCCATATCGGTTGCCCGGTTTGATTTTACTTGTAGAAGACTAGCCAACTATTGCTTGCTTCGTCTGGTGCTGGTGTAGAACGTTTTTTTTCCTCCTTCACTAGACATGCTACTGCTGTCGTTTGGATTATTGGAAGTGTTTTGGTGAAAATACTATGCTATCATGATCATCTATTTAGGGACAGTTGAGACAATATTATTTTAAGATGGTCATCATGGGAACAATAGTAGATTTATAACTGCCAATTTTACGTAGTTCGTTATGAAAGCTTCATGTCATAATGATTAACCATAGAGAGGGAGACGGGACAAGTTTTGACAACAGTCATGGCAGCCACAACTTTCATTTGGGAGCAACTAGGTACAAGTCTGCTTGTGAAAACTAGTGTTGATATAGCCATAATTTTGCAGAGATCCACAACTGCCTAGCTCTCCCTTCTGAAATTGAGCAAATTAAAATATGCACATGCAATTTTATCACATTACAACTGATGTTTTGCTGATAGGAACATGTACTATTCCCACAATGTTGCTAATAAATGTTAGTGTGAAAATGGATAGAAAGGATCAAAATTTCTAAACCTGAATATGGAAGAAAGTTAATTTGATTTGTCAGCATTTCTTAATTTCATTACTAATGAATGAAAAAAATAATTTCACTATAGTTCTTTCGCTTAATTCAAATTGTGAAAGTTAAGTTTACTTGACACTCGTGTTATTAAACATAATTTCCCATTAACTAAAAGGTCATTTTACACACAATGCTGCCAAAAGGCATAAAGTATTAAGTAAGAGCAGAATATTAATTCATCAATGTTAATGAGAAGTCCATAACCCAAACAAGTTTGCTTATAAATGAAAATATCTCAGCTGTTTAGGACTCAACAATTATGCCAATGCAGTTTTTCGTGTGCTGAAAAATGGTGTTAAAACTAAAAAGCAAACATGTATGATACACTGGTATTAACACCCATAGTTATCTAATTCAAATTTATCCATACAGTTTTTGCTCAAATTCTGACACTAACCTTGTACATACGGGCCTCATTTCAAGATGTATACCTGTATGTACTATAATTAGTAACCATGGTAAATGTAAAATCAATTCAGTATGAAAAGCAAGTTACAATGATCTCTTTTTGCTTGTGGTACAGAGAATTTGCATACAAGTTTTGCAGCTCAACCATACATTTGTTATCAAGTATCAGCTAACATCTGATATGCTGAATGCAAATTTGAGATTTCACCATTGCCTGGGTAAGAAATGTCTTGCTCTGCTTCTGCTGGAAAGGTGGGGATAGATCAAACTTCTGATATACATAAAGTCTGATACTTGATACATGTACTTGAAAGAATAGGACAGCATTTATGGAAGAAAAGGTTTTAGTCAACTACAGAAGAAAATAAATATATAGATAATGAAGGTAGACATTACAGCAGCATCACTGTTGTGTATAAAACAGAACTAATTGTACATATTTTAAGTAAATTTTATTCCTATTCAATACAAACAAAAATCAACATCATGAACTTCAATGTAAGAATTGTTTATATTAACAGGATAACAATGTTTTTTTAATCATATCGACAAACTGAAGTACCAGCTGATGTACAGGCACATATGCATTATTATCTGACACTTCATGACAACAAAAAACCCACAATGAAAGATTGTGGTGTCTACCTCATTGCAACACAAATGGATATACCATGCCACAGCAAGTAAAGCATCATATATGACACATACTACAGACAACAAACATGATTATGGAGGCATAGGCCACAACAAATGAAATTCAAAATACAAATATGTACATATGGTAACGATTACAAAATTATGTGGCACATCTCCCAGACATCTCCACAAGTAAAATAAATATGAAAAGAAAAGGAAATATAACAAATGAGCAGTTTTCTGCTGAACTGATTCTAATAGTCAAATCATTTCACAAATCTTCCAGTTTGGAAACCATTCAACTTAAGGAATCAGTGCACACAAGTTAATTCACGCGTGATAAATGAAAGTATTATAATGGGAACATTGTACACATGAAATCTCCACTAGACGGGAATTATATTATGATGATCATCAGTTCGAGACTTTCAAAACATGAACACTGATAAATGCCACTAGCACATGATCAGCAGCCAGTCTTTAGATGAACAATGTTTCATAAATAAGTGATGGCGATCAATCAACAACTGTCCAGAATCAACTGAACAACTATTGTCCCAATATTCTACTGTTCTTGGTCAGAGGCAGCTGTGTCAGTGGGGGCTGGTACTGAAGCTGGGGTTTCAGCTGCTGGTGCAGCTGTCTTCTTTCCCTTAGCTGGAGCCTTTTTCCCCTTTGTTGCTGCAGCCTTCTTGGGAGATTTGGCTTGTATTGCCTTCTTTGGTGATTTTTCTTTCTTAGGGCTCTTTGCTTTCTTGGCTGCTTTGGGTTTCTTTACCTTCTTGGGAGATTTAGCTGCTTTGGGTGACTTTGCTTTCTTCTCTACAGCCACCTTAGCTTTCGGTTTTTTCTCTGCAGATTTAGACTTCTTTTCTGGTTTGGCTTTTTCACCCACACGGAAAGAGCCTGTAAAAAAATGTTATATAATGTTGAGCCAAGCAGAAATAATAAATAACTATGTAAAGCTGGACATTTTACATCAGGAAAGTACCTCTAAACCAGTGGAGAATACTGGATACAAATTTATTTTCTCCATACGAAATATCTTCGCGCTATACTATACAATAAACTGACAATTGAACAGTTAGAAAAATCAAAATGTTTAAGACACCATTAAACACAAAAACAGTCATTGTTCAAAAGGATCATTTTATCAGTAGTCTCAATAGCTGATAAAACTTGATGCAAGGGAGACAACTCTGAAGAGAAAAACTTCAAGATTCTGAAGTACAAAATTCTAAACTGGGCCATTGTAGAATCTTACACCAACAACACTTCACTATCAATAATGTAACACTTTTAATGTAATGTCAACGTAGGATTCAACCTCGTCAGTAAAGGCACTCATCTACAGGATAATACATGGGGCCATGCAAGTGGCCTCCAGACAATTTTCATCAGAAACAAGATCAAGAAAATACCAGAAAGCATCCACAAAATATGTATGGCCAAGCCAGTTATTTTGCTGTAATAATTGTCTGAACCTTCACAAGTTATGGAGAGTAATATAAAATATACATAGACATGGAAAACTAAAATGTGCTAAAAAGCACAAAAATGATGTGACTAACGACAAGATCTGGGATGCAGTTTCCAGCCTCATGGATCAATGTTTGGAGAACAATGCTCTTAAGCCTGTGAAAAAGACCAATGAACACAAAACCTGTTGGCAAATATAATTCAAATCTTGTTTTCCCCCACTGAGTATGGACATATCTTGTTTTCTTATTAAAACTAAGAACCAGCAGTCTATATTCCTACAATGCAAAACATCAAGTGCAATTTATACAATGGACTGTATGCAGCCTTGCTGATTGAACATACAGTGCATTATAGGTCATTGCAAGTTTGTGAAATTCACAACAAAGGAACTAACCGTCAAGAATTTCAAATATCTCAACTACAACAAAAAAATATGGCTCGTTACATTTACTAAATAAATGTGATAATAGTCTTTAAATATTTCATTGAACTTTTGCATTTCTCATCCATCACCAACTTCAACCAAATAAAATGCCTGTCAAATTCTGAAAACCCCAATTCAACTAAGTGTGGAAAATGGAATTGGAACAGATGCTACAATAAAAGTGGTTTCCAACCTTTTTGGGCTTCAACCCAGAAAAAATATTTCTGATCATAAGCCCATTTTCACATTTTTTAAAGTTTTGACACCCTTAAAGAAACCCTCCATAATCTCCTTGTTAACCCGATTTGGTTTGTGAACCGAGGGTTGGGGAGACCAACAACTAGAAGTCAGCTTAATATTTACTTTCAGAAGAAAAAAGCATCTACTTGTCAGTATTAAAGCGGGGTGCACCCAGTTGGTTTCCAACTTTTTCCTCTATTCCTTGACACAATTCGTGTCACAAAAAAGTGGCAAATGCTTGGTTTAACTTGCCTAAAGCAATTATCTAGTGTTCTCCATAAATGCAATAATACTCAAAATATAGAAATAAACGTTACTACATGGAGGCTTTTCATAACTCTCCAGTTAGTAGGCATCTCAATAATCATTGAGATAAATTCAACATAAACTGCTCAACTTGCCTGGAAAGAAATTTAAAAAAAAAATGAGAAAGTTTATTTAAAACAATATAGACTTTTGCCATTTCATGCATACCAGGTAACCATCCAAGAGGACAAACGAAATTATTGCACAAAAGTTAAGGTTCAATTCACTGGAATTTGTATTGTTATTAGCATTATTTTTTTGCAAAAATCTATTACGCTAATAAACAATTATTAGAATTGATCGCATCTCATGAAAAAACAACACTGAAATGTATAGAAACAAATACACCCTTAAATGGCAATATAAATAAAAAAAAAAACAAAAAAAACCCTGCTTACCTGAAGCACCTGTTCCCTTCGATTGTTTTAAAGTTCCATTCTTCACACCGGCCCTCAGGGCTAATTTTAAATGATTGTTCACAATCTTTTCATCTTTGCCCACGTTGTAGTGTTGCATGATATATTTATGAATCGCCTGGCGGGAAGAACCGTTTCTCTCTTTCAAAGCTTCCAAGGCCTCCTTTATCATGGCATGATATTTGGGGTGATTGGTAGGTGCCTTTTTGGATTTGGATTTCTTTGCGGCAGGCTTTGCAACTTTAGCTTGCTTCGTGGTCTTGGCAGGAACTGGATCTGCCACAGGGACGGGTCCTGCTGGGCTTGTCTCGGCGACTGCGTCAGCCATTTCGTTTGTAAAATCTGTATATTACGAACTATTGCAATACTCCTGAGTTACAAAATTTTTGCTGGATTGGATTTATATCCGCTATGCGCGGACGTCAGTGAAAACAACACTTGTTAAACCGACTGCCACACTGAATACTACCTTGTTTGTTGTTCGTTGTGTTTGTGTTGATTAGTTTCAGCAGTTTTTCAAGTCTTGGGAACTAACAAATGCACAGAAAATCTTTAGTACTATAATCTCGGGGGACTTACCTATCATATTATGAGGAGAAAATATATGTCCATAACCTCATTAATTTACAGATTGGATTAAAAGAGGGGCACTGTACCCCCCAAAATTGTTCAGAATTCAAGAGAAATACTGCATGCCAAATAATTTTCAAAACTTGGACAGCAACAATATGTTAGACAGAAATACTAGTCTTTCTTTTACATATTTGTCACAAAATGTCCACTCTATCCACTATGTTTTTGAAGTTATGGGGCTCTCAAGATGGGACCCAAAGCACACTGAGACTTCCCATTGATATGTACTGGCCTTAGCTTGGAACGAAGATTTCTGATTTATTAAGACATGTCTTTCTTATATATACCATTAGTATTTAAAACATGACATATTTAAGCATTTTGCATCGCTTTTCTTGGTATGATATCATATATTTTGCAAATAATGCGTTATGTTATTGTTGTGTATACATGTAGACAGACCTACGCAACCGCCATTTCAAGTGCCCGTTTTTTTTTCTTCATGTGAGACGTATGAAGGAGGATTATTATTTATTTCGCCGTGTGAATCTACTATGATAACAACTTATATGTAATGAAAACAAGAAATATATGACGATATTTTTGTGTTGTCACGGTTTTTAAAAAAAGGGTCAATTCGAGATGCCATGCAATTTCAATGGCAGTCGAATTGCGTAAATATATGCAACGGTGACCTTCCGTCTGACACTGATCTGGTTCAAACCAGCCCGCTAGCTGAAGAAAATATATTTTGTGTTGCAAAATGTATTTTAAGTTAAAGTAAATTTCAATCTTGCTTCACGCATGCATTTACTTCAGTTGTAAAGTCTTGAACATAACAGCCCTAGTTGAGATCTCCCCATTAGAACTCGCTAAATCGAGACGAACCGTCAATTAACATCTCAAATTTGATTACGGTCAATTGTTGTAAACATTGTTAAAATGATTGCTGTTGCTGTTTTCAATAATGATAATATTAACAAGCAACTTAATATATTTATCCGTAACAATGACAATTATGGTAGGGCAGTAGCTAGAACTGGGATTTGAAAATTGGACTTCTCTCCGTAAGACTAGGCCACAGTTTATTCATATCGTCTCTGGCTTACTTGCATTATACGGCAAGCACTAAGAAATAAACTCTTAAACAGCATCAACAATGGCGAGTTTGGAGATAATTGATATCGATTATTTTATGGCTTTCGTTTGTTCCTTGTTGGCTATGATGATGCAAGGCAGTAAATAATAATAATAATAATAATAATAATAATAATAATAATAATAAACAAGGTATTACTTGTTTCATTACTCTGCATAAACTGTCTAAAATTACTTAAGTGAAGAACATGCAACTATTCTGAAAGGAAAAACTCTTTTTTTGACTATTACAAACAGTCTGTCGTATTTAAAGTACCACCTGATACTAGTTCGAACACTCTAGAGAACGCAAGCTAATTATAACGCCTACAATAACGATTCCATGGCGTGAGCTTGAAGGGCTAATAGAGCATGGGCAGAGACGAATATTTGTTTCAATTACAGCAATGACACTGGATATTTACAGTCATCATCATTAGTTACGTATTAAAGACCATTCATGTCATTACGATAACTCGCCCATTGGTTTATATGGAGATATCACTTTGGGGTCATGTCATAGGCTTAACACAGGGATGGTTTTTGGGAGTCAAATTGGGAGGTTCAACACGGTGGTAAATGGTAACAGTGTTAGAAGCGGCTGACCTCAGCTGGGTTACGTAGCAACATTTACTAGAGCTGTCCTCAATATGCGCCAAATAGGTTTAACATGGGCAGCGCCGGATTAAGAACCGTGGAGGCCCATAGGCAGTCAAACTTTTGGGGCCCCAGAACCACGGTCACGGTCTCATGGGGGCCCCTGGAGGTCCCTGATGGGGCCCATAAAAGTCGCGGGGCCCATAGGCAGTTGCCTACTCTGCCTAATGGGTAATCATGGGAACAGTATTATAGGGTCAAAGGTGTTTATAGGATCAAGGTAAAATGTAATTGAACTTTGCAATTGTTATACTATAAAAGATGTATTCATGTTGACCACAAAAAAAAATATATAAAAAAATGCGTGTGTTAAAACAAGAATGGTAATGTAATTTATTTGCACTCCAAACACGCACCATTACTATCCAACACAATACACTATATATACAATCCAGCCTCCATTTTTCGACTACTACCCAACACTTATAGGTGTCTACGAAAACTGTACAGGGGAGAAAAGAATCAAGTGTATAGCTTCAAGGGGTCGAAAGTTAACGTGGGCCTTCAAGAATCTAATTTGAGAATATTTATCTTCGGTCTAATTACTGAGTCATCTACTATCGAATAATTAGTTGTCTAACATTCAATTACTTCGTTATCTATTATTCAACACTCCATATAATAAAGCCACGTGTAGTGTCTAAAACCCCACATCTACTATCAAACAAATAGATATGATTCAAAATAAGGTCACGAAATCACACATAGTTTCCAACGCATCACCAACATATTATTACTTGAATATCATTTAAATATTAGCAAATTTATCAATTTCGCACTCGTCCAAAATATTACCGTATTATTTAATTATATATCTCTTATATCGATTGAATGTCGCATACCAAACTACTTCATTGCTCATATCGATCTTTTGACCTGTCTGTCAAAGCATGGCCTCGCTTTTGAGCAACTCTTTCATCCACATGATAAATGACTTACGATTCAGACAATAATCGTTTCCGAAAATCTAGTTTCGCGATGACTTGTCCTTTTGAGAATTTAATATTTTGTCCCTGATAATGTTTCGGACTAATAATCATAATGTCAATTTCTATTTACTGACAGGAAGCTAATGAATACGCAGGAATTTTCGCTGAACGGGAGTCACGTTTCCTCCACCAGCTTGAGACGAAATGTCAGAATCCACTTGGAAAAAAAAATGGCTCTCAACAGTGCTATTATAATAGTGTGGATGTGTTTGGACTGCCGGACCGTGTTCGAGTTTCTAATTAGAATTGTAGACAAAATGGGAGAAAAGATGACGGATGTTGCTGTGGGAAAAATAAATCTGAGACGATGAGAAGAAGCGTTGTTCAATAAAAGTAAACGACTGTTTGCCGAACCTGATCATTGGAAATTGTAGCAAGCTTTTCGTCGAGCAAAAAATTAATGTCCTGCAGGAAGTATATATATCTTGAAGTTTTACTTTGTAATTACCTGGATATTCGTAGTTCAACGGTTCTTGGCGCTGAGGGGTCAGTCGAAGTCAAAGAGGAACCATTTTCCAAGTGTTCCAGAGGATTTTTGCGACTGGAAGAACGGTGACTGGAGTTGGCGAGGCTATAGTTAGTAGTACTAATGTAAGTATATTTAAACGATTAATTCAGAGAGAAGATGGCCAACACAACTGCTCATTAATCTTTAAATGATTGTAATTTGTCTTACATGTATTCATAAAATAATACAACAAAAGAAACATGTGCATTGGGATTGTTTGTCAATTTATATCGAAATTTGAAAATGTCGTGACTTAATAGAAGCATCGAAACTAGTTCCTATTATATTTATGCATGTAGATGCTCTTGTGACAGCAATTAGCCTAGACAAAATTCTCTTTGAAGTGTTGTTATTTACCGACGTTCAAATGTAAATGAATGGATACAGCCGTTAGAAATTTAAACAATAAGTTCTTAAGAAACAGACAATCCATATTCATTTATAAAAAATAAATAAATGACCACAGCATACAAAATACATCGGTACTCTATAGAATTGTCCTGGAGCATGGGATGTTGTGTGGATCAAGTACAGAGGCGTAGCGATGATATTTTGCGCCCGGGGACGAACTATAAAATTGTGACCGATTTATTACCCTTGTTTACTTATTATAATGTAACGTTGCAAGCCTCATTTTGGCGCCCCTGTACCTTGGCGCCCGGGGACATATGTACCCCCAGCCCCCCCCCCCCCCAGCTACGCCTCTGATCAAGTATTGAGATTAATAAATATAAGAGAGATGGTCTATATAAATGTAATTACAGTAAGAGATAAAGTATTGAGATAAATAAATGTAAGAGAGATGGTCTATAGAAATGTAATTACAGTAAGAGATAAAGTATTGAGATAAATAAATGTAAGAGAGATGGTCTATAGAAATGTAATTACAGTAAGAGATAAAGTATTGAGATAAATAAATTTAAGAGAGATGGTCTATAGAAATGTAATTACAGTAAGATAACTCCCAAACAACAACAAAACGTGCTGTACGAAACATACCGTATACCCCAGATGGCACGTTTCGATATATTAGGGAATAATCCCAAAATACCAGGGTCATGACGCAAACGCACGAATACAAAATGAAGCAAGGAAATTATATGGTGTTCCTGTCAAAATGAGGCGTAAATTGGATGAAATATTATTGAAATGTAGTTCATGGAAAAAAATTCTTATAAAAAAAGCACTTTACAGCATGTCATAATCCAGTCACATAAACTAAAAATAGGAGTGGTACGAGGTAAAACTGTAGTTATGTAATATTCCCAAAACGAACACATTTGGTAAGGCTTTATTGCCATATAATAATAATAATAATAATAATAATAATAATAATAATCATCATCATCATCATCATCATCATCATCATCATCATCATCAAAAGGTGTCCTACATCTTGACCCCAAAGCAGCATCTATTGGCATAAATATGCGGCAACGGTGATGTGGTAAGGAAATAAAGTAGATGATGGTAATTTCCAAATATGAAGTAAATCTGGTGACGAGTTTATAACAATAATAGAATCAAACGTGTCAATGAAGCTGCGGCCTTGTTCTTGACAGCAGCTCTGTAGTAATATAACGTAGATGTCGACAACGGTATAGGAAGAAAAGGAAATTTGCGATCATATTTAATTACAAACTTGTGGTGAATCGGATAAATGTTTATTAGAAAAAACGAGATGTAATCACAAATTTAATAAATTCTGATGATCTCATAGCTCCACCTAGTGACGTAACCCATGCATATTAATGGTGAGGTTAGGTAGGCCTAGTTAATGTGTGAAGGAGTTTACATTCTTTGTACGCGGGGTCACGTGTGGTCGAGTGGTCTAAAGCTTTATGGATAACTGCCATCTCACCTCTGTCTGCGTGGGTTCGAGTCTCAGGCTCGGCCAATGTGGACTATGTGAGAAAGCTTGCCGGTAGCTTTTCGTGGGTCGGTGGTTCTTTCCGGGGTTTTACCCGGTTCGTCCTCCACCATTTATACTGGCCGCCATGTATAGCCTATCTTGTCCTGAAAAATGGTGTTTAACCCCCCCTCCCCCCAACAACATTAATAATGCCCAGTGCATATGATAATGTAGATCTTAATACACTGTGAATGCAATAAAGATGATTGAACTCATTGGATTGGACTGTGGATCTGAATAGTCAATCGACTAGATGAAACTTTTTGTATTAGATATGGTGGTCCTATTTTACGCAGCAGATTACGTAATGGAGGTATAATATTCGGTGAATTAGGTGAGCTAGTTAAATGTAAGTGAATAATAAAGAATAACCAGTCCCTCAAATCCTCGGATGATTAGAGAGATCCTGATCGAATCGACGGACGAACAATAATAAGAAAACTAATAACAATAACGTTTTATAATTGCTAAGAAAACATTAGATTTGTAACATTCCTATTAATGTCAGGAAAGTAAGTCGTAAAGATATGTGTTATGAATAAAGAATAGTGTCAGTATTTATTTACGGCTTCGCCAGACGGTTAAGGGGAAATAAATCCTGTTCTTGATACCTCTGATTATTTGCATTTGCTCCCTTACAATAAATGTTGCGCATCCACTGCGAAATTTGAATGCAATAAAAAAAAATTGTTTTCTGAAGTGAGTGGGTTCTACTGTTTTATCCGATGCAAAAATAATTATATAATATGGTAAAACCTTAATAAAAAATGATTTCAACACACACACACACACACACACACACACACACACACACACACATATATTTGTATTGTACCTCATTTGTTGCAAAAATAATTATATAATAAGGTAAAACCTTAATAAAAAATGATTTCAACACACACACACACACACACACACACACACATATATATATATTTGTATTGTACCTCATTTGTTTTAATAATCTTTTATTCAAATCACCACATGTCGTCCCCTGGGTTACATCCCTGAGGATACAAGTGCCAACAAAAAGATAACAGGCTGATTGACATTTTTCGTCTTTAAATGTTATTAACTCCTCATAAAATTTACATCATATTTGGAATTTACGATCATACTTCTCTTCTTTCCATTATCTTTTAATTATGCAACTGGATGCGGCTACGGGATCAAGAAGTAGGATACTTTTTTCATTGATATTATTATTATTGAATGATCTGAAAAAAGCCTAACCCAATTTAATTTATTTTTGGTACGATACATTGCCACATTATCCACTTTCGCCTCACGCATTTACTGAGCCACAAGCTTCAGTGCCTGACTTCTATTTTGCAGTTTGAACCCGTACCTGTCCGCACCCCAACAATGTAAAATAACATTATCATCATCATAAATGACACCTCCGCAAATAGAGACCATATGACGTCTTTCTCGCTATCTATTTAGAATTGTGACGTAAATAAACTGAGAATTACGGAGAGAACGTTACCATAACTAGTCAACACAAATAATCTGGTGAAAATACTGGAAAAAATATCTTCATAACATTATTAATCAGCTAAATCTTTTTTGTATCCATTTATTGTTGCTGATGTTGTTGCTATTATTATTATTATTATTATTATTATTATTATTATTATAGTCACTGTATATTTTTCTAATCCATTAATTCATATCCCATTTAAATATTTTTAAACAAAACCCCAATCAGAATAAGGCATTGGTTACACGTTTTTATGCACATAATTAGAAAGCAACCTTCTTAAGAAATGATAATCTCAGGCTTAACTGAATTATCAATATCATTATCCGTTTGTTTGTTTCATTTACCTCACGTCTTTATCGTCCAGATAGTTTGAGGGTATTTACATATTCGTTTGCCTTATGGATGCTTGTGATCAGAAACGTAATTCAATGTTATCATTGCTCAAATACTTATGTGTCTGCCTTTATTTGTTTAAAGGAACATTAAACATACGTTTTTTTCCTTTCATCATAACATAAAGTTACTAGCATATCTGTACAAGTTAAAGGGATCAAAGCGTCGACATATGTCTCCGTTTTCAGCTTTGATTTTTTAAACTTTTTCCTGCAACAATATTTTCCAGTTATATACAGCTGCTGTCTGTCTGTCTGTCATCATATACATGTCTTTTACTGTCTTATAACATTTGCAGATTAATGACACTGTAGGAACATGCAATCAAGCAGTACACAATTTCGTGTTTCTGAGAACATTCAAGTTGTACTTGCCGCCGCATCCAGTGAAATTCACAGATCCGTATCAGTTCGAAACGCCAAGGTTTAGATAGGGTTAACATATCGGAATCTTGGCTAGCGAAGATGTCGCTTAAGGGCAATATTCTGGTAATCAACGTTATTACCATAATCACTAATTTTCTAGCCCATCAAACAAAGTCTCACACCTTCGTGTTTTGGAGACTGAGCAATATGTCTGAAGCAAATCACTATATAAAGAACGATTTTGATTCACTTTTAAATTTCTGAAAGCTGCATTTTCATTGGCTAATTCATGGGTCACTAGAACATGAAATTAAACGGTCGCTGTCAGATCTTTACGTAGGCCAGTGGAGGTCTGATGTTAATTAGATTGGGTCTAGGGTCAGAGCCGTTTGTCTATCGAAAAGTTGAAGTTGACTGCACCATTCTGTGTCGGCATAGGTGGCTGTTTATTAACTGGTCTAGCAAATTTGAACTTATACTGAGTCATACCTTTTTGTGATCGATAGGAAGATGATTTAGTTTCTCAAAAATTGCGAGTCAAGCATTCGTTATAGCTTTTATCAGTTAACATATGAGCCAAAACATCAGCGTTGATGACATTTGACCTGGAACTCGACATTTGCAATGCTAGTTACATCACTACCCAACGCTATCTCCTTGTCCATAACATCAGAGGTTCAATTAGGTTATTCCAACATGAAACCAATTTCCAATGTTGTACACACAATTCACAAGAATCAAATGAGAGTCACGTAATGTCTGTAAACATTTTATTCACAACATATTTGTTCCGATAACAACGACCAGAAACATATAGGTATCACAGTCATCTGGAGAACGCCATGTTCATTAAATAGTAATGTTTTTGTTGGCATCACGTGACTACCGCTGTCACGGAATTTTATAAATCCTTTAATTTATTAAATGCATGTACTCGAGTTTCGCTTTTGTGTACAACGATTCCCGAAGGGGTATATATATATATATATATATATATATATATATATATATATATATATATATATATATATATATATATATATATATATATATATATATATATACACCGAATGCTTCCAGTGCACAGACGGTATCTGCGTAATAATCCTTCACCGTGGGTACTACATTAAGAACTTGCACATCTCCAGCTGTAGAGGTATGCGAGTTATTACTTAATTTAAAAGTCATAGAGATAAATCGCAAGAGCAAAAATGCCATGGCTTACTCATGCCTAGGACTACGATACTCAAATCCCACACGCTCATTTACTCTTGGATTTAAAACCACCACTCCCGATTATTTGCACTTTCGTACCCATCTGTTTCAACGCTAGTGCCATGATGTAGGGCCTGTAGTGTGAAAATCCCCATCCTCGACTTAACAACAAAAAAAAAATATATAAAATCCTCGAACACTTTGGGCCTGTCTCTTACCTCGAAACATGAAAATCTCTTTAGTGTCATCTTCCCGTCAAATTGATTTGTGCATTTTACGGGATCCTTCGAGAAAAATCCACAGAAACGTGCTCCTGCAGTCTCAAAGAAGTCTTAATTTGACAGAGCATCAATTACTGTAAGGCATTATTCTCATTCAAACCATAGGATTTTTTGAGAGAAAGAATGTAGTCTTGTCACAACTGGCAGACTCTCGAATCGAGACTCAAACGAAAACGCAAATAATTTTGAAATTTGGAGGAATTCTCATTAGTCGCCCCCTCTCAAAATGCAGTTGCATTGCCCCCAAAGTCCTCCCCAAGATAGAAAGACACTTACAAGAAAGCAAAACGGACCCAGAAGAAAAGAGCAGTAATGTCAAGACCAGGACTCATTCACAGACAAAGAAAATTCCCCCGAAAAAGCCCCCCCCCCCCCCAACCGAAAACAGATTCTACAGATTCTACTCGGAAGAGGGGCACTTTGGCCAGAACGCAAGCTTTATTTGCAAACCACGACCTGCAGTGACGGTGACCGCGTGTCCAGTAGCATCAGGTGCTTCCTTCACCGTTGCTGGTGATGCCAGCCAAACCCAATTTGACACCAGTTCTTCTACCTTGATGAAAGAACGGAAACCCGGGTCTCTAAAAATTTCTCCTTCATTGATGACACCCTCCTCTTCATAATTAGCTGCAGTGGTAGCTGCTCCCAAAGTACCTGTCCCAAAATCAAAGTCCATGAGAGATTGTGCATGTTACAGAGTTTACTGGATTTGTCCAATCAAGACCTGTCCTGAATTAATCTGTTGCGAACCCCTTCAAGACGCATACTGCCTGTCATCAAGTTGATACGACGTTAAGAACATCTATGGCGACACATTCCAATGTAAACAAAACATGTGGTAAAGGATGGATATCAGTGTTTTTGTGATCCTGAATACTCAAAGATGGCCTCTAAAAGAAGTGCACGCCAATGTCGCGTCATCTTGACAAAACATTTAGCCAAGCATCGACTTCCACCCTTGAAAAGATGCAGTCATCCAAAGAAAAAAGAGGAGCAATCAAAAAGGAGCATTTTTCTTTCAGAACCTTATTAGACAAATAAGATAAAAAAAACGCTTGTCAAGTGATAGAAGCCAGTGCATTCTGTGTTCTCGAAGCAAAAAGATGTCCCCTAAATGAAGTGTACACCACTTTCTGGTTGGAAAGGAAAGAAAATGAATGAAATGCCTCCTCGTTTGGCCAAACAATGGGACATATCGTCTGTCCTGTGCAAAGCTCTATCACCCATGTGAAAATAACTCAAGCAGCCTCCAAAGATATCATCAATAACATGAGCGAATGTTTTCTGCATGTCTTGAAAGGAACGATACCTTTGTCTAAACACCAGAACGAATGCCGGCCAAAACATCGACACATTCTTAGCCAAATGGTCCAAACGATAATACCCATCCGTCAAAAAAAAAAGGATGGTTGTGCAACGCGGAGGACTTTGTTTATGACCTTTTGTCAAATGAATAGCGGCAGGTATGCCGAGAAGGATTCTTGAGTGACGTTTTACCCATGGGTCCAAGATAACAATGGTCTAGAAGATGAAAGGGACATCTGGAGTCAAAGGATCTCAGATGTGTCTTTTGGAACCCAATGGAAGGACCAAAGCAAACGATGGATTAAATGCCATCTTTGTCTAGAAAAACGGAGCCCGCATTTATTTACCAATCTTCATTTGACCGAGATGTCCCAGTTAGAAAAGCTATTGGAATCGTTAATGAATCGCAAAGATTTGTACGAAACGGAGAAATTGCAAACGTACGGTCAATTCTAAAAGATATTAAAGCCCCGATGATCATCATCACCACCACGACCACTCCTCCAGTGACCATGACAGAGGCAGCCCCACGAATGCTTAAGGAAAAAGAGCCACAAGAAGTCTTTACATGACCGTCAGCAACTCTCATTCCGTGTAAGATATCCGCGTTCTTGTTGATCCATTTTCATACCCACCAACGATAACTCAAAGCTTGGGTCAAGAAGATAATGTTCACTCCTCCTTCTACAGAAGTGAAAAATAACGAAGGGTAACTAGAAGTGAAAAAGAAGAAATCCCAAAGCCATCACATTACAACTACCACCACCACCACTACCCTCGACTTCCACTCCCGTGGCACATCGGACACGTAAATCCATTTTTAAGCCACCATTTCGCCACACCCAAGTATCAGTGAAAAGTGGGTGACTTATTAAAAATGGAGACGGTGTTAGCCAACATTTATTACTATCCAGCCCATCCTGCAGGCTATGGAGGAGTTTATAAATTGTATCATGCTGCCAAAACGGGGCTCAAAAGTGTCTGTTAACCTCAAGTATAACGATGGTTACAAGAACAAGCCATGTACACTTTACACAAGCTTATTCAACGAACATTGTCCAGACGTCGTATCTGAGTGGAAGGCATCGATCATCGATGACAAGCCGATTTAGCCGATATCTCTCATTTGGCCACCTACAATCGTGGCTATCAATATTTGTTTTATGTCCTCGAAGTCTTTTCCAAATTTGCCTGTGTCGTGCCATTGACTTGCAAATCTAGCACTGAGTTAGTGCGAGCTTTAAAAACTGTTGTTGAAACAAAGTGGTTATCACCCTCATCGATGGCAATCCGACAAAAGCACTGAATGAAGTTTTAATATAAACGTTACACTTACCTGAGATACAACGCGTGACTAAAACAAAAGACGAAATGTACGACATCGAAAGCATTCTTAAGCAAAGAACGCAAAAAGTGGGGAAACTACGTGTTAAGGAGGTCAATGTCCGTGGAAAGGATATACTCCCCGTTTTGATTCTTGGATCGACGCTTCGGAAGTCATCGAAAATACAAAAAGTGACCATCCTGCCCTTGAACACAGCCTCAGCTGCCACTACAACTGTGCAAGATCTGTAAAAGCAACCCTTGTGAGTGTTCTGAGGAGAACTTAAGGTCAAATCATTTTCTTTTCTGCGACACTTATGCGGTGTATTGTGTCATTGGTGCTGCAAATGCCAATATGAGTTCGCAACAAGAAGAAAAACAATTGTGTATCATACTACTGAGCAGTTTCATCGGCTACCTTCTTTTCAATCCTCCCCATAAATACCTATCTATCGGGAACAACACGAGCCTTGAGTCCAACGTCAGTCACTCTCCCAACAGTCACCCCACAACAACCATCACAACAAAAGCAATCATCTTTAAAACTCTCCGGTCACTTCCAGTGACTCCTTGAACAGAAGAACTCTGGAATTATGAATAACCAATTTTACTTAACGTTAGCACTGGCATTTCCATGGAGGTGTTTCCCAACAATACATTGAGCTGTATCATGGCCAAATGACCTCAGGCCATCTAGTAGGATCACGAAGGCCATTGGGAAGCGACATTGGTCGAAAGGATTTACCCTACACAAAACCTAAACATACCCAAAAATCAAGTGAAGTTTTTGGTCTCAATCCGGAAAAAAACAAGTACAAGAATACATGTATACCAATAATCCTAAACTTTGGAAATCCAAAAATTCACCACAAACCAAATATCCCCGTGAACATGTATGAGATGAAATTTCCTGCAGTCTGTTATGGTTGCGTCCAATATTTGATGGACACAATTGCCGCTATGTTAGATGTTCAGTTTGGCAAGGCCCTGACCAGACAGAACAAACCTGTCAGTACCTTAATGTGGCTCATTGCCTATTAATCAAATTTACGAATGACCGAACATTGTCCATCACGTTTGGTCCTGAATTGTTTGAGATATTGGGTGCAAAATAGATCACCTCATCTGATGGAAAGATTACCCCTGATATCAGTATTTTAGCAACAGCCGATTTGTAAGATATTTCGTTCTCCGGTAGAATTTAACCAAGGATTAAATCTGATGCTTGTGTACTCCGACGTGATGGAGTACAACGTAGTGGGACACCTCCATATCATAACTGCGTGTAATTCCTTTCAAAGTGCATTCTACCATGACCACTGACGAGGAAGGTTGTAACAACTATTACGTTCACGCGATTTCAGACATCCTCAATATTTGTCCGTCATTAAGTCGTACTTTGACACTGTCACCATTGCTATAAAGGAGAATTGGGACAAACTACAGGAGGTTTAGGAGATATGTTGAGGTCTGACTTTCGTTCATTGACCCCTGTTTTAAAACGGATGTTGACAAGAGGATTGCATACTTTGAAAGATGACGCGTTGACTCAAGGCAACGAATTTCTCCACAATGTCATCTTCGAAAAACGAATTCCCAAAGAAGCCCTCTTACGGTAAAGCACAAATGTCTTATTTCAAACGGGCAAAGACTTTTTGGGCCAATGAGAAACTCTTGTAAATGCCCTGGATGATACCGAATCAAGCAGTCATATTTTCCTTGCGTCACAGCAAAAATAAGGCACAAAGAGACGACGAAGTCACCCATCCATAGGACTGCATACCCTCACATCTAGAAAGACCAACAAAAGAAGGACCTCTCGAAACTTAGACTTTTAAATTATTCTTAAATCACAGAGATAGACAACTGATGCGGCGATAATCTTGTGCCTGTTCCAAGTCGGAATAAGATCTCTTTGTCATGCCACCTACCAAGAATCTCAATTGGTAGAATTTATCCTCTTTGATGAACTCAGCTACCATTGAGATTAAAATCAAAGGACATTCTGAAGTTTCCATTCAGCAGTTACTTGTACTTGAAAATGAAAGTTCAAAGAACGGACAAAGAACCAAATCTAGTTGATGGGTTCAGAGTAGCTGCCGACAACAAGTTCATGCATTTCTTGTTCAGATGATTTGTACCTGAATAGCACACTGTTCAGCAGTAACCTGGATACTTACACTTACCATGCGTACCTAGAAAATTTCTTGACGTATTGAAACGTGGCTCAGAACACTTATCTGGATGCTTGCGTCGTATGGAAGCCTCATCTATTGGACAACAACACTACGATTGCTAGATACGATCAAAATATATGAAGCGTCGAAAGAAAATCACACAAAACCAGTGTTTATAACTGATGGATTGCTTGTATTTGGACATTGTGTTGAAAGAAAATATTTAGTGAACGGAGTGGATATCCGTCGAAGATTGAATCTCTGCAGTTTCGCTTTCCATTTCATGGCTGATACTGCCACTTGCAAAACCAAAATTTAAGAAGCCGGACTCCACGCACGTTGCGTGGAAGTGTTACTTAAAGTGCGAAAAGAATTAGTCACACTTTGAGCAGAACGAACGTTGAACAGAACGACGTGTGTGGAAGTGAAAACGTTCACCATTCCCAGAGGCCAGAACTCCATGATCGATGATCATCTGTTACTAGGACAGTTACCCAAACGTTTCTTCATTGGTATAGTCCAAAATTCAGTTTTTATAGAAGCACTAGGAAATATACTTTCTTCTTTCATCACTTTAGTCTCTCCAAAATCGAGATCGGTAGCGAAGGCAAGCTTTGTGTACCAGACCCTTTGAACCTAAGATTACTGAGAAGAATTACTTCAGATCGTACTTGTCCCTGTAAGAAGCCGCAATACATTTATGAACCAACATCAATCATGTCATTATGTAAGAGAATTATGCATGAGGCAATGTTTTGTGGGCTTTTAATTTCTCTCCAGATCCAACATGGTAGAATTTTCACCCTATACGATCCGGCCATATTTGTGTGGAATTTCATTTTACAAACCAATACCCTAACGAAACGGTGAACATCATATTGTATGCCGACATTTAAAATAATACGATATATATCAACAGTTTGAGAGAAGTCTTTCTAGACTACTAGAAGCTATGGAAGACTATTAGCCCTCTTTGAATGGTGATGCATGTATGGATATGGAATGGGAACATAAATGGAATCGTGAGCTGAATCCATAGACAAAGACGAAGAGGTCATTGTGATGTGGTGCAGATGGCCAGAACAAGAACAACATTTTGTTTTGCCAAACACATGGCAGACAAATTACAGAATTGATCAGTAAAGATTGATATTGATGTCGAAACGATCATCCTTGTGACATTCAACACGATACATGTATGATGATGAGTCAAGAATTAAAATTGGATGAATATCTGGAGGACGCTTGCAGGTCTCATCTCAAAAGAAGCAGTGTTGCATCAGTGGTAAAAGGACTTCGTGATCATTCCTCTCCTCCATTAAATGCTCTAGAGATCCATCACTTCGAAACTCTATTGACTCCGAGTTCGGAAATGAAGTGAAGAAATGATTACTTGTCAGAAATTTTCACACAAACATTCAGGATTGAATTGATGACTTATCATTACCTTTGACCCCCCCCCCAAAAAAAAAAAACAAAAAAAAACAACACAACAAACAACACACAAATAAAACCAAACAAAAATCCAACAAAACAATGTTTACCCGGGAATTTTATTATCATTTTAACAACAGTTCGTATACTACTTTTTGGAATCTTGTCGCGTATGCTAATGATGTAATGCCTACCGTATTTTCAGGCATATAATGCGCGCGTTATACGTGTTTTTAGAATCAGCGCAACCCCCCGGCGTGGTATAACAACCAAAAGCTCCTCGATGAATTTCGAGCAACCACTCTAATAAACCGGTGACAATTAATACAAGATTTCTTTCGTAAACATACAGTACAAATGAGGTTTATTCAAATCTGAAAGTAGAAAATAAACATTTCGAAGCTGACACAGTGTTGCGCCGCTTAGGCGACTTTACGTTATGGTATGTAATGAATATCTTTTATTCGCACGAGGCATATACTAACTTGCATTTAATTATCAGACTCTGCCCACTCCAAACAGTCTGTCAAGGGTGGACCTATGACACCACTTGATGTTCCTTTGATCCGAGCACAGAATTACACCACTTACCTGTGAAATATGTGATGACTATTATTACGTAACTAGGTGGTCCAAAATAAAGCGCGCGTCACTAGTTGTATTGCCATATCAATTGACTGGCTTAACACGTCATTGTTCGCCGAATAGACCTTCTTACATATTTACTTCGCGAAATTATTGGCCTCATGGTCCAACCTATACATGTTGAAATCTGGTTAATCCTTACAAAGTGACAATGACATATGCTGAAGTCTGTTTATGCTTATCTACAGTTCCTTGTATGAGCATAATATTTAACACCCCGGTGTTGGAAATCCGAATAATATTTTGAAAAACTCTCTTTATCCAAGAGTTACGTACGAACCCTTTAAAATCCAACTGAACTAAAGCATTTTATTTAAATAATTAATATACATATATTACTACATTCTAAAAATAGATTTATAACTTTGTATTCAAATTACATGAACATACATATAAAATTACATTTTCCTTTCAAGCTTGCCAACGTCATTCATTTGTATAATTTCTGCATTTTATAATTTAATACAAATAGTTAAATCTCGATTAATTTCACGATAGCCAAAGGATATAAAATGTAATAGCTGCAATTAATGTAACAATCATTTTAAAGAAATGTACTTTACTCATTTTAAAAAGAATACTGATTTGTTACTAGATATTATTCTTTGTTGCTTAAATAATACTTTATTTCAACATTAAATCTAACCATGAAATTGGTAACGAATTCGTCTTTTACAATACAAATTTCCATAAATATAAATGAATATGAATCCTTTAAAACAATTAAACATTCCATTACAATATATTATGAATAGAAGAAGTCAGTAAAAAAAATGTTGCAAACATATGAACTTTACCAAAAAAATCTCAACATGAAAAAGTCCCATTCCTTAAAGAAGTTTACGAACATAGACAGTTTTTACCTGTAATTAGAGAGGCGAGTCTTTGTAGCCTCACAATGAAGGAACTGACAGTGCGCGGTCTGCAGCGCTTTTCATGTGCAATCTGGGCGCAACCACATGACCAAATATAGTTACCCATGGATATTCCAGTGTATACTTCATCCTAGCTGGAAAGATGCTCTCGTCTCCATTACACAAAAACGTTCATGTTGTTTTTGACAGAAAGTTTGCTGGATTTCCAATGTAGTCTCTAAATTGAAATTCTGCGAATGTATAGTCTGTAATCTATATGGTTTGCTGAGAGCATATTTCTTGCTGACCTTGCAATACAGAGAGTAAGATACAATGGAAGCGATTTTTTTCCTTTGCTCGTAAGGGCGCAACTTTATTAAAATAGAGTATTTAGTATGATATCGAAATAAATGAAATTAATGTTAATATATTTTAGTAGAAAATTACTTCCATATAAATTAGTGAAAAATTTACATTAATACAATTGAGAGAAAATGTCAATCTTATTAATTTTACTAAAACTTCTGTCCTAATAATTGTATAGGTTATCTTTAGTTAGATTTTGTTATATGACAGGGTCTTTTAAAAGCGAAAATTACACAGGACCTATTAAAGGATGATATGTAGGTGGTGATGATCACTTCAAATAATCTTAACGATAAGACTTAATGACGAATTTGGGTTAATTTCTGATTGGCTGATGGTGTTATGACCATTCTAGAAGAATCAGTAACTTCTCATTGGTGGGGCTCGGTAATATGTATAGGAAAGTTCGAGTAAATTGAATAGTAATATCCATCTTGAGGGATATGTTGTGAAATATAGTCATTATAGAACGTGTATGTAAGGAGAGAACTGAGCAATCAGATTCATTCCTATTAATGAGTCATTTTCATTACTGGCAATCCTGTTATAAGTTTGCAGACTTATTTTATGTTGTACTTATATATTACTCGGAAGGAAAAACATGTAATTAGAATGTGATCATTTATATTATTATTCCAGAACTGTTGTGAATTATTCAAAGGAGTTCTGGACAACGCCGTCATGACAACAGCACAATTTCTGGCGGACACCCGTACGTTTTCGATATTGAATTTGATACTGAAGTTTTCATTAGTTTGGACTTTCATTGAGCGTTATCAGGATTATTTTTGGATTTGCTTCACGATACTGCACGTTTCTCTAAAATTTTCATTTATAATTTTTATAATTAAAACATTTATGTAGTTTGACAAAATATTTCGGGATTGCTTTGTTCTGTCACTTTGTGACAATAGAGACTTAAGACAGTAGATTAATCGAGTGTCAGTATTTATATACCTACATATATATTATCTATGGCTAGCAAATTTCTATACAAACATATTTTCAGTTTATGATATGACTGTTCATCAGAAAAAGACGTGTTAATCGAGCTATCGTCAAAATCATTCATGTGAGACGGCATTCACTGGTTTGTTAGATTACTGGCTGCAAATATTGATAATGGGAAATCAGCTATAGTTCTATATTTGAAAGAATAGTTGGATTTAAAGTGAAACCGGCCACTAGGGTCATATGTTCACTATTTTGCACTGCCATTTATTTACATGGCAGTGATTTAATTTATCCAGGAAGATGGAATGGTGCCATGGCAGTGATTTAATTTATCCAGGAAGATGGAATGGTGCCACATCTTCCTGGCGTTTATGCGCACAGAGTGCGCTATTTAATTTGGTCGTCATATCATACCCCTAAAAAGGGGCTAATAGTATGAATGTTAGACCTGGGTGAGTGGGAATAGACCCATCATGCACTCAACCTACCAACCAATCGAAAGTACGTACCTTGCTAGGGGTGCAATGGCACCATTAATGACGAGAGAGAATTGGTTCTCTCATGTTGTCATGATAGAGGTGTCCGGCGTAGGAAAAGGCGGAAAAGGTCCCGGAAGGTGGCGCCACTGAGGTTCTGGATGTTGCACGAGCACTGTCGACACTCTTAAAACGCCCTAGCCGTACTTATTCCAAATTCAATCCAGTTTTTCTAGTGGATTTTCCTATGCCAAAATTGTGTAAGCCACCGATGCAATTCATCAAATGGTAGAGTTGAAGAATTAAATTATGTTCGTATCTATGCCAATCCTCTAGTACAAAGTGTACATATTATATGTCCATAGCAATTTCTTTTGCTGATATGACCAAACGTCACTTGAAAGGTAGCCACTGTCAGAGAGGATTAGATTGGTAATTTTGTTCAATTTCGGTTGCTTTATTTTGCTTAAATAGGACGGCATTGTCAATTTTGATATTAGGTGTGTTATAATTGCAATGTTCTGTGTCCATTATACCTACTATGGCTTTTTTCCCGTATTGTAGAGGGACAGGAAAGAGATTGCGGTAAATTGCGGGCCTCTACATTAGCACATTTTGGGATATCTCTTTTACATTCCCCTTTATGGGGTCCCCCGCTTTTATTACACTTGGCCTCAAATTTACATTTAGCCTTGTAATGGCCCCAATGTTGGCACTTGGGGCAGAATCTTGGTTTATTTAAGTATGGTTCGATCCTATATCTGATACCTACTTTTCCTAATTTAATTAATGTAGGCAGTGGGGTTGATGTTTCCAGTACAGTGATGAATGTTTTGGTTTGTTTTTTTCCTAAGCGGTAATTTTTCAAAATGTGGTTTCCCCTTCCTTTAACTTGTGCTCTATCTCCTGATTGTTTAGTACACCTAATGTACCTGTTAGTTTTAGTACTGATTTATAAGTGCACCTTTGTGAGATTTCATTTGTGGTGGTGGTGGCCTACTTGGATTTTTGGTTGTTGTTGTCAGTATGAACATTAATAGAGCTTTGGAGCTGTTTATGGGGTTCTACCGTAACTGGGATACCACAGAGCTCTTGGATTTCAATGTATTTTGTTACTTGTCCCTTGTACAACAATGTAGGATGATATATTGTTGATTCGGCCTAATTATATGGCACTGTCCTGGGTGAATCTTAAGTATGGCTCTGGCCAAGCTGTTATTGGTTAAGTTGTAAAATTTAGATGTTTTACTCTTGAGATAGAGCGTCAGATCCAGTCTGTGAAAGTTTGTTTTGTTTTTATATTTCAAAACAGAGGTTGAGTTGTTGGATACAGTGTTGATACATGTTGAAGCTATATCGGGTTTGCCGTATATGCCTGATTTGTCGTTTGCTGATTTTGTTGTTCTATATTTATATTTGCATATATGGCTTGATACTTTTGATCATACAGTTTTATTATCTTTCTTATCAGAATGTAATGTTAGTATATCGTCATAGCTATTGTTTACAACCTTTTTCAGTAGTAGATTTCCAGATGTGGTTGGAGTGCTGCTGTCTAATTGATTAGGCATCAATTTTGTAAGCCCTACATTTGTGCATTTTATTTAAACAGTATTTTCCAAAGTGTTTGAAACATTCTTCCGTGTGTATATTTTTTTCCATGAAACATCACCATATGTTATTAATAAAAATGTAAGTGCCTTTGACAGCAAACTAAATTAAGATATAATTTACCTTATAAAATGACGGGTGACAGTAAACTTGGTTAAAATTCACGGAACACCTGATTAATGCTTATCGAAATATACACAAAAATAGGACATATGCTTTAAATAGATCATTTATTTTAGTTCGTATCATGATATTAATCAAGAACCTAATGTTAACCGTGCATAACCTTCTTAACTCGTGCTTTATATTTCTTCTGGTAAGCAAGAGATTTTATAAATGGCGAAGCTCATAAACTTCATGCTCATTTATTTTGAATGTATGACCATTACGCAAAATACCTTTTACTAATTATCCCATCTTAGATAAGTAATATACATTATTATTATTATTATTATTAATTAATTAATTAATTAATTAATTAATTAATTAATTAATTAATTAGATAATATTCTTTTTTTGGCGAATGCTAAACACTGTTTTAGATGTGCAATACAGCAGTTAACATTTTTCAGATTTGGAAACACATTTATCCGCAAAGATGCTCATTGTTGTAGAAATGATATAATGACCGTCACCGACATTATTATTATTATTATTGAACACTTATGCCATAGGACAAAACACTGGGAAAAAAATCTCAACGGGGATTCGTCCATCATTAGATCTGCGTTTGAACTCCTCAATTTAAATTTTGATGAAGCAAAATCGTTAGAGATTTTATACAGGTATTAGCTACACAAGTTTAAAACATTACGATAAATTTAAACAAGAACCGATAATAACCGAGAGTCATGCAGTTCTTTTTTATTATTTATGTGATTAATAATTTTCAAAGCAAAAAGATGCCTTTTCCAACTGTCCTTCATTTGCCTTCCTTAACGGATATTCAGAATTGCGATTTTTTGATAGTTTCGAGTTCCAGGGGGTCATACATGTTAGTTATCATTATCCGCTAATCATCCAAAACCAACCTAACATATACAACTCATTCGTATACGACACATTTCCGGCAAATAAGCTTCTCTACATTTATTTGACTGGAACAAAGTTTTCGGAAAATTGATGACCCAGATACTGAATGAAGTAAGTTAAACTTTCATATTTGACATTTATTCGAGTTATTTTGCAACGGATGACAAGCGTAATATTATTCGCTACGTATGACTGTTAAATTGTTAATCTTTCTTTCATGGCTTGCTGACGGTTTTCCGACATTGAACAATACACATTATCGCAAATCACTTGGAGTTCGTTTGCAAAATGTACTTAAGAGATTCTAAGAATACGGCACTTTCATTTTATTGATGAATTTTGAAGGAAGACATATGCCAGTGCTAGACATAAGTGTAAACTGCCACACGGCATACATCGTAGCGAAATGTACTTAAGAGATTCTAAGAATACGGCACTTTCATTTTATTGATGAATTTTGAAGGAAGACATATGCCAGTGCTAGACATAAGTATAAACTGCCACACGGCATACATCGTAGCGATATGACTGAAAAAAGCTACGTACAAAATCCAAATCACACACCCACCGACACATGAAGGAATATGTATTTGCCGACGATAAAATATCGTTGTTTGTGTTCAGATTAGCCAGTTGGTTAGAGCATATGGCCAACGTATTAGTGACATGAAGAATATCAATATTTTCTTCGTTCAATAATAGACGAATTGCTAGGTCTTTTAATACGCTGAATATTTCTATTGTATACCCATTGTACTTGTTTGAAGTACGTACTTGACCTTTGACATCACGCTCTTTTTAATATTGCATTGATTCATAAAATATCGGCAGTGAATCTATTTTGTGCGAAAAGATTCTCAAAAAGTTTATCCTGGTCATCGTTCAAACTTCAGAAAAGGAACAATTTGTATAATTAGTATTGATGACAATACACCAATTGCCGCACATTGACTATTATTTTTTAAATATTATACAGATATGCAGGTTATCTTGTTTTATATTATTTATAACAAGGATTAAATCATAAATACACATTTTGGCGTGACAAACATCAAAGCTCATTATTCTGAGTGTATCATACACTAAATTGCTAAGTCATTTATTACATAACCTATCTTTGATCAAATCATAGTAACATAGTCATAATGAAGATTTCAGATTTCAGTTGGTTTATAACGGTACTTTGTTTAACACATTATTGGCTGTCAAGCAGAAAAATCAAGGGTTAGGCTCCTCTCTGTGGGAGACAATGGAGGGTATCGAAACCGCTACGCATGGCTTGAGAGTCGAATATTTTACAAATAGAGCTATTGCGGCTTACCATGAGTATTGTTCTGTAAACGTGAACTTCTGGTAGTTGCATATTTGAGCCTTGAAGGTCACTTAATACCAACCTAGCAGATATAATTCCCTAGTTTCTGATTTACGTTCCGGAAAATACGCCCCAATACTTTTGTTATACTTGGAAAAGACGTTTTCGGAAAACTGATAACCCAGATACTAAACGCAGTGACCTTGTCTTTCGTGTGAAAACTTGTTTCCATATATCTTATTAGTTTCTCTTACTTTGGAATTTGCTGAAAGCATGACACCCTACATTTCATTTCAAATCGTTATCACATGCTGAAAGTCAGTATTTGATATTGATCCATATTTCAATCAAACTGAGATAAAAACAAGTGCATTTACTGCTATTCTTTATGTATGATGACCTACTAAAACCTTTAACATAGTTTAAAAGAAGTATGCCATATTAAAAAAAAGTTATATGTGTGAGTTTAAAGTGTCAAGTTACGGCTGTTTTCATTCATTTTTCTGAATCAGCGGTACCTAAGGAAAAACAAGATTATGGTACCATTTCTAGCAGCACTTTTTATACATTGGATTCTTAATTCTTGGTAATTTTGCCGTATTAATTACATTTCTGCCAATTTATATTTTATTTTTTCCTCTCAATGAACAAACAATCTTGAAATGCACTGTAGTCAGTGCAGGTGATCCTTTCAACAGTTTAATTTACAGCCACCGGTGCATCAGCTGAAAAAAATGGCTGCTGCTTTTGATGTCGGCATGTGCAATTAGGCTACCGCATCAATGTTTACTGCCCATACCGGCGACGACCGAAGTTGATACTTGTAGAAGAGTAGGAACTGTTTTATTGTGCTGCCAAGGCAATGTTTGTTTTCAAATTTTGAAATGCATCGGGTATTTGAGAGATCGTTTTAGTCATAAAAATTATTAGAAGAAGAAAATGACAAGGCACCGTACAATAATGATAGACTGGCTATGGTTTTTCTCGATTTAGGGATCTCTTTTTAAAAGAAAACGATAAAAATTGTCATTAGAAACATGCTATACATAAACAAAAGATCCATTCATATATTGTTGCTATATTGAAAGAAAACTGGAAGAATATAACATATATATAAAATCATATGGATGTGTGTTTGCATCATTGTGACAGTGCTAGCGTGTCATGTTGTTTCCCGATTTGAAATGTAGCAAATAAAACTGTATACAGGATTCTACAGCGAGTTTGTTAATATTCATTGAAAAGTATCAGCGTGCATACTTGCAATACAAACATTTTTTAAAAGAACATCCCAAATTTAGCAACCAACTAGATTGAACCATGTACTCCTCGTTCACTTCTAACCATTGCCTTCTTCCCTGAACCCAAGCATTGTCCATTACCAACCTCGAATCATACTGGGCAGGATGCGTCCATCTGTCAGCAGCCATATTTAAACAATAAAATTCAAAGTAGTAAACTTCACGAAAGTACTCACTGATATGCCTTTCTTAGCAAATAGACACACACATAGTTGCATAACTACGGTTTATCTTCGGGAATGCATACAAATTAATGATAGGAATTATATACACTAATAGAGAATTCACCCAAACACGGAAATGCCTATTAAAAAGTAGTCTTTTATCGGATAAAGACGTGAAGTCTTGTGCTTGTTTAGGTCTGAGATCTCTTTATTCGATTTCAGTCGACATAAGTACTTTCCTTTATTAAACAAAACTACCTGCACAAATATTTTTACAATGTTTACCTAGTCAATCATCTTAGTGCATAGAAGACTTTCCAGATGCGTTTAGAACACTATGTGAAATATAATACTATAATTTAGAGATAAAAAGTAAAAGATTTAAAAATCATTTTACATTCTAAAGAAAGAAAAACACCCTTCCCATGCGTATTATTGAAAGGTTCGCATACGTTTCTGTTTTTCCTAAATATGTAACTATGCTACGCATAATGCACTATGCTGGAATGGTTTATTGAAATAACCCACCATTCACAGCAACTCGAGAACAAATAAAATTTAGAATTAGAATATGGCAAGCAATTAAAACATTCCTCTCTAAACGATAATTTTCACAGCGAAAGTTCACATGACGTTCGGCATTGATTATTTCAGGAAGAACAAAATTGTTTGAATACAGTACTTTCAATATCATTTCCTGAAACAGAACGGGGCAAACATCTTCGTTTAGCAAACATGTAGATAAAGGGATATATTTGCCTTTTCAACAATTGCACTTCCATCATAATGTCTGATCTTGATTGTTTTGGCAAAAATTAAAGAATCAAAAATTTTCATACATAGGTCAAATATACTTTTTAAAACTCGAAATTGTAAATACTATATCCGTGAATTTTAAAATGTATATAACACCAGGACAGGTTAACTGATTTGTAACACAGAGTATAAGCAACGTTACCGTGGAAACGCTTTTCTAAACTCCATTGTAAACATCAGGTATCATTCATTAAATAGATACAGATCATATAATATTAACAGCAATATTTAGGTCTCCTTGAAAACTATATTTCTTTTGTTATCGCTGTTGTATTTCCTTTAAAATATTAGGATGTTAACTATAATTGTATATATATATATATATATATATATATATATATATATATATATATATATATATATATATATATATATATATATATATATAGAGAGAGAGAGAGAGAGAGAGAGAGAGAGAGAGAGATTTGCAGGTATGAATTTAAGTTTGTTTCCGTAAATCATCTGCATATATGCATTTATATATGCACAGAGCCGCTCTCTCTCCTTCTAAATGCCTTTTATGGATTGAAAATTAGAGAATAAAGTTTAATATACAGCTAATACTTCATGCAATAAGTCAAAGACTTTTGAAGAACATGGAGCAAGACTTTGGAATGTAAAGTACTGAATATTGCATAATTTTCTACTTATCATCCTACATGTGCTTCTATTCATTCAGATTTAAATTTCTGTCAACCACTCAGTATGTGTGATTCCAAATATCAATGCCAAAATCGATTTACACTGAACACTAGTTTAACTGACACGTTGCAACAACCGTCGTGTTGCGCATGGCTACAGCGATTATCTAGAGACATTAGGACTGGTTATATAATATGCACTAACAGGCCTGTACAGACCATACAGCTGGGACGACCTTTGCTGTCATATTAGATACGGAGCCTTTGGTGTTGAAGAAAAGAAACTTCAGGTAGCAGGTAAGATTTTACTCTAGCTTTCTCGTGTTGCTTTTTATACGCACAGGGTCAACTCAGTGAAAAGTAATATAGTATAAAAAACGGTACACAAAGTGAAACCATGTTCATGAAATCGTTTGGAAGAAATAAGAAAAACAGGATTTTTCTGATAATGTATGGGAAAAGCTAATCATTATTTGTCTTTCTCTGTTATTTAGATAATATTATATGATTGAATAAGTGTCTGCATTATTCTTGACGGCACATATGGTGCCCTAAATTAGTCATTTTGGAGGTGGAATCCAGGAGCTCAGAAAAGCGCCGACGGTTCGGTATCCGGGTTCAAATTATTTACTAACCTGGATGGTAACTTGCCGATAATTTGACTTTGAACGTTCATTACTTTGATAACTTGTGCGCCATTGTTTGTAATAATTGATTTTATAGTCTTAGTATAGAAACTGCAGTGAGTACTTTACTTGCACGTTATTGTCTTCTTTATCCCTGCCTTTCTCCCCTCTGTTAAAGAAGCGAAGAAAATAAATATCTGAATAATATCACAGTTTGTAATCAAAATCCTGCTTTCAGTGCAACATTCGGTCTTTCATATTTATAAAGTATTGATCTTTAATCGTGCAAAGTTATTCTTCAAAGTGTTATTATTGTGACACTGGTTTTTTATTGAGTCTATGAATAATATAAATGTCATCATACGTTAGGTATTGTTTCAGTAGCCTTTATATTCTTATTATTTTGTTGTACGGAGTTCAAAAGCTTTCACCCAAAACAGACTCATCACATTGATGGCTGGTTTTACTGCTTTTTAGTCTTGCTATAACATTTATGAAGGCAACGTTTCCCGTACAATTTCGAAATATGGACATGTCACAAAATACGCTACGCACAAGATGAATATTGCATCGGAGCATTATTGGGAAATGTTTCTAGTTGTGGAACAAGTTCCTAAATTGTTTTCCTCTCAGATTGTGTATAAGTTGCAAGGGAATGTATAGATCTTGACATGCTAACACTTTATATATGCTTCTACACCTAGCATAAAACCTGCGGCTCTGGGCAGTTACTTTAACCGTTGTCTTTATCAAAATCGATAGTTGTTGCTAATTAGAAAAGGCACAACAATGTCATTAGGTTAGACAAGTGATTTTACATGGAAACGATTTAAGATGTAAACAATTATGACATTGATGTTACACAGAAAAGGTACACTATGGGACTTTTAATTCTGTAACAAGTAATACATACCATTTTGCTTCATTTGTGTATTTCCTTCAAAATGATTCAGACATAAACTGTATCTGACGAAGTACTGGAATTGTTGTCGTATGAGTTCGAGCCAACCGATCACGCGAGAATTTGCGAATTGACATGTATTCATGAATGCAACCGTAGTGAAATTATGTTGCCAGTGTCGCTTGTGACATCGGTTGCTCTTGATATGGTTCAAACAATAATTCTGTCCATTATAGCTGTCGTATTTAGCGAGAAAAAGTGCGTTCTTATAGATTCCATCTCGCAGCTTGTGTTCGATGATGTCTCGCCTCAGTAACCTTAATGGCTTAACTTAGTTCTACTTTAAATATTGTCACATTGTTGATCGACAAGCAGACTTTCTTTAGACACATTGCAGTGAGGTAAAACATGACACTGACTTCGAGCCAATTATTACTGGCACTGTTATAACTGCCATACAAACAAACAAAACACGTTCCTAACGAAAATGTCTATATCTGGCTATTACTTCCAGGTTTAGCAAGAAGTACACTGATTACCATGTAATTTGGTGCAGCAAATGATTGTATTTTTGCCAAGAAATGTTAAGTTGAAAAGCGCATTTTACTGAATTTAGTCTGGGCCTTTCATGCTGGTCCAATTATTATTGGCTTGAAGTACCTACCTAAACACTTTTTTTTACTGTGGACTTCTTGTTGAGCAGCACATCTTTCTGGGAGAAACAATCCCTGTGTATTGGTGGTGTAGTCTGCGACTGGATGTTTTTGTGTGTTAATGCGATGATTCCGATCCGGGCTCTGGTTGGTATTGGTACATCAAGGGTGTATCAGCGGTTGGTCTCTAAATAACCCTTGACAAGATTATTTATAAGTGTATGCGACGTGTGTTAACACAAAGCTAATATTGTAACTGATGACTATTTATTGATATTGACATTCCATCATACCAGCCTCTGATTGCGGATAAAACAAATAAATACGATCCATAATTGTGCACCTTTAGGATTTGAGGTTTAGAGCTTTCGAAACTTTCCCCAGTAGCACGGAAAACAAGTAGAGCATTTGCTACAGTGGATACGTATGATTCTTTGCCAAATATGTATCATCTTTACTAATGTTTTATGAGGCTGGTACAAATATCGATGATGACACCTTTGCATCCACGTATTGTACGTTTCAGTGTTGGACATATTATTATAATTCTCTGGTTTCTTGATTTGTAATGATTTATACAAGGTTTTCTGTGATGCACCTTATGTTTTCTCAATACAATATCACGAATGTCTATTATGTATGCTTGCAGTTTTACAGTTTGATCTTGGAATGTTATAAGCTGGCCTGGCTTGAGACCAGAAACGAGTCGTCTAAGTCAGTTAAATCTGTATTGGTGGCAAATATGATACAATTATCGATGCATTGTCGGGTAACTGCGATATCGTGTCAATACATATCAATACGAGTTTGAAATGTGAGAAAACTTGCCAGTAGCTTCTCGTCGGTCGGTGGTTCTTTCCCTGGGTTTTTCCGGGTTCTTCCTCCAGCAATAATACTGGCCGCCATCTTTAGCCTATCGTGTGCTGAAAAAATGGCGTTAAACACTACAACAACAACTAAATCAAAACAAATTTCGCATACCTGTAGCCTCTATGTGACAATAAAACAAAAATCAATGTTTCCGCTTTCGTTTTTTCCGGTACTGCATGTAGCATTTAAGCTAAACGATGTCCACACATAGTGATGTTTATCAGTTTTTGCATCGGCAGTCTTGAATAAAACATGTCGTTGAGTGGTGGCACCCGGGAACATTGAGTGTCTAAGTCACCATATAAATAATCAACAAGATGTGCACGTGGACGTGAAAGTCTATACTAGTTAAGATACAAACAATTCTAAGGATTTACCAAGTATGTCACCAAATTATCGCAGATTCCTGTTGTCAAATTCAGGCTATTAATTCCAGTTCCTCAACCCAAGTTCATAATGCATAAAACCCGATCAGATGTATTCCAGTGTGGACTGCATCGCTTGAAATATATTTTTAACACGGTGATAACAGGTTCTCAATCATTTATATAAATATGGAGAAGTTCCAAGAAATCATGAGCAGCTTTGCAGCGTTGGACATCAGCTTCTGCTATGGAATAGCTGGCGGCTTTATTTCATCGTTTGTTATGTTTATCGCTGGCTGATTTCATCTTTATATATGGTTTTCGTGGTTGTTAAATATATTTATATGTTCGTGTCCAACCTCGCACGATACACGAGCTGTTCCCCCTCACAAATCAACCACGAGGAATCCTTGCCGTTCCGGGTAACCTCAGGAAATATTTCTCGTAACTCGTTGGCACTTCATGTATAATTAATGTTTGCAAGAACGTACACGTGAACTCCATGAACCTGCTGCAGTTACCACGAAAACACTGTGTGGGCCAATTTGCATTTTGTTGTGCAACACAGATCACATTTATATTCTTGCGCTGGTCTCAAGGTAATATTCTCTCAGGGTTGTTTTGCTATTCCAGCATCATAACATCGTACAGGAAAAATATAATAAGTCTGGGCTCAAGCTGGTCAGTCGCAGAAACTGCATTCATGACGGATAAAGAACTGAATAGTGGACGACGCAGGCTCTTCAGTGATGCCACTGAGTTCATCATAATATAGTTGATCGTCAATAGATAGTGCAGCCATGTTCAACTGATCCCACGTTTGCTATCTCATAAATTGATTCAACAGCGGCTTAGTTTCCCTTTATCAAACCTGGTCAATAATTAACGCGAAAGCCAAGTTTGATAGCATATTATCGTGTTTAGGTTTGTCGAGACTGCATCTGTACAGATAAACCAATGACATTTGAAGTTTATGTTTGTTTTTGCGATGCCATATTGAACAATAATGGTAATATAACTCAGGAAAGATTTCACGTTTGTGCGATTAAGCAGGAAAACTGCAGTTCGGGATTGAACATTTGATGATCGATACGGAAGCGAAGAAACTTGTATCTGATGAGGGGAAAAGAATATTACGTTCGGGAAGCATTTGGTTTAGTCAGTGCAGCTTTCAACCCAGATGTTAAAAAAACACAACTGTCGGCGATGTTATCACTGCTGCGTTGAGAAATACACATTTATTAGCCATACATGGCTGAAATTTACACGTACCATTATGCGTTGTTCTCCATATTATCAGGAAAAGTACACCGCTCTGTATCCAGTGCAAAGAAAAATACCTTGTTGCATCGTTATACAACCCACTGGACGTTTCCACGATCATATAAGATGTCAAATTCAATTGATTAGATTCGGTATCGCAATCCTACGTTATCTTCGATGAGCTTTGCCCATGCATTTGATCTTATGCATTTGATCTTATATTTTACCAGAACATTGCGGAACAGTGGATGACCCTTCTGTTAGTCGCTGGTGTTAAGTCCGCTGATAAGCGATTTGCCGACCATTTCAGCAAGGACGTCAGTAGTGTTAATATGCATCATCGAGTCCATAGGTTATGCACGTGGACTAGATCTTTTGAGTTTGCGGCGCATTATTGCATCAAGCTTCGTGGATTGGCTACATCATAGCCCAACTATCGAAGTTGTTGTGTTGATGTATATGATGCAACTGGTTTAGAGGGTAGGACTGTATCCGTATTTGCTTGTGTTGTTCACACTAGCGTAGCGATGACTCAACATGGTTAATCACTTCGATCCTGCCTATTGACAACAGTGCAACCCGCACGAGTTGTGTCGAAACAAATTTTCGAATGGTGCTTTATTGCGCAGTGCATCGGAAACATCCACGACCAGCAACAATTTCGTGGAGAGAGAGAGAGAGAGAGAGAGAGAGAGAGAGAGAGAGAGAGAGAGAGAGAGAGAGAGAGAGAGAGAGAGAGAGAGAGAGAGAGAGAGAGAGAGAGAGAGATTAACTGTGATAGGCGCCAAGAGTTTGGCAATAAAACGTGGACCAGAGCATACTCGCTTGACTGTTGTGATTGGGGGAACTACTTTTGGGGGACACCTTTGAAAATAAAGCGTTAATGGGTGGTATAAAATTGTTAGCAGTCGCTCATTTAATTCTTTGAGTAGATTCCTTTACGTGCTGAAACGAGTAAATGCAGTAAAGAAATTAACTACATCTGGCCTAGCCGAAACGTTCTGTACTTTCCAGTTTCATTTCAAACTACGCGTATTGCAGCCACCAATGCATATCAATCGGAAATATATCCGCTGAGTTATTGTTGACAGTAATTCCTGTGGGTCATGCCCACATTAGAAATAGGATTGATACATCAAGTATATTTAAGCCTGTTTCCAATCAATTCCAAATATAAACTAAATTCTTAATGATTAGATAATAGACAGAAGTAAGTGTGATACACCATCCAAAAACAGTTATTCATTTGACCCTGCAGACAATTTGCATTACAGATCCATTAGGTTCTGATAAGCATACTTAAGGACAGGTGTGAGTGAATTGTTAATTCATGCTGATATTTACTTAATTTCAGGATGAAGACGACAATAGTTTGCCTTCTTGTAGTCCTACTACTCTCAGCGCAACCAGCTGAAGGTAAGATGTTTACTGTTATGGATGCCTTTAATTGATTTCTGCATGAAGCTTATTCATGTACTATTTCTTATCAGCGTCATTTCTATCATAAAAACATTTTTTTCAAGAAGTCTGAACATTCACTGACCATTCTGAAAAAACGAAAATGTACAGAACTTAACTTTGGTACACAATTTCATAAACATAATCATCTTCAAATACTAGTACATGTAATGCACTACACTAAATGGAACTATGACCGCTTTTGCCTTCATTTGTTCACTTAATATATTGATGTTTCAGCGCATCTTTCTCCAATTATTTATTCTCTCCTTTTTCTTTGTCGTATATCTAGATAGATTTCCAACTGATCAGATAAGGAGTTAAATATACAGGAAAATTATATAAATGTGTGCTTATAATTGTTTTCTTCAGCATGGCTGTATGTTATAGCTGGCGCTGCAGCTACAGCACTTCTAGCGCCTTTTGCCATACCAGCGGCCGTTGCAACTATCGGCTTTACCACAGCCGGCATCGTCAAGGGTTCAATTGCGGCAGGTATGATGGCTAGCTACGGTGGATTTGTTCCTGCTGGATCAGTAGTTGCTGTAATGCAGTCGATTGGGGCAGCAGGACTAGGTGCCGGGGGGATCGCAACAGCTGGTGGGAGTGGGGCTGCAGCTGGAGCTATTTATGAAAACTCCAAAAACGATTAAAAGAAATGTGAAATTAATCAATGGCACTTTCAGATTCGTTTGACTGTGTCCGTGTTTTTTTCTTCTGCATTATGAAATAAAGAAATTAATAAATTGTTCTGATTTGAGCAAACACATGTATGCCAAGAGTGAAATATTTTGGTGAGTTAGACTGCATTTACATTTGAGTAGAAATTTTCAAAATATATTTAGTGGATTTTATATATTTTCAATGAAACGCAACGATAAAATAGAAATTAAAAAAATATGATATAAATGTTTCACGCCTTAACTATTTCAATCCGTCTTGTTCTTACGTCAGTCAGAAATTATCTTCCTTTCTGTGTCTGTACCTTTTTTGTAACATCGTACCATCTAGATACATAAGTTGCTTGATCGTCATATATATATATATATATATATATATATATATATATATATATATATATATATATATATATATATATATATATATATATATATATATGTAACTGTATATGCAAGCAAGATAAGAAGTCAAGGATAAGAAAGTATATCGAAAACTGCCTGATTTTTGAAAACTTATCTATGGAAGCAGCAAAAGCACGTTCTTTCGTTGCATTATGCCGCAAATACTGTTTGTTTTGCTGTTGCTACATAAGGACAAGGCCTCTGTCTGTGTTACCATCTTCGAAATCATCACTTGAAAAGTTAGTTAGCACTACATTATTTACAATCTTTGAACTTCAGCACTTGACGAACTAGTTAGGATTATATTCGTAACAATCTTTGAATTCATCACTTCACAATTCGTTAGCAATATATTCGTAACAATCTTTGAATTCATCACTTCACAATTAGTTAGTACTATATTCGTAACAATCTTTGAATTCATCACTTCACAATTAGTTAGCAATCTAGCTTCAGAAATCTTCATATTCGTTGTACATACAATAATATGCAGCAAATTTGTGGGAAAATTGATGACCCAGATACTGAATGAAGTAAGTTAAACTTTAATATTTGACATTTATTCGAGTTTTTTTGCAACGGATGACAAGCGTAACATTATTCGCTACGTATGCCTGTTAAATTGTTAATCTTTCTTTCATGGCTTGCTGACGGTTTTCCGACATTGAACAATACACATTATCGCAAATGGTCGTTTGCAAACTGTACTTAAGAGATTATAAGATCACGGCACTTTCATTTTATTGATGAATTTTGAAGGAAGACATATGCCAGTGCTAGACATAAGTATAAACTGCCACACGGAATACATCGTAGCGATATGACTGAAAAAGCTACGTAAAAAAACCCTAACCACACCCACCAACACATGAAGGAATATATATTTGCCGACGATAAAATATCGTTTATTGTGTTCTGATTAGCCAGTTAGTTAGAGCATATGACCAACGTATTAGTGACATGAAGAATAAGTCTCGATCAATATTTTCTTCGTTCAATAATAGATGAATTGCTAGGTCTTTTAATACGCTGTGGTTCTATAGTATACCCAATGTACTTGTATGAAGTTCGTACTTGACCTTTGACATTACGCTATAATTAATATTACATTGATTCATAAAATGCTGGCAGTGAATCTATTTTGTGCGAAAAGATTAATTCTCAAAATGTTTATCCTGGTCATCGTACAAACTCCTGAAAAAGAACATTTTGTATAATTACTATTGATGACAATACATCAATTGCCGCACATTGACTATTATTTTTTTTAAATATTATACAGATATGCAGCTTACCTTGTTTTATATTATTTATAACAAGGTTTAAATCAGAAATACACATTTTGGCGTGACAAGCATCAAAGTCCATTTTTCTGAGTGTATCATACACTAAATTGCTATGTTATTTATTACATAGCCTATCTTTGATCAAATCATAGTAACATAGTCATAATGAAGTTTTCAGATTTCAACTGGCCTATAATGATACTTTGTTTAACACATTATTGGCTGTCAAGCAGAAAAATCAAGGATTAGGCTCCTCTCTGTGGGAGACAATGGAGGGTATCGAAACCGCTATGCATGGCTTGAGAGTCGGGTACTTTACAGAACTATTGCAGCTTACCATGAGTATTGTTTTGTAAACGTGAACTTCTGGTAGTTGCATATTTGAGCCTTGAAGGTCACGTAATACTAACCTAGCAGATATAATTCCCTAGTTTCTGATTTACGTTCCGGAAAATAAGCCCCAATACTTCTGTTATATCTAGAAAAGACGTTTTCGGAAAACAGATAACCCAGATACTAAACGTAGTGACCTTGTCTTTCGTGTTAAAACTTGTTTTCAGATATCTTATTAGGTTCTCTTACTTTTGGAATTAGCTGAAAGCATGACACCCTACATTTCATTTCAAATCGTTATCACATACTAAAAGTCAATATTAGATACAAGAGATATTTAACAGGTAGGTTTACGATTTCCTAAAGGATAAGAGTCCCTGAACGCTTGAATCAGGTGCTTTTTCACTCTTGTAAATATATGAGAGAGAGAGAGAGAGAGAGAGAGAGAGAGAGAGAGAGAGAGAGAGAGAGAGAGAGAGAGAGAGCGAGAGAGTAATAAGGTTGTAAGGATGGTCGGGCAAAATAAGTACAGTTGCTGGCAAGTATGAGCAAACCGTGATAAAACTAGCCTCTTTTAAACTGAATATATTTATCTTGAAATAGCCAACATGACCTTTTTGGTTGCAATTTATGATATGTATGGTTTTAAACAAAGAAGAGGTCGAAAAGTCTTTAAAAAGTTCGAGGTCAAAACCTTATTTCCATTTAGGAGAATTTGTTGGTATTACATAGTAGGATACAGAAAATTGATGACGGGCAATATTGGCAAGCTTATGTGTTCGTCACGGTGAGACCAAATCCATGAACTTATATGGTAGCTTATATTTTTACCTAAATCAGTCTGATTGGGTCTATCGGCAGCATTGACATAATCAATACACGAGGCATGTACTGATAACCTTTACTATTAACCTTTTTTCCCCCCAAAAAGCTAGTAGTATACAATCTTTCATATCTCGTTAGGCGGTATGATAACGGATTATTATGGTTAGAATTTAATGCGATCCAGTGTGAACTATTTTCATGTATTCCATTAGTAAATCAAACGGTTAACAAAACATAATGAGATTCGTTTCGATGTCCATCTTATTTTTAGTGTATGCAGATCCATATTTCAATCAAACGGAGATAAAAACAAGTGCATTTACTGCTATTCTTTATGTATGATGACCTAGTAAAACCTTTAACATAGTTTAAAAGAAGTATGCTATATTAATAAAGCTATAAGTGTGAGTTTAAAGTGTCAAGTTACGGCTGTTTTCATTCATATTTCTGAATTAGCGGTACCTAAGCAAAAGCAAGATTATGGTACCATTTCTAGCAGTACTTTTTATACATTGGATTCTTAATTCTTGGTAATTTTGCCGTGTTAATGACATTTCTGCCAATTTATAGTTTAAATTATTTTTTCCTCTCAATGAACAAACAATCTTGAATGCACTGTAGCCAGTGCAGTTGCTATTTTATCCTCCCAACAGTTTAATTTACAGCCACCGGTTTATCAACTAAAAAAAGGCAGCTGCTTTTTATGTTGGCATTGGCAACTTGGCTACCGCATCAATGTTTACTGCCCATTGTCCTTTTCGGCGACGACCGAAGTTGATACTTGTAGAAGAGTAGGAACTGATTTTGGTTGACTTGAATTGTAATAAATACATATTGCAGCTAACATCAGAAAAAAGTCTTCCACTGTTCTGTAAATATACACAGGACGGACAAAAATGATATAGCTGGCAGGATTTACTAATAAACAATGTAAAAAGCAATACATCCTTTCCAGTACTCTTGGGTTTTTAAATAAACGTAAGTTTCAAATTTTCTCCGATCTCATTAATGTTTATTCAACTTATAAATGTAATAACATATATAATGTTCAATATTGTGCTGCCAAGGCAATGTTTGTTTTCAAATTTCGAAATAGATCGTTTTAGTCATGAAAATATTAGAAAAAGAAAATGACAAGGTACAGCAATGATAGACTGGCTATGGTCTTTTTCGATTTAGGGATCTCTTTTTAAATGAAAACGACAACAAAAGTGTCATTAGAAACACGCTAAACATAAATAAAACATCCATTTATATATTGTTGCTGTATTGAAAGAAAACTGGAAGAATATAACCTATATATAAAATCATATGTATGTGTGTTTGCATTGTTGTGACAGTGCTAGCGTGTCACATTGTTTCCCGATTTGAAATTTAGCAAATAAAACTGTATACAGGATTCTACAGCGAGTTTGTTAATATCCATTGGAAAGTATCAGTGTTCATAGTTGCAATACAAATATTTTTTAAAAGAACATCCAGAATTTAGCCACCAACTAGATTGAAGTATCTGAACTTTGTACTCCTCGTTCACTTCCAACCATTGCCATAGTCCCTGAACCCACGCATTGTCCCTTACCAACCTCGAATCATACCGGGAAGAATGCGTCCGTCTGTCAGCATAAAATCCAAAGAAGTAAACTCCACAAAGGAACGCACCGAGACGCATTTCTTTGCAAATAGACACATGTATACACATGTAGATGTATGACTACGGTTTAACTTCGGGAATGCATAAACGTTAATGATAGGAATTATATACATTAATAGAGAATTCACACAAAAAAGGAAATACCTATTAAAAAGTAGTCTTTGATCGGATAAAGACGTACGTAAATATTTTTTAAAAGAACATCCCGAATTTAGCCACCAACTAGATTGAAGTATCTGAACTATGTACTCCTCGTTCACTTCCAACCATTGCCATAGTCCCTGAACCCACGCATTGTCCCTTACCAACCTCGAATCATACCGGGAAGAATGCGTCCGTCTGTCAGCAGCCATATTAAAAGCATAAAATCCAAAGAAGTAAACTCCACAAAGGAACGCACCGAGACGCATTTCTTTGCAAATAGACACATGTATACACATGTAGATGTATGACTACGGTTTAACTTCGGGAATGCATAAACGTTAATGATAGGAATTATATACATTAATAGAGAATTCACACAAAAAAGGAAATACCTATTAAAAAGTAGTCTTTGATCGGATAAAGACGTACATTTTTGTGCTTGTTTGGGTTCGAGAGTTCTTTATTCGATTTCATTTGACATACATACCTTCCTTTATTAAAGAAAACTACCTGCACACATATTTTTGCAATGTTTACCTAGTCAATCATCTTATTGCATAGAAGACGTTATATATGAGTTTTAGAACACTATGTGAAACATAATAATATTTTCTAAAGATAAAAAGTAAAAGATTTAAAAATCAATTTACATTCTAATAAAAGGAAAATACCCTTCCCATGAGTAATATTTAAAGGTACTATTCTTCTTAAAAGTGTAATTATGCTACTCAGAATGCAATACGCAGGAATGGTATATTGAATTAACCCGCCCATCACAACAACTCGAGAACAAATGAAATTTAGAATATGGAAAGCAATTAAAGTATTCCTCTCTAACCCCAAAAAAAATAATTTTCACAGTGAAAGTTCACATAGGGTTTGGCATTTATTATTTCAGGAATAACGAAATTGTTTGAACAGGGGCAAACGTCTTCGTTTAGCAAACAGGTAGATAATGGGATATATTGTACCTTTTCTTATGTAAAATAAGGGACGTGATTCTGTGAATCATTTTCTAAAGTGCACGCGCACGCGCGCGCGTGTGTGTGTGTGTGTGTGTGTGTGTGAGAGAGAGAGAGAGAGAGAGAGAGAGAGAGAGAGAGAGAGATTTGCAGCCATGAATTGTGAAGTATGCGTTTATGTTTCTTTCATCTAAATATATTCATTTATTTATGCACAGAGCAGCTCTCTCTCCTTCTAAATACCTTTTATGGATTGAACATTAGAGAATAAAGTTTAATATACAGCTAACACTTCATGCAATAAGTCAAATACTTTTGAAGAACAAGGAGCAAGACTTTGGAATGTAAAGGACTGAATATTGCATAATTTTGTACTTATCATTCTACATGTGCTTCTATTCATTCAGATTTAAATTTCTGTCAACCACTCGGTATGTGTGATCCCAAATATCAATGCCAAAATCGATTTACACTGAACACTAGTTTAACTGACACGTTGCAACAATCGTCATTTTGCGCATGGCTATAGCGATTATCTAGAGACATTAGGACTGGCTATATAACATGCACTAACAGGCCTGTACAGACCATACAGCTGGGACGACCGTTGCTGTCATATTAGATACGGAGCCTTTGGTGTTGAAGAAAAGAAACTTCAGGTAGCAGGTAAGATTTTACTCTAGCTTTCCTGTGTTGCTTGTTATACGCACAGGGTCAACTCAGTGAAAAGTAATATAATATAAAGTAACGGTACATAAAGTGAAATTCTGTTCATGATATCGTTTGAAAGAAATAAGAAAAATAGGATTTTTCTGATAATGTATGGGAAAAGTTAATCATTATTTGTCTTTCTGTTATTTAGATAATATTATATGATTGAATAAGTGTCTGCCTTACTCTTGACGGCACATATGGTGCCTTAACTTAGCCATTTTGGAGGTGGAATCAAGAAGCTCAGAAAAGCGCCGACGGTTTGGTATCCGGGCTCAAATTGTTTTCTTGCCTGGATGATATCTTGCCGATAATTTGACTTTGAACGTTCATTATTTTGATAACTTGATTTTTATATCCTTAGGATAGAAACTGCAGTGAGAACTTTACTTGCACGTTATTGTTTTCGTTGTGATAAAGGTTATGTTGAATAGTTCTTGATTTTACCAGGCACATTTGGTCAGAGTGCCAAACATAACATTAAACCCAATCTATTGCAGAAGAGTTTCATAATAACAAAACAAAATCACCAACTTATCTTTAAACAAAATAGATTTACATTTTTGGCAAACTACACGGAAAAAAAATTGGCAAGTTGAGTGTATGTAAGAAGGATTGAATTTCAAATATAAGATATGTCAATATTGACGATATTGTTTTATGTCAAGATGGTCTTCACCCTACCTCCCTTCCCTGTCTTAAAGAACCGCAGAAAATAAATATCTGATTAGGATCAGACTTTGTAATCAACTCTTTCTTTCAGTACAATATTTGGTCTTTCATATTTATAAAGAATTGATCTTTAAACTTGCAAAGTTATTTCTAAAGTGTTACTATTGTGACACTGGTTTTGTTTTTGAGTCTACGAATGATATACATGTCAGCATACTTTAGGCATTGCTTCAATAGCCTTTGTCTGATATACAATCATTATAATATATTCTTGTTGCCCATCGTTTATCAATTCAAAGAACTATGTTAGATATGCGATGTTTATATTCTTATTATTTTGTTGCACGGAGTTCAAAAGATTTCACCCAAAACATTCTCATCACATTGATGGCTGGTTTTGCGGCTTTTTAGTCTTGCTATGATATTTATGAAGGCAACGTTTCCCGTACAATTTCAAAATATGGACATGCCACAAAATACTCTACGCACAAGATGAATATTACATCGGAGCATTATTGGGAAATGTTTCTAGTTGTGAAACTAGTTTCTAAATTGATTTCCTCTCAGATTGTGTACAAGTTGCAAGGGAATTTATAGATTTTGACATGCTAACACTTTATATATGCTTCTACACCTAGCATAAAACCTGCGGCTCTGGGCAGTTACTTTAACCGTTGTCTTTATCAAAATCGATAGTTGTTGATACTTAGAAAGGGCACACCAATGTCATTAAGTTTGACAAGTGATTACATGGAAACGAAAAACGATATAAACAATTATGGCATTGATGTTACACAGAAAAGGTACAACATGGAACTTTTAATTTTGTAACAAGTAATACATACCATTTGCTTCATTTGTGTATGGGGTGACGATGCGGATTATTATCTTTACCTGAACCAAGGATTTTTCGTTTGACACATTTTGGATTTTAATTACATGTAAGTTTTACTTTGTATACATTTGAAACCATCTGCAAGGTTATTTTCTGTATGATATTTGTGTAACCTAAGGTATAATAGAGGAATGTATAATGTTTTCTAGAAAGGTTTCATTCCTACTTTAAGATTGGAGCAGATCCGGTTGTATAAATATTGTGTCTAGTACTTTGTTTTGGCTGGAATTTAATTTCTTCCAATTATTTATTCACTGGAAATACGGCATGCTCATGAAAATAAAAATCTTGGAAAAGATATGAATTTAGTGCAATTTAAATTAAGGATATATTCTTAAAGCGCTTTTTTGTGATCTAAGGTAGACCCTTGAAACATCACAACTAGACGGGCCACCAGCGGCGCATCAACACAACCAGCGTTGGATTTAATCTGGATTTCCACTAACGTTTATCCAGATTTGATCATGAAGATTTTTTTCGCATTACTGTAATATTTTCCTTTGGTTACAATTTCACTATATATATATATATATAAATATATATAAATATATATATATATATATATATATATATATATATATATATATATATATATATATATATATATATATATATATACTCATTTCAGCATGGCAAGAATGCAGATCTGTTTCCTCGTCTTGTTGCTCACATTTGCACAGCCAGCCCATGGTAGGTTATTTACTGGAAACCATATACCTTGATGAACATAAATTAGGTCTCAAGAATTTCTTTTGACCTCACCTGATATAAGTAGATAATAGCTGTAATAATTGCTACGCCTGGCAGAAGAGTCCACACGGATAAAAACATATGTATATTTACATCCTCATTGCATTCAACCATTCTTTCTTCTTTGATCCAAATCAGAAGTTCGGAGCGGGTTTCCTAACACTTATCCCCTACAGAGAGATTTAGCTTTGTGTATGTACGAGAATTTGTTCTACATTTTTAGTTGCATTTTGCATTTAGCGCATATGCTTTAGCCACTATAAGCATACTGTTATATCTGTAATCATACAACTTTCGGAGGGTATTCATCTTGCACAGTACTACGCAATAATCACGAAAGAATGTTACTGTTATTCAAATATCACGCATTAATAACTTTGGTTAAAGTTTGCTTCGAGTCCACTGGTCAAGCTATTTCTTGCTAGAATCATCACACTAGATAATAATTTGCATCTATAATAGTACCGCTCAAAGACATAACAAGGGTCAATTAGACTTGCATTTGACTGACTTAGGTTACCTTGCTGCGTTTTGTTGAAGGCCAAGAAAGTTGTGTGAACCCTATATATCTGTATTAATGAAATCCATGCATCTTGTAAAACATGTACACCCTCGTCATCAAAGTAGTTTACTGAAGACCACATTCCATGTTTCACTGACCTGGATATATATTATTTTAAGTTTTATTTAGCATGTTGTACCCATGCTAGATTTGTTACAACAGATAATATTTGTGTGTATTGGTACTAAATCTTTACAGCAAACGAAGATCACAGAGACCTACATTTCACTTATTACTGGTTTAGATTATGTTTTCTTGCGTTTAGCTCAAAACCAAATACATATTATTCATGTGGTATTCAATACTAATGTATATTTAACCATTAAACGTTGTACGAAAACGATTTAAGGTAGTGCCACATTCTGATCAGAAAATATATCATTGTGTCCGTATTTCACTGTTCATGGATTTCGGTTCAGTCTCAATCACTGCTCGTACCAGAAGCATTTAAATATATGAATATACACGCCTATATGTTAAGACACCATCACAACAAAAGGGAGTCAGCACTGTTTCAGCATGTATACATAATTCTCTCTCTCATTCTCTCTCTCTCTCTCTCTCTCTCTCTCTCTCTCTCTCTCTCTCTCTCTCTCTCTATATATATATATATATATATATATATATATATATATATATATATATATATATATATATATATATATATAAACATGCTAATATTTTAAAGGAAATACAATAGCAATAACAAAATAAATATAGTTTTCTAGGAGATCTAAATTTTGCTGTTAATATTATATAATCTGTATTTTCTTTTTATTAGTGATATGTAATGTTTATAATCGAGTTTAGAAAAGCCGTTTCCACGGTAACGTTGCTTATACTCTGTAACAAATCAGTTAGCCTGTCCTGGTTTTATATACATTTTAAAATTCAGGGATATAGTATTTAAAATTTCCAATTTTAAAACGTATTTTTTTCCTACATATGAAAAGTTTTGATTCTTTAATTCTGGCCTAAAGAATCAAGATCAGACAGTATGATTGAAGTGCAATTGTTGTATAACTAACTAGCTAAATAAAAAAGCAAATAAATAAATAAATTTGATCCATTTTCAGCATGGTTCTATACTATAGTCGGCGGTATTACTGCAGCAGTTGTTGCTCCATTCGCCATACCAGCGGGTTTGGCTACCATAGGATTCACATCGGTTGCTTCAATTGCGGGCGGCTTGATGGCAAACATTGGTATAGGGGCCGCTGGCACCGCAGCAGCCGCCGGAGTAGGAGCTGCGGCTGGAGCTATGTATGAGAAGTCGAAAAAATAGAAAGATCAAAAATAAGAGGAAGTTAAAAAATGATTCATATGGGACGTGATTTCACCAAGAAAGAAAGCTTTATTTGTGTGCAGTTTCTTGGAAATATTTTGTTAAATCATTTTTATATATGAAATAAAAGTGTTATTCCTCACCACGTTCGGAATTATTTATACTGATATATCATGAAAGTAATAAAAAGGTACTCTTGTGTATCTCAGAACATATAAAATGCAAGTGTTTATGAATATTTGTTTAGACAGGAAGAACTAGATCTGTTTTACAATCATAATCCTTTATTAGTATTTAAATGAAATACAGTTTTGCAAATGTTGACATTAAAAGCATTTACGAATTTTTAATTGCAGTCATGTTTTTTTTTTAAATATAATTGTCTGTACTTGATTTTAAAACAATTGAATCCACTCCTTTACGGAATCAGTCTATTATATTATGAAATATTTGTTTCATTCTGGTATAGTACGTTCCAGCGAACAAAAGGCTGTAATATTATATAATGCTAGTACAAGTAGTGTTGCAGAATTGTAACCGAGTGGGTTGTGAATTAAATGAATAACTCCACACAATGTGTGAAAGATGAAAATGTATTAACTTAATTTGTAAAGAAAAATGTATGATGTAAACATACAATGATTCTCACACACGCTCAATATATAATTGATCCAATCACTCTATACTAACATTCACACATTGCAAATAAACCAATAATATATCTCTTTGATATACAGCTTCAAGAAACCTCAGCTTCAAATAATAGTACACACTAAAATATTCATATAGTTTCACGTATAGACTAGGCTTGGGATTCAAACAATCTCAAGTTTTCATATATGTTTCAAATGTTCTGCACTGTCAGTAAGATTCACAAATCTCTTTGACTTCAACTAAGATTAAAACATAATCTCATGTAAATACAAATATACCAATTTAAAAAACAATTGGAATAAACGTGCTTCTTGACCCTTTTACAGTCGAAGGATTCATCCACCGATAAACCGCACAGTTTCACCACGTTCCTCAGGTTGACCCACTCTTTTGTATCGGCCTCTCAGCCCTTCATGGATCCACTACATGTACAGTCAGTCATACGTATACACGTACATGCAGCATACATCACCCTTGTCTTAGCTACGTCTACATTCGTGGCTCCACCACATGTACAGACATACGTACATGCATATAGACATCTAGATAGCTCGTTACATCACCTCGTAACCACGTAACCTCGTAACCTCGTAACCACCTCGTAAGATACAATAAAACCGAACTGGTAATAATAATGAGTTCTGGAAAATACTAATTCATTCAACTCTTAAAAACAACTTGAAATTCACAGTTACAACATTTCAAATATGCTTTGTAATAAATGAATCATTACACAATAGAACAATACAAACTCAATCAACTTCGCATATAAAAAAAAAATATAAATTTAACACTCACCCCTGTAGTCATGTGTTTATTATTTTTTTTATTCCAATATTTGTATTTCCTTTAATAATTTCGATGGATTATTATTATCTAGTGGTTCTATAGAATTGTATATATATATATATATATATATATATATATATATATATACAATTCTGTATAACCGCTAGATAATAATAATCCATCGAAATTATTAAAGAATATATATATATATATATATATATATATATATATATATATATATATATATAGATATATGTGTGTGTGTGTGTGTGTGTGTGTGCGTGTGTGTGTGTGTACACAGACACACACACACTGTTTCTTTGTTGGGATAGCCTGCTATCATTTAATTCATTCACATTTATTTTTTTTGTATTGTGATCCTCCAAATTTGGGGATTTGGGATCATCGTTTTATTTCCTTTTCTTAGAAAGTTTTTTTTTCTTTATTTAGTTTGGTTGAATTTGGAACGAAGTACGGTTTAATATTTTTATTTTAAATGGAAGCTTTTTATGTTAATGACTGCATTTCCGTGTCGTTTTTCACATTGTCTATATATTTTCTTTTGGGTACGACTGTGCTCAAGTGGGGGTCTTTACATTTTTTATATTTAAAATTGTACTTCTCCCGACTCGAGTTGGGCCACCTCCAATAATTTATTTATTTAGTACTTACCCAATATTTTCTAAATTGACTATTGCTATTGTCTATATTGGATTCTTCTTGTTCAGTGCGGCAGCTATACAAGGAGAGTAGGAGATACAGAAAAGTATAAGATTCTTGATATTCGTTGTGTATGTTTGTATTTTTGTTTGTGTGTTGAGATTTCCCTTAATGTGGCCCTGTTCCCAATTTTTCCAAAGACCTGTCCACTTCGCGTAGAGCCATGTGACGTTTCCCTATGACGTCATCACCATGTACGTGTCTCATTAATGATCCCTGTTACCCTGTAATCCGTAATTTGTTAGTAAATTTGAAAAATCAGAATTAATATTAGATTATAGTTGGAATCAATTGTTCATGCTTATTTTTTGATCATGATAATTTCACCGCAAGCCAGGTTTATAGTTATATATATCTGATGTTTTTCTTATCAGATTTTTTAAAAATTTCCATTAAGGAAGAGGATTTGTTTTGTGTCATATTTTTCTACTTTGTATATTTCTATTATAAGTTTTATTCTCTCTCCCTTCCTATCGTCACATTGCTTCAGAGTGTGGTATTCGTAAATAAAGCTTTTTGCACAAAGGGCAATCGATATTAGTTTTAATCATTCTTCGTCCTACTGCCACTTCACCGGCTAACCAGGCGTTGTGGAGATACTTGAAGATGATGCTTTGTATTTTCGAGGAGCCAATGTTCGCCCCGTGCCTCCATACTCTAGATCCCTCAGTTTGAATGCTGACGACAAAATGTGTCGATCAGGTCCATTGAGTCTAATCATGTTCATGGCAGTTCAGTTCAAAACATCACATATCACCTTGATTCAGGCGTAGGGTATATGATCGTCTACTTTTAGCCATGTTTATCTTATAGTCCGTGAGCGGATGAGTATCGCTACATTCGTTGCGCGATTATTCATAGTCTCTTGTTAAATCATATTTATATAATAATCTGATTCGGTAACCACAAGCATTGTATAGGAAAAACAATGTCTTAATTCAGGTAAAAAGGTCATGACCTCGGTAGAATACTGTGATGTATTTCACAAGTATGCAATGCTAATTGTTTACTACTGCATTGTTGTTATTGCACTGTGAAGTCTGCAAAATTGGAACTGGCTTATAAAGCTCCTTAAAAAGGCATACACCGATAAATGGAATAACAAACAATGTATTATACGTTCTTGAAAGACATACAGAAAAACAGAGAGCACTGAAGATAGGAGTCAAAATATGACACGACAGAAATATTGGAATAATTCACAATACAATGAGTTGCAATGTTTAAATCGAATACAATTTAAAATGAGAAACTAAATTAAAAATTTTATATACTTTATTAATTAACAGTTATCATATACAGATATTATTAATAAATGTTACGATGATGATAGCTTTGATGATTTTGACAATCATCCTTTGCTATGTTCTATCCAAAATCAAGAAAAATGCTTTACTCTTTTAAAATACTAGCTGCTGTTGTTGTAGTGTTTAATGACAATTTCAGCACAAGGGAGGCCATACATGGAGACTAGCGCAAATAGTGGAGGAAGAACCCGGAAAAACTACGGGAAGAACCACTGACCCGCGAGAAGCTACAAGTAAGCTTTTCCCACATACTCACATTGGCCGAGTCAAAGACTCGAGACCACTCGGACAGAGATGAGATGGCAGTGATCCGTAACAGTGGGCGATTTAGACCACTTGACCACTCGAAGCACAAAATAGTAGATGCATAAAAAAAACCAGCGAAAATAGGTCTATCAGGTCAAATATACAATATTGGGAAAGACAGACCATTACAAAAATTCGAAAGAAAAAAAAGGACAAACTTTATAACTGAGCAACATTCATTAGTTGTATTTCTGCCTCACATACATCGTTTAAAGCGATGAATCTGGATGGAAAACAGCGAGGTACAGTTTTGATATACCACACGTAGCTCGTGTACCTTATGTACAATCTCATATTTGTATTGTCTATTTGTCATCACCAGCTTATTAAACAGTAATAGTTTGTGAGTCTGTGATGATATCGTTTGAAACGATTGTGGTAAAAGTCACTAACACATCCCAAAAAGCAACGATTGTTCTTGTACCGATTATGTCATTTTACCTGATTTCGGCTTTTTCCCTGCTTCTTCTTCTACGTTGCAGAGGCTATGCCCTTGCGTTGGTAAAATTTGTGTGCTTAAGTGTTGTTAGAATTGCGGTACAGTCATACTGAGTTCATATTTGTTCATATTAATTAGCATTAATATAAATCAAAGCCCTTCCCCCGAACTATCAAGATGCCAATGATTTAAGTCAAACACTTATCGCCGATATATATGGATAAAACGTGAATGTTTTCCTCCATGTTCTGCAGGGCAACTGCTCAATTTTGTTTTCATTTGCTTCTCATAGGCTGATACGAATGCTTAAAATTGGTTTTAAATAGCTCAAAACTGTTTTTTTCTTCTTTCTTTTGTCGCTTTAGACATTTCGACTGAAGACACTTTCCATGAATTATGTTTGTTGACATTATTGAAAAGACTGATGCAATCTACAAATAAAATGCTTAATGGGCCGATTAGTTCATGGAGCGAAACAAATGTTGTAATTCAGTTGGTCATTAAGGCGATCTATCAAGAAAACGAATTAAGTTTAACTGTGGCTGTTATTGTTTATGGCGTACTGGTCATTACAACATATATTTAACTTCGAAGGAGCACATCAGGCAGAATATAATGCTATTAAGCTTAACTGACATGACTGAATCATTGATTGTAGATAGGTAAGAATACTTAATAAACTGCCACCTATTCAGTTTAATTTTGTGTAATTTCTAAACTAGTTCGAAACAACATTTATAAATATACACGGGAGTGTATATTTATAAATGTTGTTTCGAACTAGTTTAGAAATTAAGGAATTACACAAAGCGAATAATGTGAACATAATGAAATCAAACATGAAATGTGTATCATTCAATTTATCTAAGAAATAGTTTCGTTGCGAACCTCAGTTAGACGTTCTGCTAAACCATATCACATATTTCACTTTCAATCGAGTGACTGCTCGATCTCATATTGCCGGCATGTTGGTATCACCTGGATGCTTCCGGTCTATTCCAAATGACCATTGGTGATAGAGCGGCCTTGCCTTATTTCTTTTCTTTCTCCTCTCTTACTGTCTCTGTCTCTTTCTCGCCTCTTCGCGTCATCATTGTTGTAGAGCACTAGCAGTAAAACAGTTGAACGTGACAATACATTATTTTGTTCTCGTATCCTTACTAGCAGATGAAAATAATGGATTTCAGAGTTAAGGGGGTGGCTGGGTGAGGCGTAAATAATGAATCTCGTCCCCAGGCTCCAAACACTCTAGCTACGCCTCTGTAGGATAGGATGTTACTTTCATATTGATGACACAAACGTCGAGGGACCCATGGAACAAATTGTATTTTTATCGAGTAATGAAGCGACTTTATTGTGCTTATGTGGGGCTCGAGAAGTCTTATCTGATCCGATCTCCCATATGGAATCACATCACAATTAATACTTCTAGTTCAGTACCCACGAATGTAGTTCTAGTCTATTTTTAGAACATTTTTTCCTCTCTCCTTTTGGTGGTGATAGAAGAGTTATATTGATGCATCTTTGGTATGGATTTAAAGTTAATTGTCTATTCTTGAGAATAGGAGCTCTGAGAGTGGCTGTCTGTATGTATTTTGGCGACAGTGCACACTGTGTAATTAGGCCTTAGTGATGATCCGGAAGTGAAATCAGTGTTCTGTGTACATGCTGCTCTGTTTACAGTGCAGCATCTCAAAAAAATGCCGGTCAACCCTTGACAAGAATTTCACCGTGAAGTCATCTTTGGGGCTATTTTCGATTTTCATATGATTTGTATTGATTGTCACACTGTGGAAAGGTCAGTGCTGAGAAATATATGTAGAGAACATATAGTAAAATTAATTGTGGTGTATGGCCTGTACAGGCAGTTATTATTAAACTTTAAAGTGCTATAAAATTTTTATTATTAATGATAAACACATGAAATTTGAAGGTGTTATATATATTAATATTTAAAATAGAAAAATGACATTAAAATTTAAAAATTGATTTATTTTTTTAAAATTTTAATAATATTTGTTTTAAAAATTAAAAATTAAAATTTTCCCCTTAAAATGCACATAGATAATATTTTTGGAAATTATGTCAAGTGATATTAGCATGTTTATACTCCTACACCATATACAAGCTACAATGATGGATAATTGTCAAATTTTCTCAGAGAAAATATCTTTGTAAGTCAAAATGAGACATACATTTAAAATGTATGAAAGACAGATTCTATTTTGTATTGATCATTCAAACTATTTATTAGGGGTCCAATCAGTTAATTTATGTGTTTATGATGGGGTGACTTCCTGAGTAACACATATCTGCTTATATAGCCTTTAGTAATTGTTAACAAATATAGTTACAGGGTGTTTAGTGAGAGGACAGTGATGAAAACTTTATACTTGAACCTACTCAAGTTCTCTACTAAATTAGTTTAAACTTTCTAAAAATGAAACGCAGGCTGAAGGGATAAAATATACTTTCCACATGTATATTTACCCTTGGATGTAAGAAAACAGCAAAATGATGTAAGTTGAACACAAAATGCATTCAATTTTATTGTTCAATTTGGTTAAGATATTGATTAGTGAAGTGCGGCATTGTGGCCTGTATGATGTTATGTGAATTCTAATGATCCATCTTAATTTATGCATTGTTAATTACTAATAATATTTGTTAACTGACACTCTAAAGATTGCATAATATATATTCAAACAGATATTTTGAGTTTAACTGTGTACAACTGATATTAGCATGGTTACATATCCCACATGAACAAATATTCACATATTTTAGAATGTTTGGGATCCAAAGTTCACATTCAGTATATCATATAGGCTGACATTTTACCTACAGTGAATCTGTAAGACACATTTCTGGCTGTGTGCACTAAATGTATCCCAAAATGTTATTTTCCTCATTAATATGCCCATGTATGGTAACATATTTCAATTCATTACTTGGATAGAGTGCGGTATTGTAATATCAGCTGATATCTGATTCTATTGAACCATTGAGGTTAATAATTGGTATCAAACACCCTTAAAAATACACTTTAAATGTTCAAACAGATCATTGGAATTATTTTTGCACATTTGATCATAACAATTACATTGTATATGTCCCACATATGCAAATTTCCATTCTTGTTTACAAGTTTTGGGGATCAGAATTTCACATTTAGTTTATGACATAGGATGTATTGGTACCTGTAGTTGATATGTGTGGCCACTTTTGGCTGTATTCTCTTGCAATATCCAAAATTATTATTTCCCTCATGAATAAGATTGCTTATAGTAATATATTCTTTTTTACTACATTGTCGCTTGACTTTCCTGTATACTGGCATGTACTAATGTTTCCACCAATGATCAAACCTCACCGTCCCCGCATTTCCTTAAAGTTTGTGATGCATAGTCTACCTGATTAGTTTTTTAACCTGTAAATGACCAGATATGCTTATAGAAACCTCATATACTTTTAGGATGAATTTATTACTTTAATATATGACTATTACTTCACATTTCTGAGTGTCACTCTGTCAAGTTTAATAATTATTTCCTATGCTTGCAGCCTGAATGTTATTTGGAAATCACTATATCTAACACATTTTAACTTCATTTGCATACATCTTACTGTTTTCTAGATATACGTGAAACATTTTATATCTTTTCAGGTCTAGGCTGGTATCTGGAACAAAGTGTTAGTGGTGGTTCAGCTTGGAAGCTCTCCAGTAGTCTGGTGGTGATAGCAAGGTTTCATAAGGACATATGCAGTGTACTGCCATAAGTGGTCATGATATCACCACACTAATATACAGCACCTCTAGAACATGGCTTAGATCTTCAGAAGAGAGATTAGCACCATTGTTCAGTAAGGTAAAGCCTGCCTAAAAACTGTATTATCCTATCTTATTGTCACTTTTTGTAGTTATCGACACTGAAATGTAATGCAATTTTCCTATAAAACATGGAAGTGGTCCCATCAGATGTTTAAATCTGAGTGCACTATTAGTTATACAAATAACTGCCTAAATACCTGACACAATAAATATGGAACATAGCACCTGTTGCTGCTTCTTTAGTGTGTACAACCTATATGCACCTTGACAGGCATATTGCGGTTTGTTGCCAAAATCACTATGAGTCATGCTACTTCACTACCCCTGGGAAAAATGTTCTCAGTTACACAGACCCAAACCACCATTTATTTTAAAGACCATTGATTGATCAACTTTTCTGCCTAAACTTTGACAAAATCTGTTTTCAAACTTTTATGAAAATTTAATTTTTCAATAATATTTAGTTTATAAATTTAAATGTTTATTTAAATTTCCATTAAAATTTTAATTGATCAAAATGTATAAATTTTAAACATATTTTCGGACAGGCCTTATCTTGTAGTACAATTAGGTTTTTACAGCATTGAAAAAGTCCTATAATTAAGGAAGATATAGCAAATTTAGTTTTGGTTTCTCAAAAGCACATGAATCAGCACTTGCACCCTGTGGAACATCAACACTACACACTTTCCAGAAGGTGTCACATGTCTTGTATACAAGGAAATTCAAAAAGACTTCATGTATAAAGTTCAAATAGGTGTGGCATTCAAATATAAAAGTTTTACTAAAATTTGCCCCAAAATGTTGGGCCTGTCAGGAATCACATCACAATTAATACTTCCAGTTCAGTTAGTTCTAGTCTATTTTTAGAACATTTTTTCCTCTCTCCTTTTGGTGGTGATAGAAGAGTTATATTGATGCATCTTTGGTATGGATTTAAAGTTAATTGTCTATTCTTGAGAATAGGAGCTCTGAGAGTGGCTGTCTGTATGTATTTTGGCGACAGTGCACACTGTGTAATTAGGCCTTAGTGATGATCCGGAAGTGAAATCAGTGTTCTGTGTACATGCTGCTCTGTTTACAGTGCAGCCACTCAAAAAAATGCCGGTCAACCCTTGACAAGAATTTCACCGTGAAGTCATCTTTGGGGCTATTTTCGATTTTCATATGATTTGTATTGATTGTCACACTGTGGAAAGGTCAGTGCTGAGAAATATATGTAGAGAACATATAGTAAAATTAATTGTGGTGTATGGCCATATCAATAATAACGTCCTTTATTAATCACAACGTCATGCGCTAATAATTGGAATGTTTTGCGTGTTAAATATCTCAGTCTATGAAGATATGTTTTTATGTGTTTTATCCCACGATGCAAAAGACACACAGATGTTATAAAAAGAAACACAAAGTCAAAGGCTGAAAAATCATTTTCATTTTACAGAAAGTAAGATACTCATTATCTTTCATTAAGTTGTGAGGTTCCTACCATATTTTGTATTCTTATTTTTACTGTAATTATTGTACACTATATATAATTGGGGTCAACAATATATTGAAACAATCTGCAATTCACACGAGCACAAAGAAACATTCATAATATGGCAAACTGCTGAAACATTCCTCTGTAAGTAAAATGAATATATGTATTTTTTTTATAGCGAAGGCTAACTATCGTTCGGGGTATATATTCATTGAACATATTACTATCGGTATCATTTCCTTGAATAGAACGTGAATGCATAAAGGCAGATAATGGAGTATAGTGTAAAGACGTTTGTTTGTGTTAAATAAAGGCAGCGATTCTACGAATCTTTAAAACAAAAATAACAGAGATAGAAACAAAGAGGAATAGTTTAATATTTGCCGCCAATATTTGAGTAAAGGGTTGAAATGTTCATATTTTAGTGAACTGCGTTATTAAGACAAACATCTCTCTCTCTCTCTCGGTCTCTCTCTCTCTCTCTCTCTCTCTCTCTCTCTCTCTCTCTCTCTCTCTCTCTCTCTCTCATGATTACTTTTACTATTAATAATCTTAACCTGTGCTTATATAAAGAATGAAAAATCGATCGACTATATCAGAGATATGTTATACCCGCACTAATTCGATTTTAAGTAAAAAAAAGACACACACAAAAAAGAACTTGTACTAATTTTGTATCTAATGAATAATAGCTGTAAGACATCTAAACTATATATGTGGTGAACCACAGTATGGTGCTATTGAATATTAACTTATTTTACATTTGTCATCATGCATGTACTGTGTTACTTATTTCGATATTTATTCCTTTCAACCAATCGCAGTGTGTGATCCCAAATATCAAGTGCCACATCATAAAAAATGCTATATATTCAACATGCGTATGACCTTGAATATACACCTTGCGACAACGTCTTTGTGCGCATGACTTAATCGATTAGAGACACGCCGATTGGCTAGACATTATCCATTAAAAGGCCTGTACGGAGTATTTAGCCCTGACTGAGTAGACCGTTGCAGTGTTTCGTAGAAAAGAAACTTAAGGTAGCAGATAAGTGTTACTCGATATTTCTTTCTTTATGTACGCACAGAGTAAGATTGTTAATAGTAAAATAATCATTACATTATGTGAAGCTTATTTCTTGAAACCGTCACAAAATAAATGCTATTCTGATTATGTCTATGCTGGGATACTGGTGACGTTCTTTAAAGATAAGTAATAATTGTTCTCTCGCCATTATTTACATATCATAAATGTTGCATTGAGGTCGCTATATAGGAGGAGGAAAGTATGGAAGGTTGCAATAAAATCAAACTACTTTTGAAAAGACATCATTAACCATTGACCATATTAGAAGCGGAAAGGCACCGCCGAACTGCGAGGCGAGCACATAATGCTACTCCCCTGGTTCTCATTATTCGCCATTTACACGGGTATTGTCTGGGCGATGAAGTGAAGCGGAACATGCTCAACCTTGAAACTGTTAGGCTATTTGCCCTTACTTTCTTCTAAAGACTTAAGACGGAAATATTAGGGAAACCAAATTGAATAGGATTATACGAAGTTAACAAATACTATATAAAGAAGGTCGCCAAAATCTTAGCTTAATTTTTTTTATTCATGAAGAGGCCGTGTTTATTGTTGGTTAATGTTTGATAGGATGGAACATATTTATTCAGTGTTCCAAATGTGGTCTGACTCATTCAAATGCAGAAGAATATCATACCAACGTAGCTTTAAAAATAAAACTGAATTATATTTCTGTAATAAGCCATTCTATTTTTTGTTATCTTGCTAAATTATTGCACATAGCTTTATTATTATCGCACTGATTTTGAACTTATCAATCCACAAAAGAAGACATTGACAGTCTTCGTTGTGTACTGTTGATGTTTTATTGCGTTGTTCTACATTAGAATCCTCAGAAGTTATTATTTCATATCGTTTGTCAACTTAAGAAATGATGACTGGTCTGCGATGATTATTTCTACGCTTTCTCGGTGAAAAAAGAATCCTTTCATCACGTTAGCTAGTGGTTTGTTTTGCTGCCGTTTAGTTTGGACATGACGTTTATAAAGACTATGTTTCCCATTAAATTGCAAAATTTGGACATGTCAGAAAATTCATCAGGGTTCCTAACTGTTGTGGAAGGATTCAGTATACAAGTATTTAATTAAAAGTCTTTAATACGCATATCCGGAAAAATATAACCTTAGACCATTCTGTTTAGGTGGGATAAAAGGGAACCATTTTTTTTATATTGACAAATTCCTTACATGCACTTGTCAAAATATCCCAATTATTTCGTTGAAATTGATTCAGCCATAAACTGTATCTGATGAAGTACTGGAATTGTTGACGTACGAGTTCGAGCCAACCGATCACATCTTTCTGGGAGAAACAATCCCTGTGTATTGGTGGTGTAGTCTGCGACTGGATGTTTTAGTGTGTTTATGCGATGATTCCGATCCGGGCTCTGGCTGGTCTTGGTACATCAAGGGTGTACCAGCGGATGGTTTCTAAATAACCCTTGACGAGAGAATTTATAAGTGTATGCGACGTGCGTTAACACCAATCTAATATTGTAACTGGAGACTATTTACCGATATTGATATTCCATCCTTCTATCCTCTGATTGCGGATGAAACAAATAAATACGATCCAGAATTGTGCACCTTCAGGATTTGAGGTTTAGCGCTTTCGAAACATTCCACAGCAGCACTGAAAACAAGTAGCACATTTGCTACTGTGGATACGTCTGGTTCTCTGCCTAATATTTATCATCTTTACTAACGTTCCATGAAGCTTGTACATAATCGATGAGGACACCTTTGCATCCACGTATTGTACGTGTCAGCTTTGGACATTACAATTCTATATTAATTCAATTGCAACATCTCTGGTTTCTTGATTTTTAATGATTTATACAAGGTTTTTCGTGATGCGTCTTATGTTTTTTTTAATACAATATCCCGAATTTCCATTATATATGCTTGCAGTTTTACAGTTTGATCTTGGAATGTTATAAGCTGGCCAGGTTCGAGACCAGAAACGTGTCGTCTAAGAAATAAAGTCAGTCAAATCTATATTGGAAGCAAATCTGATACAATTGTCGATACATTGTCGGGTCACTGCGATATCGAGTCAGTATATATAAATACGATATTCGCATACGTGTAGCTTCTATGTGACAATAAAACAAAAATCAATGTTTCCGCTTTCGTTTCTTCCGGTAGTGCATGTAGCATTTAAGCTAAACGCTGTCCAAACATTGTGCCGTTTATCAGTTTTTGCATCGGCAGTCTTGAATAAAAGATATGTCGCTCAGCAGTGGCACCAATGAACATTGGGTGTCTAAGTCACCACATAAATAATCAACTACATGTGCACGTGGACGTGAAAGTCTGTACTAGTTAAGATACAAACAATTCTAAGGATTTACCAGGTATGTCACCCAATTATCCCAGAATTCTGTTGTCAAATTCAGGCTAATAATTCCAGTTTCTCAACCCAAGTTCATAATGCATAAAACCCAATCAGATTTATTCCAGTGTGGACTGCAACGCTTGAAATATATATTTATCACGGTGATAACATGTTCTCAAACATTTACATAAATGTGGAGAAGGTCCAAGAAATCATGAGCAGCTTTGCTGTGTTGGACATCAGCTTCTGCTATGACATCGCTGGCGGCTTTCATCGTTTGTTATGGTCATCGCTGGCTGGTTTAATCTTTATATATGGTTTTCGTGGTTGTTAAATATATTTATATGTTCGTGTCCAACCATGTACGATACTCGAGCTGTTCCCCTCACAAATCAACTGTGAGGAATCCTTGCTGCTCCGAGTAACCTCAAAAAACATTTCTCGTAACTCGTTGGTACCTCATCTATAATGATAGTTTGCAAGGACGTACACATGAACTCCATGAATCTGTTGCAGTTATTACGACAAAACTGTGTGGGCCTATGTGCATTTTGTTGTGCAACACAAATTACGTTTATATTCTTGTGATGGTCTCTAGAAAATATTCTCTCTCGGTTGTTTTGCTAGTCAAACATCATATAATCATACAGTTAAAGATAATTATGTCTGGGCTCAAGCTGATCAGTCACACAAGCTGCATTCATGACGGATAAATAACTCAGTAGTGGACGACGCAGGCTCTTTAGTGATGCCACTAAGTTCATCATAATATGGATATCCTTTATCAAGCTGGGTCAATAATAAGCGCGCAAGCTAAGTTTGATAGCATATTATCGTATTTAGGTTTGTCGAGACTTCACCTATACAGATAAGCCAATTACGTTTGAATTTTGTTTAGTTTTTGCGATGCCATATTGAACAATAATTGTACTGTAACTCAGGAATGCCTTCACGTTTGTGCGATTAAGTAGGAAAACTGTAGCTCGGCATTGAACACTTGATGATCGATTCGGAATCGCTGAAACTTGTATCTGATAAGATGAAAAGAATATTACGTTCGGAATGCATCAGGTTTAGTCAGTGCAGCTTTCAATCCAGATGTTAAAAACACTGTCGGCGGTATTATCACTGCTGCGTTCTCAAATACACATTTATGAGCAATATATGTCTGGAATTTACACGTACCAGTATGCGTAGTTCTCCATTCCATCAGGGAAAATACACCGCTCTGTATTTAGTGGAAAGAAACATACTTTGTTGCATCGTTATACAACCCACGGAACGTTTTTACGATCATATAAGATGTCAACTGCAGTGGATTAGATTCGAGATCGCAATCCTACGTTATCTTCGATGAGATTTGCCCATGCATTTGATCTTATATTTTCCCAGAACATTATATATATATATATATATATATATATATATATATATATATATATATATATATATATATATATATATATATATATATATATATATATATTATATATCCGCTGAGTTATTGTTGACAGTAATTCCTGTGGGTCATGCGCCTATTAGAAATATGATTGATACATCAAGTATATTTAAGCCTGTTTTCAGTCAATTCCAAATACAAACAAAATTTTCAATGATTAGATAATAGACAGAAGTAAGTGTGATACACCAAACAGTTATTCATTTGACCCTGCAGACAATTTGCATTACAGATCCATTAGGTTCTGATAAACATACATAAATACAGGTGAATGAATTGTTAATTCATGCTGATATTTACTTAATTTTAGGATGAAGACGACAATAGTTTGCCTCCTTGTAGTCCTACTACTCTCAGCGCAACCAGCCAAAGGTAAGATGTTTACTGTTATGGATGCCTTTAATTGATTTCTGCATGAAGCTTATTCATGTACTATTTCTTATCAGCGTCATTTCTATCATAAAAATATTTTTTCAGGAAGTCTAAACATATCACTGACCATTCTGGGAATACGCAAATGTACAGAACTTAACTTTGGTACACACTTTCAGGAACATAATAATCTTCAAATACTAGTGATGCACAACATTAAATCGAATTATGACTCCTTTTGCCTTCATTTGTTCTTTTAATATATTGATGTTTCAGCGCACCTTTCTCCAATTTTTTTTCTCTCCTTTTTCTTTGTCATATATCTAGATAGATTTCCAACTGATCAGATAAGGAGTTAAATATACAAAAAAATATATAAATGTGTGCTTATAATTGTTTTCTTCAGCATGGCTGTATGTAATAGCTAGCGCTGCAGCTACAGCACTTCTGGCGCCTTTTGCCATACCAGCGGGCGTTGCAACTATCGGCTTTACCACAGCCGGCATCGTCAAGGGTTCAATTGCAGCAGGTATGATGGCTAGCTACGGTGGATTGGTTCCTGCTGGATCAGTGGTTGCTGTAATGCAGTCGATTGGGGCAGCAGGACTAGGTGCCGGGGGGATCGTAGCGGCTGGTAGTGGTGGGGCTGCTGCTGGAGCTATTTATGAAAACTCAAAAGACGATTAGAAAAATGTGAAATTAATCAATGGCACTTTCAGATTCGTTTGACTCTGCAATTGTGTCATTTTTTTCTGCATTATGAAATAAAGAAATTAATAAATTGTTCTGATTTTCGCAAACACATGTATGCCAAGAGTGAAATATTTGGGTGAGTTAGACTGCATTTACATTTGCGTAGAAATTTTCAAAATATGTTTAGTGGATTATAAATATTTTCAATGAAATGGCAACGATAAAATAGAAATTAAAAAAATATGATATAAATGTTTCACGCTTTTGACTATTTCAATCCGTCTTGTTCTTATGTCAGTCAGAAATTATCTTCCTTTCTGTGTCTATACCTCTCTTGTAACATCGTTCCATATACATCAGTTGCTTGATCGTTGTCATGTGTATATATATATATATATATATATATATATATATATATATATATATATATATATATATATATATAGCCAACGTACAACGTAAACCGTAAGGGTAAGCAAGTATTTCAGAAACTGCCTGATTCTCGAAAACCTATCTATAAAAGCAGCAAAAGCACGTTCTTTCGTTGCATGATGCCGAAAATACTGTTTGTTTTCCTGTTGCTACTGGATTATTACTACATAAGGACAAGGTCTCTGTCCGTGTGTATTTTTTCATAGAAGAAAGTATCCTACACATAACAATTTGTAGCGTTCTTCAAAGGTTGGGGTGGGGTACTTCAAAAATATTAATTAAAATATTACAGAAGTTCCACCTAACTCGTGAATTTAAATTTAGATTAAAGACCAAATAGGGATACGGCTCTGAGCCCCCAGTTATATATATATATATATATATATATATATATATATATATATATATATATATATAACACGAAGATGAAATTCAACAATAACAATTTAATGAAACCTATAAAGTTAAATGTCACATAATCACTTGTCCTCTAAGTGATAGCCTATTTCATCTTATGATTTTCAGTGTGAGTTCGATTTTCCACCTGGCCTTTGTTTGTACTCATCTTTTATCCTATCCTTCCTCTCTTCCTGAATTTCACCTCTCCCGATTTCTCGCCTCCCTTCACTTTCCTTCTTTTCTTTATCACAACAATTGGGGCCAATTTTCCTGGTCTGGCCCCCGAAACTTCCTCTTCAGATTTCCCTCTTTCCTTCTCTTCCTTCCGTCTATAACGGAGACACTGGGACCACTCACTAGTCTGTCCCTCGAAGCTTCCTGTGAAAATCACAAGGCGTTAACATATGGTTTATCAAATCTCACCTCATACTAAATCATCCATTAACCATCAGATAAGGCTATTACGTTTTAGGACACGCATACATACACATCGAAATTCCCACACACTCTTACAGGGAAACAATGGGGTAATAGCACGATATCATATATCCATACATCATATCACATAAGTATATCTAATATATATATAATCTCGTTGTACTTATAATACTACGACAACCAGATGTATGTCTGTACACTACACTCCCACAAGCGTACACAAATATTCAAATATTCATATTATTAATTTCTCACAGTGAAATCATTTCAAAGATAACATTCAATTTCTATAATTACATGGATAATGTGCTATTGTACTATAAAAAAAACCACATAGCAAATTATAATAATATTAATTCTTACGACGGCTAGCAAGCAATACGATTCTTTACAAATAGGAACTCATTCTTCAAATATACAAACGTATCAACATCACAAATAATTATTCCTACTACGATTTTAGTAATAATACGTATATATAAACGATCTACAATTAAATGCAGTCGCAGAAAGCAAAGATCAAACAAATAGCTCACTGACCTTTTTAGAAGCTATACTTAGAATTCTGTTCTAAGGGTTTGCCGCCAATTAACGTATGGCTACGGAGTTCCAATTCTTTACAGACAATCCTCCTTAACGGGTAATCGGAAACTAAAGCTCGCCGGCCGGTTAAAGATATTATATTTTAAAATAAATCAGGGTCCCACCCCTTCCTCGATTCTGATTGGGTAGCGCTGGGGCCCTATCCACTCGACGTATTCAATCTGGCGGTCATTCAGCGTATCCAGAAGATAAGGCACGCCCACTCCTTCTGGCAGCTTCTTTGATGTACAAAACATCCTTCCAGTCCAAGGGTGCTAATTAAACTTCTGCCGGGCTTTTTGGTCAGCTTCCTCTCTTAACTATGGCAACTTACGTAAGGGATGGTGTTAGCCTGCGGTCATGTGTAACAATAAAAATTGGCTTGTCCGACTTACTTGATAACACATGGTTCTAATTTAATTTTGAGTCGGGCAACGCCACACTATTATCCATCCATTAACATTAGAAGCATTGTCAGTACTCGACGATAGGTGATGACATTAGTAGTGTGCAATTGCTTATGAATTAGAGCACGAATTGTCTAAAGTGCACCAAGTTTGTTACAATTACAGGACCAAAAGCAATTATTTATTAGAGTACGAAATATACAGTTGCTTTCGAATCCGTGTAAGTAATGACCAACGAGTACTAGGACTTATTGATCAATCTTGGTTAGCCCTATACATTCAAATGTGGCTCTGATAATCGTATCGCACACAGAATAGGACATTGTTTTTTTTCTAATGTAAGAGGTTCAATTACTTAATGGCCCTTCTTCGGTCCGTGCGGTTATGTGATTGCTTAATTTGCTAATGGGGAGTGAGACTGAATGTTGACATTGATGGTTGCTTTGTCCACTTGTCGATGAACATCTGCGTCAGAGTACAAGCCATCGTGTTCACGGAATTATAAGAAAGCCACTGTTTGAACCACATTGTTGTACTTATACGAACATGAGGTCCGTTCGATTTTTATAGAACTAACACTCGAAAGTACCCGATCCTGGACTGCACCACCACATACAAAAACACTCAATAATGTTTCTACAGTGAGGATCTGGAACAGTGTTTCAACAACGGGGTAGTACAATAATGGTGTTTATTCAATTAAAGGTGGAAAAGTATTGTTAATGGCGATTTGGATGGTTAATGATCCAGGTCAACTGATTCTATCCCATGGTCTTAATTTTCTTGTATCATCGTACGTAAATCATTTTTATTTTCACTGGGCTACACATAACGTGTGCCTTCATACCAATATGAGCTAAACTCATTGGCGATGGAGACTATCAATGATCGGTAAGCTCAGTCCAAAACCATTCCTTGCATACTACTTCTGTATGTATTCGATGTTCATGATCTTTTTTTGATAGTGTGTGTACTATGGCTCTTTATAAAGCATGTCATATATCGTTGTTGATAAAGTTTATACTTAACACTTAAAAAGGTTGCCTTTAATCTTAATGTTAGAATTGTTTACTTTATTCTTAACGTGTGACAGTTTAATAAATAACATTCATGTCTACCCAAAGTTTTAACCATATTTGAGAACTCGAAATTGTCTGTTTATCAAGCAAGATTTATATGTGATGTCTCAAAGGTATGTGTATAATCTAGATGTTTCATTTTATACACACAATGTATCAGATCAGATAAGTTTGATGTCAAATAGTATGTGTAACGAACTTGTCTCCGCAACAGTATTTAAGTTAAAACTATTTTCTTTAAAAACAAACGGAATAAAGGAAATTAAGAAAAACTCCACTTAAAGATAATTATTTTTTTCCCCTAAAATCTTTGTACCTACGCTAACGTTTGTTTTCAAATAAGATTGTTCATTTTATTTATAAATTTATTACTCTTGACATTATATATTATAAAGAGACCGTATGCACGACATGTACAGAAGTTTGCAATGTTAGTATGATGATAGCAGATGTTAATTACTACTTACAATTAAGTTGGAACATGGAAGTCACTGTCCAGTTAAGATTATCAAATGTAAACTAATCACAAATTAGAATGTTAGACATTGTCCTTCCAATCCTAAGCACCTATTAAAGACGAACGCAGGCATTGTTAAATATATGAAAACATAGCTGCATTTGCAAAGGACATCAGTTACTGTTCTGGAGTTTCGGAGAGTAACGGGAGTAATTGCAACAATTATTAGTGATTCACTAAGTGTCCTAAAATCATTACAATGCAATAATACTAAATCAAGAATAAACTTTCTTAATCAAATTAACCTAATAATTAGAGTACTCGATACTCAAAACATAACAGTAGAGTTTCTATTTATACCATCTCACATCGACATAAAAGGCAATGAATTAGCCGACCAATTAGCTAAGAGTAAACTCACTGAACCTGATTACATGCCACTATAGTATAGTCCAACGGAAATTAACAATTTAATCTATTCACTGATAAATCAAAAGTGGCAAAAGGATTGGAACCAAAATAAACAAGGGAGAATTTTACATAGTATTGTCAAAGAAGTCAATAGAAATATCCTGATACCCAGGTGCAGCAGTTATGAAGAATCTAAAATAAATAGGATAATTCTTGGAAAAACAAAATTAGCTAATAGTTTTGGAAAATATATAGGACCTTTACCGCACAACATCAACTGCTTCCACTGTAAAGTACCAGAAGATTTATATCATATATTCAATATCTGTAAAAATACGCAAAAAGAAAGAGACCTAAACAATTAGAACTTGCTGCATCAAGTACATATCCAAAAATAATTCAATTATACAACAAAAACCCTCAAAGAACATACGTTAATATAATTTAATTTCTTAGAACTACAGGGCTAATGGATAGAATATAAGCATAACACCATATCATCCATAAATGAAACGAATGTTTTACAGGCACCTAAGTATATATATATATATATATATATATATATATATATATATATATATATATATATATATATATATATATATATATATATATATATATATATATATATATATATATATATATAACGTTCTCTTGGCGGCACCTGTGCAACCAAACCTTATAGAATGAAATAATGTTACCGTATAATAAAAAAACTAACGAAAAAAAAGCTAGTGGCCACTTTAATTCAAATAAAAGAAAAAACATAAAGGTATAAACATCAAAAGTTACATTAATTACCAGTTATATAATCACTAAGGCAATCGTCTTAACTCTTTTCTCCTCTTATGCTTCTAATTTCTTCCTTCTATATAACCACATTGACAACATCTTGTTACTGAGTCTAATATTACAATGGTATTATAGGCCCCTAAAAAACGCGATACCGCTGTGGTAAAACCACTAAAACGCGCCCCAAACTATGGTCCCAACTAGAGTGTATGAGGTAGTTTCAAAACCGAGACTATCAGGTCCAGCAACACAAGGATGCAACCAAATGTTTGCTAATTTAGAAATTGGCCTCAAATTTATGCACTATAAGATAGTTAACTCCAAAACTATCAGGCCTTGCATCAATTTAATCACTTATAATCCTGCATTAACTAACAATGCAAATAGCTGTCATATGGGGTTATATATTCTACTCAAAAACAGCACAAAGAATTCCTAATTGATAGGGAAAATATAGAAGCAAATTGATGAAGGAGCAAGGATGTTTAGATGGAGGATCCAAAACAAGACACGCAAGATGTATACAGGGAATCACCGAGTGAGTAGAGGGACAAACAAGACACTCAGGAAGTATACAGGGAGCAACCACATGAGCAGAGGGATAATCGGTCACTAACAAGTGATCATAGTATCCTCCAAAAAAAAAACTCTTTTTAGGGCTTTTGCCTTTTATTGCCTTAATAGGGTTCCCACTTGGTTACGGGAACCTTCCTTGACATGCTCTATCCAAAAAGCCTAACGTGATCATTTTCGGACCCACCGCTCAAAATTAACAATCTATTTTTCTCTGACAGTGGCTACCTTTTAAATGATGTTTAGTCATATTAGCAAAAGAAATTGTTAGAGACATATAATATGTACACTTTTGTGCTAGAAAATTGGCATAGTTCGGAACGTAATTTAATTCTTCAACTCTACCATTTCATGAATTGCATAGGTGGCTTATAATGTTGGCATAGGAAAATCCACTAGAAAAACTGGATTGAATTTGGAATAAGTACGGCTATGGCGTTTCAAGGCTGTCGACAGGACCTTTTCCGCCTTTTTCTCCACCGGACACCTCCATCATGATGACATGACAGAACAGATTCTCTCTCGTCATTAATGGTGTCATTGCACCCCTAGTAAGGTACGTACTTTCGATTGGCTGATAAGCTGAGTCTATTCCCACTCACCCAGGTCTAACATTAGTGTTAATATCTTAGGGGCATGACACGACGATCTAATTAAATAGCAAACTATGTGTGCATAAATGCCAGGAAGATGTGGCGCCATTCCATCTTCCTGGATAAATTAAATCACTACCACATAAATAAATGGCAGTGCAAAATAGTGAACATATGACCCTAGTGGCCGGTTTCACTTTAAATCCAACTTGAGGACGTAATTGAAAAAGCAGTGATATGCCAAATTCAAGCACATAATATAAAGATTTCGCTAAATATGGCTTCGTAGTGTTTATTTCAATCGTGGCTTTTGTGAAGATCCAGGCCCAAATAAACATTTTTCTACGTAGAGAGTAGTCTTGATCAGTACATTACTACTGATTATACTGCAAAAGTATCATGGTTGCTGTAGTCCAAATAATTTCATTTAACATAGTCGTGTACAGTGACGATCCATCTCCCAAATAAACATTTTTCTACGTAGACAGTAGTCCTGATCAGTACATTACTACTGGTGTCTACTACAGCAGTTTCTTTATCGTGGTTTGCATTTTGCGGAAACCAACAATGGAACAATGGACTAAATCAAAGCTGAATACGATTCTTGTTAAGTTCGATACTTTAGTAGCCGTATTGAGGACAAATGAGGCCCTGTGCTAGTTAAGTTATAAGTTAAATTTTGCCAACAAGATGGACCCAATGTACAAAAAGGGCCCTGTGGTTAAGCACACCTTAGCACAATGGTAAATCCGGTACTGATTATTGTGAGACGTACAATTTTGAAATATTGGTTTATATCGCTGATAAAGTTCAAAACATTGTTGCAGCAAAAATCACATTAAAGTTTAATTTCCATACCTTTCTCAGAGTAAGCATTATCTGACTAATTATAAGCAAGAGCCGTGTGACACAAAAATTACACTGCCAAAGGTATCATGGTTGCTGTAGTCCAAATAATTTTATTGAATATAGTCGTGTACATTTATGTACTCCTCAACTCTTTTGGAAATATATATTTGCGCAATAGTCGTATGCTGCCGAATCTGTATCAATTTATAGTAAAAGAAGAAATGTTGTCATTACGAGGCTCGGAGAAAGACGACACTTAAAATTACTATAATGTAAGGTACAAATAAAAGACACAGCCATTAAAAGTTAATTTTGGCAATTTAATGGTTTTGTTTAATGTTAGGTAATGGAAATTAATTAGTTTAACAGACCTTATCGATTTGAATAGTTCTCCTTGCTGAAAGGGAGCAGTAAATATGTTTCTAATCGTCCTGATTTCGTTCAGTGATGTCCATTCATTCGGGTACTTTACAAACAGAGCTATTGCGGCCTACCATGAATATTGTTCTGTAAACATGAACTTCTGGTAGTTTAAAATCTGAGCCGATGAAGGTCACTTAATACCAACCGAGCAGACATAATTCACTAGTTTCTGATTTTCGTTCCAGAAAATAAGCCCCAATACTACTGTTATACCTGGAAACGAAGTTTTCGGAAAATAGATAACCCAGATACTAAACGCAGTGACCTTGTCTTTCGTGTTAAAACTTGTTTCCAGATATCTTATTAGGTTCTCTTTCTTTTGGAATTTGCTGAAAGCATGACACCCTACATTTCATTTCATATCGTTATCACATGCTAAATGTCAATATTTGATACATCAGCTGTTTAACAGGAAGGTTTAAGATTTCATAAATGATAAGAGTCCGTGAACTGAATCTGGTGCTTTTTCACTCTTGTAAACATATGAGAGAGAGAGAGAGAGAGAGAGAGAGAGAGAGAGAGAGAGAGAGAGAGAGAGAGAGAGAGAGAGAGAGAGAGAATAATAAGGATTGTCGGGGACAATAAGTACTTAATGTTTCAGTTGCTTGCAAGTATAAGCAAACCATGATAAAATTCTTTTAAACTGAATATATTTACCTTGAAATAGCCAACATGAATTTTTTGGTTGCAATTTATGATGTGTATGGTTTTGAACAAAGAAGAGGTCGAAAAGTCTTTAAAAAGTTCCAGGTCAAAACCTCGTTTTCATTTAGGAGAAACCGTTGGTATTAGATACTAGGATAAAGAAAAATGATGACGAACAATATTGGCAAGCTTTTGCGTTCGTCACGGAGAGACCAAATCCAAGAAATTATATGGTAGCTTATATTTTTAACTAAATTAGTATATCGGCAGCATTGAGATAATCAATACACGAGGCATGTACTCATGAAATTTACTATAAACCTTTTAATTTAATAGTTAGTAGTATACAATCTTTCGTATCTTGCTAGACGGTATGATAACTGATTATCATAGTTAGAATTGAATGCGATCCAGTGTGAAATATTTTCATGTATTCCATTAGTGAATCAAACGGTTAACAGTACATTATGAGATTCATGTCGATGTCCATCATATATTTAGTGTATGTAGATCCATATTTCAATCAAACTGAGATAAAAGCTAGTGAATTTACTGCTATTCTTTATGACCTTTAAACAGGTTTAAAAGAAGTGTGTCATATTAATAAAGTTATATGTGTTAGTTTGAAATGTCAAGTTACGGCTGTTTTCATTCATTTTTCTGAATTAGCGGTACCTAAGCAAAAACAAGAATATGGTACCATTTATAGCAGTACTTTTTATACATTATATTCTTAATTCTTGGTAACTTTGCTGTGTTAATGACAATTCTGCCAATTTATATTTTAAATTATTTTTTCCTCTCAATGAACAAACAATCTTGAAATGCACTGTAGCCATTGCAGTTGCTACATATTTTATCCTCCCAACAGTTTAATGTATAGCCACCGGTTTATTTGTACAGGTGCAGTCTCGACAAACCTAAACACGATAATATGCTATCAAACCTTTCTTGCGCGCTCATTATGGACCCGGTTTGATAAATGGAAACTAAGCAGCTGTTGAATCTATTTGCAAATAGACACACGTGTAGATGTATGACTACGGTTTAACTTCGGGAATGCATAAAAGTTAATGATAGGAATTATATACACTAATAGAGAATTCACGCAAACAAGGAAATACCTATTAAAAGGTGGTCTTTTATCATATAAAGACGTAAATTTTTGTGCTTGTTTGGGTTCGAGATTTCTTTATTCGATTTCATTTGACATACATACATTCCTTTATTAAAGAAAACTACCTGCACACATATTTTTGCAATGTTTACCTAGTCAATCGTCTTAGTGCATAGAAGACGTTCCATATGAATTTCAGCACACTATGTGAAACATAATAATATTTCTTAGAGATAAAAAGTAAAAGATTTAAACCATTTTACATTCTAAAGAAAGAAAAACACCCTTCACATGCGTAATATTTAATTTTCTATTCTTCTTAAAAATGTAATTATGCTACTCAGAATGCAATACGCTGGAATGGTATATTAAATTAACCCGCCCTACACAACAACTCAAGAACAAATGAAATTTAGAATATGGCAAGGAATTAAAAATTTCTCTCTAACCAAAAAAATAATTTTCACAGTGAATGTTCACTTAGCGTTTGGCATTTATTATTTCAGGAATAACGAAATTGTTTGAACATAGTACTTTCAATATCATTTCCTCAAACAAACCGGGGCAAACGTCTTCGTTTAGCAAACAGGTAGATAATGGGATATATTGTACCTTTTCTTATGTAATATAAGGGACGTGATTCTGTGAATCATTTTATAAATTGCGCGCGCACGTGTTTGTGTGTGTTTGTGTGTGTGTTTATGTGTGTGTGTGTGTGTGTGTGTGTGTGTGTGTGAGAGAGAGAGAGAGAGAGAGATTTGCAGCCATGAATTGTGAGGTATACGTTAATGTGGAATGTTATTAATTTTGTAAGTTTGTTTCCGTTAATCATCCTCATATATGCATTTATTTGTGTACAGAGCCGCTCTATCTTCTTCTAAGTGCAATTTATCGAATGAAAATTGATAAAAAATAGTTTAATATACAGCTAATACTTCATGCAATAAGTCAAAGACTTTTGAAGAACAAGGAGCAAGACTTTGGAATGTAAAGGACTGAATATTGCATAATTTTGTACTTATCATCCTACATGTGCTTCTATTCATTCAGATTTAAATTTATGTTAACTACTCGGTATGTGTGACCCAAATATCAAAATGCCAAAATCGATTTACATTGAACATTAGTGTAACTGACACGTTACAACAACTGTCGTTTTGCGCATGGCTACAGCGATTATCTAGAGACATTAGGACTGGTTATATAACATGCACTAACAGGCCTGTACAGACCATACAGCTGGGACGACCTTTGCTGTCATATTGGATACGGAGCCTTTGGTGTTGAAGAAAAGAAACTTCAGGTAGCAGGTAAGATTTTACTCTAGCTTTCCTGTGTTGCTTGTTATACGCACAGGGTCAATTCATTGAAAATTAATATAATATAAATAAACGGTACACAAAGTGAAACCATGTTCATGAAATCGTTTGAAAGAAATAAGAAAAATAGGATTTTTCTGATAATGTATGGGAAAAGTTAATCATTATTTGTCTTTCTCTGTTATTTAGATAATATTTTGGATTTTAATTATATGTAAGTTTTACTTTGTGAACATTTGAAGCCTTCTGGAAGGTTATTTTCTGTTGGATATTTGTGTTACCTGAGGTAATAGAGGAATGTATAATGTTGTTTTCTAGAAAGGTTTCATTCGTACTCTAAGATCTGAGCAGATTCGGCTGTATTAATGTTGTGTCTAGTACTTTGTTTTGGCTGGAATTTAATTTCTTCAAATTATTTATTCACTAGAAATACAAATGTTCATCAAAATAACAATCTTGGAAGAAGACTTGAATTTAGTGCAACTTAAATTAGGGATATATTCTTAAAGCGCTTTACTGTGATCCAAAGAAGACCCTTGAAACATCACAACTACACGGGTTACCAGAGGCGCATCAACACATCCAGCGTTGGATTTCATCTGGATTTCCACTAACGTTTATCCAGATTTGATCATGAATATTTTTTTCGCATTACTGTAATAATTTACTTTGGTTACAATTTCACTTATATATATATATATATATACTCACTTCAGCATGGCAAGAATACAGATCTGTTTCCTCGTCTTGTTGCTCACATTTGCACAGCCAGCCCATGGTATGTTATTTACTGGAAACCATATAACTTGATGAACATAAATTATGTCTCAAGAGTTTCTTTTGACCTCACCTGATATAAGTAGATAATAGCTGTAATAATTGCTACGCCTGGCAGATGAGTCCACACGGATAAAAACATATATGTATAATTACATCCTCATTGCATTCAACCATTCTTTCTTCTTTGATACACTTCCTAACACTTATCCCCTAGAGAGGGGTTTAACTTTGTGCATGTACGGGAATTTGTTCTACATATTTAGTTGCATTTTGCATTTAGCGCATATGCTTTAGCCACTATAAGCATACTGTTATATCTGTAATCATACAACTTTCGGAGACTATTCATTTTGCACAGTACTACGCCTTAATCACGAAAGAATGTCACTGTTATCCAAATATTACGCATTAACAACTTTGGTTAAAGTTTGCTTCGAGTCCACTGGTCAAGCTATTTCTTGGTAGAATCATCACACTAGATAATAATTTGCATCTATAATAGTACCGCTCAAAGACATTATAACAAAGGTCACTTTGACTTACATTCGACTGACTTAGGTTACGTTGTTGCGTTTTGTTGAAGGCCAAGAAAGTTGTGTGAACCCTATATACCTGTATAAATGAAATGCATGCATCTTGTTGAACGCCGTCGTCATCAAAGTAGTTTACTGAAGACCACATTCCATGTTTCACTGACCTGGATAAATATTATTTTAAGTTTATTTCGCATGCTGTGATTTGTCACAACAGATGATAATATTTGCATGTATTGGTACTAAATCTTTACAGCAAACGAAGATCACAGAGACCTACATTTCACGTTTTACTGGTTTAGATTATATTTCCTTGCGTTTAGCTCACAGCCAAATAAATATTATGCATGAGGTATTCAATACTCTTGTATATTTAACCATAAAACGTTGGAAGAAAAAGATTTAAGGTAGTGCCACATTCTGATCAGAAAAAAATATTATTGTGTCCTTATTTCATGGTTCATGGACTTCGGTTCAGTCTCAAACACTGCTCGTACTAGAAGCATTTAAAGATATGAATATACACTTCTATATGTTAAGACACCATCACAACAAAAAGGAGTCAGCACTGTTTCAGCATTAATACATAATGCTCTCTCTCTCTCTCTCTCTCTCTCTCTCTCTCTCTCTCTCTCTCTCTCTCTATATATATATATATATATATATATATATATATATATATATATATGCTAATATTTTAAAGGAAATACAACAGCGATAACAAAAGAAATATAATGTTTAAGGAGACCTACATTTTGCTGTTAATATCACATGATCTGTATCCATTTAATGAATGATACCTAATGTTTACAATGGAGTTTAGAAAAGCATTTCCACGGTAACGTTGCTTATACTCTGTGTAACAAATCAGTTAACCTGTTCAGGTGTTTTATACATTTTAAAATTCAGGGATATAGTATTTACAATTTCGAGTTTTAAAAAGTATATTTGTCCTACTTATGAAAAGTTTTGATTCTTTAATTTTGGCCTAAACAATCAAGATCAGACAGTATGATGGAAGTACAATTGTTCACTAACTAGCTAAGTAAATAAATTAGTTAATAAATAAATAAATAAAACTAAATAAATAAATAAATAAATAAATAAATAAATAAATAAATAAATAAATAAATTTGGTCCATTTTCAGCATGGCTCTATACTATGGTCGGCGGTATTGCTGCAGCAGTTGTTGCTCCGTACGCCATACCAGCGGGTTTGGCTACCATAGGATTCACATCGCTTGGTATACTTAAGGGTTCAGTTGCGGCCGGCATGATGGCAAACATTGGAGGTTCCGCTGTAGCCTTATTGCAGTCAGCAGGGGCAGCTGGTATAGGGGCCGCTGGCACCGCAGCAGCCGCTGGAGTAGGAGCTACGGCTGGAGCTATGTATGAGAAGTCGAAAAAATCGAAAGATCAGAAATAAAAGGAAGTTAAATTATGAATCATATAGGACATGATTTCATAAAAAAGAATTTGTGTGTGTTTCAATGAAATATTTTGTTAAATCATTTTTATATGTGAAATAAAAGTGTTATTCCTCAACACGTTTGGAATCATTTATGCTGATATGTCATGAAAGAAATGAAAGATACTCTTAGGTATCTGTGAACATATAAAATGCAAGTGTCTATGAATATTTGGTTAGACAGAAAGAACTAGTTCTGTTTTACAATTCTAATTCTTTATTATTATTTAAATGAAAAACAGTTTTGCAAAAAATGACGTTCAAAGCAATTGCAAATTTTAATTGCAGTCATGATTTTATATAAATGTCTGTACTTGTTTCTAAAACAATTTAATCCAGTCCATTACGGAATCAGTGTGTTATGTTATGGAATATATTTTTCGTTTTGGTTAGTACCTGCTAGTGAACATAAAAGGTTGTAAGATTATATAATGCTGGTACATGTAGACTAAAGGTTTCCTTTTAGCAAGAAGGCGCTAAGGCTATTAGGCTGATGGCTTGACAGGAATCAAACCAGCACCATTCTGATAAATTGACAGAGATTTTATCTGGACATTTACATAGTAAGTCATAAAGGAGCGGCTTTGGCAGTCCTGGTCATTTTGGTGATGGGTCATCATGGTTGCACATGTCCCCCAGGGAACCAGATAGAGGCCCCACCGCCAACTTTCGAATAAAAGAGACAAAAGTGTTCATGTGGTGTTTTGATTCCCCCCCTATGTGTAGTTAAGTGTTTATTTTATATTTATTTTTTATTCCAAGACCATTGTATTTCCTTATTAATTTTGATGGATTATTATTTCCTAGCGGTTCTATAGGGTTGTTCACCGGAGTAGGTTTTATTTTCCTAGACTCGGAATTCCTTCCCTATAACTGTTTTTCTCTCGACCATTTACGTATATATATATATATATATATATATATATATATATATATATATATATAGATAGATAGATAGATAGATAGATAGATAGATAAATAGATAAATAGATAGACAGATATATAGATATAAACATTGTTTCTTTGTTGGGATAGCCTGCTATCATTCAAATCATCTAGTTGTCTTATTTAGTTATTGTGATCCTCCAAAGTTCGGGTCATCGTTTTATTTCTTTTTCTTAGAACGTTTTTTTTCTCTTCATTTATTCGGTTTGAATCTGGAACGAAGTACGGTGTAATATGTTTTATTTTTAAAGGAAACTTTTTCTTTTAATGACTGTATTTCCTTGTCGTTCTTTGCATTGTCTATTTATTTTCTTTTGAGTACGACTGTGCTCAAGGGGGCTCCTTATATTTGTTTAAATTTAAAATTGTACTTCTCCCGACTCGAGGTAGGCCACCTCCAATAATTTATTTATTTAGTAATTACCAAAAATTGTCTAAATTGACTATTGTCTAAATTGACTGTTGCTATTGTCTAAATTGGGTTCTTCTTGTACAGTGCGGCAGCTGTACAGGGAGAGTAGAAGATACAGAAAAAGTATAAGATTCTTTGCATTCGTTGTGTATGTTTGTATTTTTGTTTGTGTGCTGAGATTTCCCTTAATGTGGCTCTGTTCCCAATTTTTCCAAAGACCTGTCCACTTTGCGTAGCGCCATGTGACGTTTCCTTATGTCGTCATCACCATGTACGTGTCCCATTAAGGGTCCCTATTCCCCTCTACTCCGTAATTTGTTAGTAAATTTGAAAAAATCAGAAAAAGGTATAGATTATAGTTGGAATCAAATATTGATTCTTAATTTTTCATCGTTATAATTTGACCGCAAGCCAGCATGGTTTTAGTTATATAGTCTGATGTTTTCCTTATAAGATTTTATTGAAGTTTCCGTCAAGGAAGAGAATTTGTTTTGTGTCACATTTGACTACTTTGTATATTTCCATTTATAAGTTTTATTATCTCTCCCTTCGTAGCGTCATAGTGTGGTATTTCGTAAATAAGGCACAAGGGGCAATTTACATTAGTTTTAATCCTTTTACTTTCTACTGCCACTTTGCCGGTTAACCAGGCGTTGTGGAGATACTTGAAGATGATGCTTTGCATTTTCGAGGAGCCAATGTTTGCCCAGTGCCTCCATACTATAAGTCCCCCATTGTGAATGCTGACGACAAAATGTGTCGCCCAGGTCCATTTGGTCTAATCCTGTTCATGACAATCCAATTCAAACATCCTATATCTCCTTGATTCAGACGTAGGGTATTTGATTGTCTTCTTATAGCCACGCTTATCTTATAGCCCGAATGCGGATGAGTATTGCTACACTCGTTGCGCAGGTTCGGGTGGTAATGAATACACTTGATGGCCTGGTTTGGGCAGTAATGAGTACACTTGATGGCCTGGTTTGGGCAGTCATGGCCACCTTAATCGTTCAATCAGTTACATGCATCAGATGCATATAAGTTCTGGCGGTCATGCTAGACATTATCGTCTCTGTCTTGGCAGGCGTGACAAGACTTTTAGTTACTATGTGTGCGATTATTCATAGTCTCTTGTTCAATCATATTTAAATAATAATCTGATGCTGTAACCACAAGCATTGTATAGGAAAAACAATGTTTTAATTCAGGTAAGAAAGGTCCTGACCTCGGTAGAATACCCTGATGTATTTCACAAGTATGCTATGCTAATTGTTTACTACTGCATTTTTGTTATTACACTGTGACGTCTGCAAAACTGAAACTGGCTATAAAGCTTCTTAAAAAGGCATACACCGATAAATGGAATAACGAACATGTTTTTTAATTTCTTGACAGGCATTCAGAAATACAAAGAGCACTGAAGATATCATAGGAGTCAAAATATGACACGAACAAAAATATTCGAATAATTCACAATATATGAGTTACAATGTTTAAATCGAATACAATTTAAAATGAGAAACTAGATTGAAAATTGTATAATCTTTATTAATTGATAGTTGTCATAGACAGCTATTATTAACCAATTTCTCGATGATGATACCTTTGATGATTTAGATAATCATCATTTGCTATGTTCTATCCAAAATCAACAAAAATGTTTTACGCTTTTAAAATACTAGTTATTGTTGTTGTTGTTGTTGTTGGGTTTAACGAAAGTTTCAGCACAATAGAAACCATATATGGAGACAAGTATTAATGATGGAGGAAGAACCCGGAAGAACCACGGAAAGAACCACTGACTTGCGAGAAGCTACTAGTAAGCTTTCTCACATACTCATATTGGCCGAGCCCGAGACTCGAGACCACATGTATAGATGTGAGATGGCAGTGATCCGTAATAGTGTGCGACTTTGACAACGCGGCCACTCGAAGCACCAAACTAGTAAATGCATAAATGAAACCAGGGAAAATAGGTCTAACAGTTCAAATATACAATATGGGGATGGAAAGACCATAATAAAAATGGAATATAAAAAAAATGACAAACTTCATAACTGAGTTACATTTATTAGTTGTACTTCTGCCTCACATACATTGTTGAAAGCGATGAATCTGGATGGAAAACAGCGAGGTACAGTTTTGATATACCACACGTAGCTCGTGTACCTTAGGTACAATCTCACCAACGTATTAAACAGTAATAATTTGTGAGTCTTTGATGATTTCGTTTGCATCGTATGCAGTAAAAGGCACAAACACATCCCAAAAAGCAACGAGTACTCTTGTACCTATTATGCAATTTTACATGATTTCGGATTTTCCCATGCTACGTTCTTCTACGTTGCAGAGGCTATGCCAGGGATCATACTGGGCTCGCCAATGTCGCAAATTGCGATGTTTTCCTTACTGGCGACAAAAATGTCCCCTCTGGCGATTTGTTTGGCAACAGACTGTTTGGTTATTAAATTTGCACATATAATCATAATCACTGATTTGGACTGAATAAATTATAAGGGAGAACGAAAGGAAGTCACAAACTTGACTAAGCAATACATTAGAATCAATCTGTTACACAAACGATTCTGTTTGTATTACAACCCCATTTTTACAGTGCATTGTTACATCATAATCTGCTTATGCTGTCATCTGGGCTGAGTACTGTATGCTGTGATACAGTCAATCATGCTACCGTACTATACCTAAAACTGACCGACTTCTGAAGACGCGAATAGAACAGATAAAATTAATTGAATGGCTAATTCTTCTGTTTCTTTTTATTGTTTTCATATACCAATACAACAGTTTTGCTGAACCTTCATATAAAACTGATAAACTTTAAAGACATACAACTTAAGTAAAAACGAATGAAATTATTTTGTTCTTTTTTCAGTTCGTGATTACTTATTTAGTTGAAAAATTACGAATCAGGCTGTTACTGAGGCCGAAATCAGGCTAGTATCGGTAATTCTGTGATAAAATACGCGATTTTTAATTATTGTCTGCCAGACAAAAATTCGCTATTTGCCACTCCTATATTCATGTAACCTCTGTGTTGACCTCTCCCGAAGATTAAGAATTTTAGCCATGCGCAAACACGTGTTTACAAAAATAATGGCGTGTATGCAACTAAATCGAATACCAAAACTTAGATTCTTAAAGGAGGGGGAAGAAAGCTCTTTGGGCAAATTATGGCAACACATGCATATGTATTGGTGACCAGCATGAACGATGGAATAAAAAGAAGTCCCCTTTGAACCTGGAAACTAATCCAGAGGTCGCCAAATTCTTGCTGGATACTGGTGAGTCTCAATTTTGCAATGAACAGTCAAGTTTTAATACCGTTGTTTTATTTCTGTATTGTTAACTCTTTATCAAAACTATTAAAATAACATATTTTATATAAACTGGCATTATTCCATTTAGCTTGAAATAAAATGTCACAGCCCTGCAACAATATCGCTGAAATCCGCATACATGTACATGACATACTGCAGCCGTTTATGAGGCTACCAAAGGGGTTTTAATGATCAACTTCATTATCGCACGCAACCATAAGACTTTATTTAGAGGCAAGCAGTCACTACTGTTTTTAAAAAATAAAATAAAAAGTATTTATAATGTAACTGGTGAAGTGCTGTAAATAAAAGTAATGCAAAAATGTTAAGTATATTTTATGCATGAGCAAATTAAATAGCACACTATGTGTGCATAAACGCCCATGGGGATGTGGCACCATTCCTTACCACACGGGAAAAATTAAATAACGTTCTTTTGAAAGATAAAACAGTGAATGATGACCCATCGTGGCCGGTTCACTTTAATTTAACATTCATTCATTCACTATTATTTGTAATATATATATAATTTTTGTGTCTAATGAAACATTTATTTTCCCTTTCTATATTAGTTATGAATTTAATGCCAGTGCAAGGAAAACATCAGAAACAGAGTAATGTCAAAGAAGACATGGCCACAAGTTCTACACCTGGGCCAACAATTCATAGGATACAAATTCCTGCTGTGTCTGATATAACCACATCAGAGTCAGATGTGGCATCTGTGTAAGTATTACTACATTTAATTAAATTTTATGTATATTTACTTGCTTACAAATATTTTGGTAGATGCACCTGGAAATGTATCATTCTATACTATTTTAATATTTTGCAGTTGGTAAAGATTGTACATTTTGTTAAAATATGGTTTGTTTTATTTAGAACAATATTTTTGTTGTAAATTGTTGACACATGTCTTTTTGTATTGATATGTTCCTCATCATGCTGTATTTTAGTTAAAGCGCCTCAAGGGAGAATAGTCTTTGACTAAATGAGTCACCTCTTAAAATAAATTATTATTATTTCTTGAAGCATTATCATTCCCATTATAATAAGCAAGATAAATGATAATGTTTTCTTTTGATACAAAACTAAAGATTTCCAAGTTCAACATTAGTATTTACGCATTTCAAAATTTTATTTTAAGGGATTAAGTCTTGTCTGAATTTGAAAAACTTAAGGAGAAGGAAAATGTTATGATGGAAAAGTCTAAAAGTTTTATCAACCCATTTGAGAAAGTATACTAACAAAATAATTGTGACACATACAAAAAAGAAGAATATTTGTGTTAAGTATACTAAAAAACAACCATATATATATATATATATATATATATATATATATATATATATATATATATATATATTTATATATATATATATATATATATATATATATATATATATATATATATATATATATATATATATATATATATATATATATATATAGACATACATATACATGTATTGTATTGTATTGGTATTTGTGGATGGTATTTGTGTATAAACCAGAACGTTGCTCCCACAAAAGCTTTATTTGCTGTGTATGAACCTACAAGTTAAAAATGTGTAATTACAATATATATTATAGTATTGATGCATAATTGAAAAAAAATGAAGATATACTGGTTATCATAGTAAGAAAATGAATGCATTGTATTATAAATACAAACGACACTAAGGCCATAGATATGGTTTGTCCGTTTAGTACACATGGAGAGGGTAAGGGGGGTTTACCCAAATGCATATGCTTGTGTATGGGGGTGGGTGGTCTGCTGATAATGTATTTATACATATACCTCGATGGTAATTTGTTTAATATGTAACCTGCTTGACTGGGTTCAGTTGGTGTTTGAGTTTTAGTGGACAATCGACAAACTTTTTAAAGTTACACAGCTTAATTCTTTGATGCAACCAGACATTCAACATTGGTGGACTATCTGTTATATTAAATACATAATATTATTAATCCTTGATCTTTTCTGTGTGGATTAAATATAGGCTGTTCTACAGAATGGGGAGGGCAATCGCATGTACGCAGATGGGGTGTGTGTAAAAAAAAAAAGTATGCATGTGTACAGGGAGGGAGGGGTCAAGCTTTACCCGAGTTTTGTGCACATGCCCATTGTTGGAATCAGATTTTGTTTCCGGATTTTTTACGTTTCTGCTTGCAGTCTAATTCACATCGATCTGAACTATACACAGACAGATAAACATTTGTAGAAGTAGGATAAATTGGGGATTGCAAGTAAAAAGTGGCCAGGACAAAAATGATGGGTCAGAAGAAGAAAAAACTACAACTTTTACCCTTATGCAGATGCCAAATGATGTTTCAAACACACCTAGGCATATATCTAAGCAAAACATTCTTGGAAGCAAATGTATTTCGATGTATTCAAAATTAGCCCACAAATGCCCTACCCCCAATTCAGGTGACAATGGAAAAAAAATATAGTAGGGATGGAATGAGTTGATTATTCTCTGCCTGTATAATGCTACTGTACATTGGCATTTTCATCAAAACAGATTTATGGGGATTTATAAATTTTAAATAGTTCTCTGCGTCTGAATAAATTTATTTATTTAGTCATTTTACTTTGTTGCAGAAGTACAGCAGAACTGGAGCATTTCCAGAAGTTTGACTGTATTGTATGCCTCCAAAGAACATTCATATAAGCCACCAGCTTTCAGAGCTAGGAATCTGTTGACAGATATTGATCATAACAATCATATTGACAGAGATGTGATTGTAAACACAGATGGAACAATAAGGTAATAAACTTTATTCTTGTTTGTTAACATAATAATTCATTTTTGTTAAAATATTAATACTTTACCTGAAAGTTGATAAACCATCTGTTTGTGGTACAATTTAATCTTTTACAGAAGAACTTTTTTAAAATAAATTTCATAAACCAATTTTGGTTAGAATTAGTCTAATGTAATTAGAAAATTCTGTAAATAATCTAAACATTTTTATGATATATGGGTTAGATGCAGGTTTGCTATTTTGACATTTTCATCTGTAGCAAAATGATTTGTTACATGTAATTGTATGCAGTTTTTATTTGGACTTTTGAGAATTAAAAAAATATAAAATGACATTGTCAGTGGAATGTTTGCATTTTCTTGTCAGATACCAAAGGTCATTCAACAAAAAAGTGAGAGATGGTCTGCAAACCCAAAGAAAGCTGATCAACAGTACCTGTATATTCCGGAAATAATTATAAAAATATTGAAAATGAGGTTAGATGATTGAGTTGGAATGAACCACCCAGTTGTTTTGGACATAAATGATCCTAGGTGAATATCTGATGTACTTGCTTCAATACCACCACCACCTACAGAAGAGATTGTTACAAAGCAGAAATCTCATTTTAAGTTAAAATGATTTAGGCCTTTTAGTCAGGTAACACCTATTGATATCAAATTGTTATGGAGAGACTATTCTAGTGATTGTATGATAACAAATGATCCCTACCATGGACCCATATAGACTTTGACTAAGTCTTTCTTGAAGTGTCTACTATGAGCCAAAGTTCAGCATCAGTTTGATTTCCAAGATTCAGTTTATCTTCAGACCACTGTTGATTATGGTCTTAAAGCTTTTTAAAAAAAACATGCATTTGAACAACAAGATGTAAGACCTTTTTAAACTTTTCATACAAATTGCATTTATACTTGTCTTATATGTATGTTTAGATTGAGGTAAATGCAGTGTATTTTGGCCATATGATGTATAAAAAAAGCACAGCAGAGGCTATACATTGTAAATCATTTAATCTTATAGAAGTAACAAGATTAAAATCATGTAATTACAAGTCTGTATTATTGCATAATAAAGTACTTTTTAATATTTTTATTTTCTAAATGTTTTGTGTAAAATTGCAGTCAGAAAGATTTCTAGTATACTTTGAAAAAGAAAAAAATGTACATTGGAGCAAATGACTTCAATCCATACTCTTTATCTTGATTTAATTGCTCCCGCTAAACATGCCATTAAAGGTTCACATACAGTTTTAAACTGATTTTATAAAGAAAATAATGCTGTTAACTTCTGTCTTTTTTTAACTAAAAAAATAAATAAATTAGAAATGATATTCACCGACTATATTTGTTAACAAATTACTATTTACATACTGGTGTTGACCGTTCCAGTGGCCTAGTGTTAAGAGCATCCACCTCATATGCAAGAGGTTGGGGTCCTTGATCCCCGGCCAAGTCATACCAAACACATACAAATGGTATTAACAGCTGCATCATTTGGTGCTCCGCATTAAGAGGTTAGTGTATGGACTGGTCGTCCTACTGTCAGGATATAACTGGGTGGGATGTCATGCTACATGTCTGCGGCATGATGCCTTAGTGCTAGACATCACTATAAACTGCTACACTTCAAACATCATAGCAATATGACTCAAAAATTGTTCAAGGTATGTTAAAAATCCAAATCACACACACTGTTACAATTTTGAAACAGAATTTGGCATATTTCCATCACTGTATAGTAGGCCCAATTTCATGAACTTGAGCAGTGATATATTGTTGCAAACAGGGTTAATGGTCAGTTAGCAATTAAAACACCCCTGTGAATGTGTAAGAGTTTGTTTGTCTGTGTAGGCTAATTAGTATCAACACTGGTAGCATGACCCCTGCATTTCTGAATTTGATATGTATATTTGAGCCAGTTTTGCATTGTACTTCGTACATTATATATACTAATCAGTATATGTGTGAGTGTGTGTGTGTGTGTGTGTATGTGTGTGTGTGTGTGTGTGTATGTGTGTGTGCCTAGCTACCCTAATTTTAAAAGAAATGCAATAGGAAACATACATGGGGGTGAGGGCATGGGCTTAATTTCAATATTTGTTTCTCTGCAGTAGTTTGTTTAGGTGATGTACTAAAGTTTGGCATTGAGTAAATGGTAATCACTTTTGTCAAAAGTATAAAAAAAACAAGCACAAGATACTAAAACATCAATGTAATTTCTATAGAACTGTCTAGTATTTTGGAATGGGATGTCTGTTATCAATCTGTTATAGTAATGGTACACTAGTTTCTCATATAAAATGTCTCTGAGAGACAAAGAGAAAGGAAGAACGGAGGCAGACATTAGACGGACTGGAGGCAATTGGACTACCAGTCCAGAGAAAGATCATACAGATGAGTAGGAACACAGGACAGGAGGAGAATCAATTACAGTCAGATGATAAAATAGGCCATAACTTGGTCGAGTTAAAGACTAGTGATAGGGTTTTAATTTGAGTTTCATTTGAGAGATGACTGTTATTTAATGATATTAAATTGTTGTTTATTTGACTTTCACATTTTGTGTATTCATTAATTTAACTGTCGGCACCACTGACTGGGAGCTCTGAGCATTGCATCTCTCTATCACTACTTCAATTCCTCATAAAACCAAGCCGGAAGGTCTTTTGTAATAATTTAAATAATATTGGGAGCACCCCTCCCAACCTAAATAACACGGAAAATCTTTATATATTATAAGCCATAATTATTCTTAGATGATATCCTTCATTTTTATGCCAGACTGTACTCTTGAATTAAAGTTATGTCTGTACATGCACATTTGTACATATATAAGTTTAGTACATTACATAATATATAACAGCTTTACAGTGTATGCAGCTGTGTACATTCATCTGGGTATTTATATAAAGGGTATAATTATTTCTGTGATAAATGAACAGATTTAAAAAAACTGAAAATTTGATGCATTTAATTGGTGTCAAGTATATTTGATTTAGTTGTAATAAGACGGCTGATGATGCACATATTATGTGATATAAGCATTCAATGTTGCTTTTGATGAACTAGTATTTAAGTCTTAAAAACCTTATTCTGTTTCCAGAGCCAATTTTTTTCACATGTAATTGAAATTAATGAGCAGTATCTGGATAGAATAGTATCCTAGTGTTTGTAGTTCTGTTGATATTTACAAGCCAATCTTTATTCATGAAACACTGCAACAAGTTTTGCTTTCTCAACTCATGACTGCGTTATTTATCATTTAACTTAAATGTGTTACTGTATATGCACAATTAAAATCATGTTCACCAGTGTACTTTCGTTGTTTACATCCTTTGCATCCCATGACAATGCTAGTCAACTTCAATTCATGTTTTTAATAAGCAGTCTCCTCACAGTTGCTTTCAAAACATAGCTATACATATAATCATTCTTTAGTGGGTAGGTAGCTAAAACAATTTTTAACAAAACTTGTTCATGCAAAATAAAAATTGCATACTACATAGAAATGCTTTATAAAACTTAAAATAAACATAAATTTCATTATTCACACATCATATCATTGGATAGATCACCCAAGTCTTCCTTGAGTAAATCCAAAATGGTACTGGCCAAAATTATTTATCCATTATACGCCATACACAATAGCTTGGAATGACATGTCTGTTGCCAGTACTTAAGTCCATAAAATAAATTGCCTATTAGCAGTATGCCATTTCCCCCGGTGGTATTATCTTCTTCTGCTGCCTTTTAATAGTGGTTCTGATTACAATGATACAAATTATCACATTTTTAGTTGGTTTATCTTACAACGTAACACAATCTCACAAACACGACAAGTAAACACTTTCAAGAATCGCCCCTTAAAGGAACCTCTTATTGTCAGGATTTTCCATCGTATTGACTTTTTTGCCTACTTCTTGTAATTTATAATATATAATGAGAAATCTATAAGCAATACATATATTGTGGGTGACTATAATGAACTAATGAGGACAGACGAAGAATAGGGCAATAATTACTCAAAAGCGAAACATGTGCTTACCTCGACTTCATGTGACACTGCGACTACGGAGAAGATCGGTAAATTCCGTTTCTGCATAATTAATTAGCAATCCGTACAGAAAATCGTTATATTTTCATTGATTAATCTTACAGATGTACATTTTTTGAAACTGAATGACCTGTAATTACTCATTATTTCTACTATACTTTTCATAATATCATGCATTTGCAAGAACAAAAAAGTCGAAAATCTTAGGTTGTATGCCTTTAAAATTGAAATGTAACTGAACTGGATCCTTTTTTCCAACAAAACCCATCAAAGAACATGTGTTGTGCCATGTGAGTGCATCTTAATTTAACTACACACTTTTTAGATTTATTACATCCAATATTATGACTGCATATGTATGGTTTCATTTTTTGCCTAAATACTGATAGCAACGATATGCATTGCTTAAAAGAGTTTTTGCTTCACTACTATGTATGTATGTATGTATGTATGTATGTATGTATGTATGTATGTATGTATGTATGTATGTATGTATGTATGTATGTATGTATGTATGTACGTATGTTCATGAAAATGAATTAAATCGGAAAACAGCATTGAGCTTAACAACATTGTTTCGAATTCCACAACATAGTATAGTCCCATATTTCTGATTTCATTATTAAATATTTGGGCTAAATTTTCTAACACAAAATATTTAGACTTTGTTTTAATTAAATTATATATTTTCCTGAATTTATTTGCCCAATTTTATAAGAATACAATGTAATGAAGTGGTTTATCATAGGTGCAGCGATATCTGCCACTACTTGTTCACATACAGTTTCAAACTAATTTTATAAAGAACAAAATGCTGTTAACTTCTGTTTTTTTTTTAACAAAAAGAAATCAAGTAGAAAGGATCTTTACCGATTATATTTGTTAACAACAAATTACTATTTACATACTGGTGTTGAACACTCCAGTGGCCTAGTGGTAAGAGTATCCACCTCATATGCAAGAGTTTGTGGAGGTCTTGATCCCTGGCAAAATCATACCAAAGACAAAAAAATGGTATTAACAGCTGCCTCATTTGGTGCTCAGCATTAAGAGGTTAGTGTATGGACTGGTCGTCCTACTGTCAGGATAATGTAACTGGGTGGGATGTCATGCTACATGTCTGCGGCATGATGCCTCAGTGCTAGACATCACTATAAACTGCCACACTGCAAACATCATAGCAATATGACTGAAAAATTGTTCAAGGTATGTTAAAAATCCAAATCACACACACTGTTACAATTTTGAAACAGAATTTGGTATATTGTATGGTAGGCACAATTTCATGATCTCAGCAGTGATATATTGCTGCAAACAGGGTTAATGGTCAGTTAGCAATTAAAACACCCCTGTGAATGTGTAAGAGTTTGTTTGTCTGTGTAGGCTAATTGGTATCAACACTGCATAAATACATTTTGCCTTGGATTACAACACTGCCAGAACTTAATGGGTACATCAAGGAAGGTATAAAGTACAACCAGTCATTTTACGTCTAAAAAATCAAGAGGTCAAAGTCTCCTCGCCTGGTAACATGACCCTTGCATTCCTGAATTTGATATGTATATCTGAGCCAGTTTTGCATTGTACTTAGTACATTATATATACTATTCGGTATATATATATATATATATATATATATATATATATATATATATATATATATATATCTGTGTGTGTGTGTGTGTGTGTGTGTGTGTGTGTACCTAGCTACCCTAATTTTAAAAGAAATGCAATAGGAAACATACATGGGGGTGGGCTTAATTTCAATATTTGTTTCACCGCAGTAGTTTGTTTAGGTGATGTACTAAAGTTTGACATTGAGTAAATGGTAATCACTTGTGTCAAAATCATAGAAACCAAGCACAGGATACTAAAACATCAATGTGATTTCTATAGAACTGTCTAGTATTTTGGAATGGGATGTCTGTAATCAATCTTTTATAGTAATGGTACACTAGTTTCTCATATAAAAGTCTCTGGGAGACAAAGATAAAGGAAGAACGGAGGCAGAAGTTAGATGGACTGAATGGAATTGGACTACCAGTCCAGAGAAAGATCATACAGATGAGTAGGAACACAGGACAAGAGGGAAATCTATTACACAAAGTCAGATGATAAAATAGGCCATAACTTGGTCGAGTTAAAGACGAGTGATAGGGTTTTAATTTGAATTTCATTGGAGAGATGACTGTTTTTTAATGATATTAAATTGTTGTTTATTCGACTTTCACATTTTGTGTATTCATTAATTTAACTGTCGGCACCACTGACTGGGGGCTCTGGGCATTGCATCTGTCTATCACTACTTCAATTCCTCACAAAAACATGCCGGGGGGGGGGGGGTATTTTGTAATAATTTAAATAACATTGGGAGCACCCCACCCAACCTAAATAACATGGAAAACCTCTATATATGCCATAATTATTCTTAGATGATATCCTTCAGTTTTTTATGCCTGACTGTACATGTACTCGTGAATTAAAGTTATATCTGTACATGCACATTTGTACTTATATAAGTTTAGTACATTTCATAATATATAATAGTTAGTTTTACAGTGTATGCAGTTGTGTACATTCATCTGGGTATTCATATAAAGGGTATAATTATTTCTATGGTAAATGAACACATTTTAAAAAAAACTGAAAACTTGATGCTTTTAAATGGTGTCGAGTATATTTGATTTAGTTGTAATAAGATGGCTGATGATGCACATATGTGATATAAGCATTCAAGGTTGCTTTCGATGAACTAGTATTTTAGTTTTAAAAACCTTATTCTGTTTCCAGAGCCATTTTGTATTACATGTAATTGTAATTAATGAGCAGTGTCTGGATAGAATGGTATCCTAGTGTTTGTAGTTCTGTTGATATTTGCAAGCCAATCTGTATTCATGAAACACTGCAACAAGTGTTGCTTGCTCAACTCAATATGAATATGCGTTATTTATCATTTAACTTAATGTGTTACTGTATATACACGATTAAAATCATGTTCACCAGTGTACATTTGTTTTTTATATTCTTTGCATCCCAAGACAATGTTAGTCAACTTCAATTCATGCTATTTTTTTTAATAAATAGTCTCCTCACAGTTGCTTTCAAAACATAGCCATACATATAATCATTCTTTAGTGGGTAGGTAGCTAAAAAAATGTTTAACAAAACTTGTTCATGCAAAATAAAAATTGCATACTACAAAAGAAATGTTTTATACAACTTAAAATCAACATAAATTATAGTATTCACACATATTTTTGGATAGATCATCCAAGTCTTCCTTGAGTAAAGCCATGGTACTGGCCAAAATTATTTATCCATTATATGCCATACACAACAGCTTGGTTTGTGTTATTTTGTGTTAGGGTTTAACGCCATTTTTCAGCACATGATAGGCTATACATGGCGGCCAGTATTATTGGTGGAGGAAGAACCTGGGAAAACCCCTGGAAAGAACCACCGACCCACGAGAAGCTACTGGCAAGCTTTCTCACATAACTACATTAGCCGAATCTTAGACTCGAACCCACGCAGACAGAGGTGAGATGGCAGTGATCCGTAACGGAAAGCGCTTTAGACCACTCGGCTACTCGGGGCACCACAACAGCTTGGAATGACATGTATGTTGCCAGTACTTAGGTATCCGTTAAGTCAATAAAATAAACTGCCTACTAGCAGTATGCCTTTTCCCCTGGTTGTAATCAGTATCTTCTTCTGCAGCCAGGAGATCTTGTATATACCTCTAATCTAAAACAACCAGGTCGAAGTCCTGCAGAAATTTTTAAAAAATTGTCAGTAAAAAAAATTCCAAATAAAATAAATGCATTAAATGTCATGTGGAAAAATATTAATTTTTGTGTTATGCAATGAAGCAAACGTGTAAATATACAAACAAATGCGCAAATCACATCGACTATCGGATATGTGAGGGGGTAATGCAAATATACAAGAAAATGAACTTTATTCTGAGCATAAAGAAGCGACCTTAGCGAGACCTTTTAATAGCGGTTCTGATTACAATGATACAAATTATCATATTTTTAGTTGGTTTATCTTACAACGTAACAGAATCACACAAACACGAGAAGTAAACACTTTCAAGAATGGCCCCTTAAAGGAATCCCTTATTGTCAGGATTTTCCATCATATTGACTTTTCTGCCTACTTCTTGCAATTTATCATATATAAATGAGAAATCTATAAGCAATACATATATTGTGGGTGACTATAAAGAACTAAGGAGAAGGACAGGCGAAGAATAAGGCAATAATTATATCAAAAGAGAATCACATGCTTACCTCGACTTCCATATTTGTTGACGTGCGTCACTTGACACTGCGACTTCGGAGAATATCGGAAAATTCCGTTTCTGCATAATTAATTAGCAACCCGTTCAGAAAATCGTTATATTTTCATTGATTAAACTTACAGTTGTACATTTTTTTGAAACTGAATGACCTGTAATTACTCATTATTTCTACTATACTTTTCATAATATCATGCATTTGCAAGAGCGAAAAATTCGAAAATCTTAGGTTGTATGCCTTTAAAGTACCGACTACTGTTTATAAATACAAAGCAAATGGAAAAAATCTCAATCACAAGTATATATGTCGCCAGTGCAACATTATCATGAGCTAACGGAAGTTAGACGTTGTGTGTTCATCATCTCATCCTAAGTTAACAAAATTAACAGCGTTTAGATTTAATGCAAATTCATCAGACAATACAGTCACTGAACCCGATGATAAACCTTGCAGTCCAACATCATCTACATGTAGTGCTTCAAGTGCAACACCACATTATGATGAACGGGGCAAAAATTCCCCAAAATTACTAGACAGTTTGAAACTTGGGCGTCCATGGCTGAGATATGATAAAAAGTTAAAACAGATGTTCTGTGCAAGGCAAAGTTCCTCAATTCATTTATAACTGACTGTGCTATTTTGAAGAAGGAGTGTGTTACCAAACATGAATCCAGGCGGGGTAAATAATATTTGTGCATTTTACTCATTGATGTTTTCCTTTTGCCATCACCCGTGTTACGGCTATGAGACTTAAACTCCGCAACAAGTAATAGCAAAAAGCAAACATGTTTTGCATAATTAATAATAATTATTTATTTCTCAAAATACAGGAGTGAAAGAATCCCTAAACTGGGTGTGAATTTATGCCTATATATACGGTCCAATATTGCCAGGTGTTGACTCGTGTAAGTTTCATTCGTGGGACGGGAGATCCTATTTTGCTTGTCTAGAAAATTTATACAGGATTCAGTGATCATTCTTGGGATTTACGAAGCAGTTCACTACAAGCTTTGTGAAGGTTGCCATAAGGGGGGGGGGTGATCATTTAATTACGGAATGTATGCAATCAACAGTCGCCATATGCGTCACTTATCTTACATAGCAATGTACAATCATAGGGTTTTATTATTATTAAAATGTCAACTAAAGTTGATAATGCATTTGTTTCAGGTAACAACAGTCATACACGTGAACAAACGATGCGGGATGCTGATATCAGATATAAACTCTGTATCTCATCTCTCGAGAATTTAATGAGAATCAGCATGTACAGATGTGAAAAATTAGACTTTGAAACTGCATTCAACATGTGGGCAGCCATAAAATCGCGACGGATCTTCATGTAACATTTTGTTATTGCTTGTTGTCATTAAAGTATTAACTAACCCATCTTTTGTAATTTTCATTGCATGTTACATTAATAGACTAAATTAACACAGGCCTTGATTTTAACACAAATTTCCTGGTAGCCAGACGGACTAGTATACTGAGAAATTTACTAGCCATGCCAAACATTTACTAGCCCTGTCCCCAAAACAATGTCACACACTCATATTGAGATTAACAACAATTTTAGTTCATACATAGCATTATCATATAAAATGTAGAAGTACAGACGTATAAATTCTACTTTAAATCATCAATAAATTCACATTTCTTGTTTATCAAGATAATCTGGATCCAATTCCAGAAAGGGATCCAGGTGTCCTTTCTCGTCCTCCACCTGCACTCTGGGTCCATATGGGGTTTGTTCTGGTCTCCTTACCGGTCTCCCTGAAACATTCCACAAATGTATTGCTGATAATGGATCATATGTTGGAATGTCATTTGTATGAAACATAATGAAGAGTAGGTCGGACAGAACCCAAGGTAGCAAACAAGATCTCCAGTAACTCTTCACCATTTTCATCTCTGAGAAACCCCTTTGAGCATCAGCAGAGTGGGCTGGGATTGTCAGGATGAGGTCAATCAATGCCAGAATATTCTTGCAGTCAGCAGCATATGATTGTACAACTGTGGGCCAAGTCAAAGCATAGATATCTTTGTAACTGCAAGATAACAGAATGAATTTTGCTTTTTTCCGGAGGCTGAACACCTTCTATAAAACCACATTTTGCCTGTCTTATAAGGCGGGAATTGTGTCTCGTTTTGAAATATGAGATGTTACAGTATAACTGAAACAATTATTTGAAGTCAGAAAAGGAATGACACAGTGTCCTTTATGTAAAAAGAGATCGAGCAAGAAACCCGTTTAAAAACACGTGCCTTTGCCCCCCTCCTCCCACATCAAATGGCTTCTTCCTAATAAAGACTTGACTTCAGCGGATGTTCTGCACGATCAAAGTAGTGGCTAAAGTAAACATTGTTATAAAATATTAACGTCAAAAGACAATGTTAGTTTCAACTTGGAGAATGTGTGCTCCCATCAAACGAAGCCAGCTGACTCGGCGCGTTGTATTTAACTCCGACGCGAGCTTGATGTGAATGAAAAAGAAAACAATAATCAAAAGGAACAAAATCATACATAGCGACAAAAATACCAAAAATATTCCTGAGATATTTTTCTAAGGTATTTTTGTCACTGTATGATTTGTTTCTTTAGATTTTTTCCTCCTTCACATCAAGAGCGCATTGAACACAATTACGGTCTCATCATTAATAACATATGTTTGGTAATTGTTCCTAATTATTCGAACCTCAGTGTATTGTTGAAATTAATAATAAACGTGAACATTTTCAATCTTAGATGCCCATGTGAGATTTTAATTCCCATCAAATACTTGGATATCTCCACGTGTATTCAATTGTTTGTTCAATCGTTTTCTTTTTTTTTTTGGGGGGGGGGGGAATAATATAAAAGCTATTCTTATTATCATTGAAAAAGTAATTGCTTGGAAAATGATGTGTCAGTAATGTTATCATAATAAATTGATCTAATTCTTCTAATTATTTTGATGCAAACGTAAAATATGAGTTACCCATTTGTGACTCGGAGCAAGCAAAAAAAAAATACCTTCAAGAAACAAACATGTAAACTAATTTCTTTGAATAGTTGATCCTATGTTCTTTTGTGTGGTGTAACGTTTCGTAATTTGTTACTGTGGTGGCATGAATAAAGCGTGACACCATTAAATTCGCTATCAGATTAATACGGATCAATTTCCAAACTTCCTTTGTTAATGACGGGACCTAAATTGGCGCTGTTAAGTGAAACGCACATAATCAGATGGCTTCTTGTAATAGAAACACATTTTCGAGGCAGAAATTGACTTCATCTTAACATGCTAATATTTTATGACTGTGTTTACAACGGTCACTGCGTTGATTCTAAAGAATATCGGCCGAAGTCACATCTTTATTAGGGTTTTGAGTAAACAAACTCTGACTGTTCATAACCAAAAACTTACTAGGCCGTCGGACTATTACATTATGAAAGTTACTAGCCCGACGGGAAATCTACTAGCCTCGGGCTAGCGGACTACCGCTAATTTCGAGCCCTGTTAACACTTGGAAAAATGTACACTACTTGTTCTGGTGACAGTTTATGAAAATTGGCGACAAAATTTTGAGATTGGCGATGTTTTTGGCGACAGCTTTTTAAAAGCCAGTACCATCCCTGCTATGCCGTTGCGTTGGTAAAACTGGTGTGTTTAAGTATATACCCAAACTATCAAGATGCCAATGCTTTAAGTAAAACACTTGTCGCCGATAGCTATGGAGGAAATGTGAATGTTTTCCTCCATGTTCTGCAGGGCAAATGCTCGATTTTGTTTCATGTGCTGATCTGAATGCTTAAAATTGGTTTTAAATAGTTCAAAACTGTGTTTTTTTTCTTTTGTCGCTTTAGACATTTTGACTGAAGACACTTTCCAGGCATTATGTTTGTTGACATTATTGAAAAGAATGATGCAATCTACAAATCAAATGCTTAATGGGCCGATTAATTAGTTATTAGTAATGTTCATAGAGCGAAACAAATGCTGTCATTCAATTGGTCATTAAGGGGATCTATCTAAAAACGAATTAGGTTTAACTGTGGCTGTTATTGTTTATGGCGTACTGGTCATTACACCATATATTCATCCGGAAAACGTCGAATGAGCACAGCAGGCAGTATACAATGTTAATAAGCTTAACTGACATGACTGAATTATTGATTGTAGATAGGTAAGAATACTGAATAAACTGCCACCTAATCAGTTTAATTTTGTGTAATTTCTAAACCAGTTCGATATAACACACACACACACACACACACACACACACACACACACACACACACACACATATATATATATATATATATATATATATATATATATATATATATATATACGGAAGTGTATTTATGAATGTTGTTTCGAACTAGTTTAGAAATTAGACAAAATGAATAATGTGAACATAATGAAATCAAACATGAAATGTGTATGATTCACTTTATCTAAGATATATTTTCGATGCGAATCTCAGACGTTCTGTTAAACCATAAAACATATTTCACTTTCAATAGAGTGACTACTCGATCTCGGATTGCCGGCATGTTGGTATCACCTGGTTGCTTCTAGTCTATTCCGAATGACCATTGGTGACAGAGCGCCCTTGCCTTATATATTTTCTTTCTCTCGTACTGTCTCTGTCTCTTTCTCGCCTCTTCGCGTCATCAGTCGTATTGGATGTAGAATGTGCTCTTGTCAACTGTCAATATAGGTATGGAGCAATACTTTAGCGTAAAATACAAATATAGTACACAACCATCAAAATTATAATACCCAACATAAATACGTGTCAGGTTCGATCAAACAATAATCCTTTGATTTGCGTCAGATATCGTCAATTGAAATTCATCAGAACTAAGCCATTGTCATTTTGCAACTAAACACAGATAAAAACTCCCTACCATCATCATTTCCGACATTTTTGCGGCTACTCACAGTTTTAACTGGAACTTTGACATAATTAGATCTCTTAGATAAGCAATCACACGCCTCTGTGGGTTGAAAATTACCAGCTGACTGCCAGTCGACACACATTCCTAATGCTAACTCAACCTCTTATCGGTTGAAAGGAATTCACAAGATAATTTTACAAAAACGTTAATGGACACCACTCTGCTAATCGTTGACATACATTTACAGACAAATCTTATTATACACTGTAATGATAGCAGCTTCAAACTTGTGGACAGGAATTGTGTGATTTGCACACGTTCACGTCCAACTCAGAATTTTAATTTACCTGTTGTTGACGAGACAAATGTAATCAATGGACGGAATTATATAAACTAAGAAAGATTTATTCAGCTGCTTTGCTAAGAATATGTAGAATAAAATCTTCTCATCAAGGTTTCACGAAATAAGAGTTCGGGAATGAGGTGGATGACCAAAAATAACAATAGCAATAGCAATGCAAAAAAAAGCAAAAAAAAAAACAAAACAATAACACTAGTAAAATAAACTGAATCATGAGATAGATGTGGATGTGGAACGGGGAACCGCAAGACGTGGAGTTTTTATACTTTTAGGCAAAGGGTGCTGAATGTAGAAATAACAGGTAATGATAATGCTTAGCTGAAAATTTCTACTTTTGTATGTCTTGTGCGAAGAAAAGGCATGGTTCCAATGCATGAAATATCGAGTCATAGTGGCACATCCAATATATGTATGTTCAATTTCCAGTCTAGTAGCAAACCTCAAGGATACTAGCTGGGCCTATCCTTATCTTAGTTACAAATGTTTGCCGTTGGTGTGTGTGTGTGTGTGTGTGTGTGTGTGTGTGTGTGTGTGTGTTGATCCTCGGTACTCTCACAGCACAACAGCTGGTTCAAGTTGATTGAGGAACACCGTCTGTTAGCCAATAGTATCTACCATGGTGTAATGTTTTCCTTGTCCACCCATGAGTGTATTAAGTAATGTGTGTATTATTGCATATTTTTTTTAATGAATTTTTAAAATATTAGTTTCGATCACGGTTAATCTTTGTTTTGTTCATCAAATATAATAAAGTTTTGTTAACCACTATAGAATTCAGGCTGATAATACTGTCTATCACAAGTCAGAGCTAACATGTGATATATATTCCGAACTAGAGCTGTAGAGAATACTGATTCCTTTACAATCTGATTCCTGAACTTTGGATCGTTCTCTTGTCCCATAAAACTATTTAGTTCAAGGGCCGATTTCCTCTATTTTTAAATAAAATATATTATATAATAACCCAGTTGACTTTGTCAGTCATTTGTCCATTGTGTGTGTAGTTTTGTAATTTTATCTTGTTTGTTGTATAGTATTGTTGTATGGACAGCACTATCAAAATCATATTTTTGAGTTGTTCAACTATATAAATTTTATCGTGAAATTTAACAAGATTTTTAAAAATTACTAAACGAAAAAGAAAATAGTAAAATTTAAGTTCTAAAAATGCATTTTATTTAAATAGTTTATGTATTGTTGTTATCTATTTGTTCTTTTTATATGCTGTGGCATTTCCAAAATATTTGTGTCTAATAGCGTTGTGTTTTATTGTTGTTCAATCGGTTGTCCTTTTCCATAGCGGTTGTTTCCATTTTAACCAAATTAGTCTAGATTAGACTGTTTTGAAATTTCCGAAAGCATTTTGTACCAAGAAGTTGTTTTAAGTTGTTTTCCATTGTTGTAGTAGCATAAAGATAAATTTAAAATCATTTTAAAATAGAAGGTTTGGTAGTTAAAATAAATTTAGTACAGTTTAAAGTAAACTGTTGAGTGATTTCTAATATGGTATGTTAATAAAACCTTGGTTTTATAATTTGTTTATTTGCTCTTATGTACCTTAGCACACAAAGCGAAATGAGAGAAAGAAGAAGGAATAAAGCCAAGCTCCACTTGTCTATGTTTATACCTACAGAGGGCAGCACAAGTAATTGGGGAGTTACTCAATATAATCTATTTGAGACGAATCATTGTGTTTAATACTGCTTCTTTAGAAATGCGTCATTTGTTTGCTGGACATAGTATAATTGCTCGTCTTTTGTAGCCGCGTTGATCAGCCAATAATCAGATTTATACATGATTTTGTTATGGCTTTATATACTTGTGCAAACCTGTAACAGGCCGTAACCTAACTGGAACTTGAACTAGTTATGTAATGGATAGATCCGAAATGAGTAGGTAAGATCCGCCTCCTTAGAAACAGTTACTACGAAACCCAAGCTTCCTACTAAAATGGCTGACTCATTCCAGAATACAGGCAACATGTCAGATTGTCTCTTGCGTATTCCCGATAACATTTCACTTAAATACCTTCCTGATCAGAGAAACTTTCCAGTAAAGTTTTGCAGAAGACTTTGATCTACTTTACGCAAGGATATATACACGATATCCAAGGTTTGGAGTTTGAAAATAAGATTCACAAAGAGCGAGGCGCTGTCCATCTCTGAAGAGAACCAGCCAACGCACCGTCTGCACATCGAAATTATGGAGGAAAAGTGTGAAGATGCATACTGTTGATGTAAAGCGATGAAAATTTACTGTTTTGTATTTTTTATGTTTGAACTATTTCATATCCTGAAGTAATGGCAACTGTTATAGTACAAGTCATGCAGGTCATGTAGCCGATCGGTACCGACAATTTAAGTAATGTGGCTTACTTTTTACAATTTAATTTCACATACATTAAATGGTGAGCATTCACTTTATCTGGATCCTCATACACCCATATTCCTTTAGAAATTCATTATATATACACTGTTCAGGGAGTACACTCGGTAAAAAAAAATGTTAAATTACGTAAATGGATATATTTGGATGAGGTAAGCTCACATAAGCTGGAATCTCAGACAGCAGCATTAAAGAAAGAAAAGAAAAAACAGTATCTGACATTTCTTATTTGCATTTCTTTTACTAATGAATGCGTATGATATTGAAAAACAAACATGTATTGTATAAAACGACTATATCCAACCTACCCAGATATCTCTCATCTCATCTGCACTGCAAGATCCCCATGCCCATAGAAGCACTATTTTGTAAATATATACAAAAAATCATGCAAGTCTGTAATGCAGCTGTATTCTCTACACACGTTTGTTTGTGGGTAAAACATGGCTAATGTTACCGTAGGACCGGACGCTCTTATCCGATTGGTCAACATCTGTAAATTTGATTGACAGGTCGGATCTATGCATTATTATAAATACAAACTTTGTAGCCTCCTTCCACGCAACATTATTTTGTCTCACACATAGACACATACTATATTGTCGAAATGAAAATATTATTCTCCAAAAGGTGTTTGTGTAAATTTCAACAAAATTCTCTATGGGAGTTTTGCAAGTTTGCCATTGCCCACACCTAACAAATGGAAATATTTCCGCAGCTGTTTTATTCCCCCCCCCCTTTCTTTCACATCTTAATCCAGTCAAAAACGATAAAAAAAACGCAGTTTATTCATGCTCTCAGCTCATACAGACTTACTAATTAAGCGGGTAAGGCACGTTTTTAAAGATGCAAAATTCTTTTAGAAAAAACCCGTCTTTATGTTTGACAGAGACAAAACTTGTGATATTTCTGTTATAATACACACTAGTCTAAGGCATCAGACCTAAAATTTCAAGGTGTTCGTAGATAATGATGCTGGGCACATTTCCAGCCGATCACGGTGTTGTTTTCACACGGACTCAGGGTTAAATACACTCTTTAGGCCATTTTCATGAATATGTAAGATAATGAATAAAAAGAAGAAAAAAAATTATCTTGTTATTTTTTTTCATTATTAAAGAAAATTATTTTAGGGTTTTTTGCTGACGTTTCTAAACATATATTAACTGGCTTACATTTATAAACATATATTAACTGGCTTATATTTATAAACATATATTAACTGGCTTACATTTATAAACATATATTAACTGGCTTACATTTATAAACATATATTAACTGGCTTACATTTATAAACATATATTAACTGGCTTACATTTATAAACATATATTAACTGGCTTACATTTATAAACATATATTAACTGGCTTACATTTATAAACATATATTAACTGGCTTACATTTATAAACATATATTAACTGGCTTACATTTATAAACATATATTAACTGGCTTACATTTATAAACATATATTAACTGGTTTACATTTATAAACATATATTAACTGGCTTACATTTATAAACATATATTAACTGGCTTACATTTATAAACATATATTAACTGGCTTACATTTATAAACATATATTAACTGGCTTACATTTATAAACATATATTAACTGGCTTATGTTTATAAACATATATTAACTGGCTTACATTTATAAACATATATTAACTGGCTTACATTTATAAACATATATTAACTGGCTTATATTGATAAACATATATTAACTGGCTTACATTTATAAACATATATTAACTGGTTTATATTTATAAACATATATTAACTGGCTTACATTTATAAACATATATTAACTGGCTTACATTTATAAACATATTAACTGGCTTACATTTATAAACATATATTAACTGGCTTACATTTATAAACATATATTAACTGGCTTACATTTATAAACATATATTAACTGGATTATGTTTATAAACATATATTAACTGGCTTACATTTATAAACATATATTAACTGGCTTACATTTATAAACATATATTAACTGGCTTATATTGATAAACATATATTAACTGGCTTACATTTATAAACATATATTAACTGGTTTATATTTATAAACATATATTAACTGGCTTACATTTATAAACATATATTAACTGGCTTACATTTATAAACATATTAACTGGCTTACATTTATAAACATATATTAACTGGCTTACATTTATAAACATATATTAACTGGCTTACATTTATAAACATATATTAACTGGCTTACATTTATAAACATATATTAACTGGCTTACATTTATAAACATATATTAACTGGCTTACATTTATAAACATATATTAACTGGCTTACATTTATAAACATATATTAATTACTATTGTTTATATCTTACACATTTAAAGCGTCAAGCACTCCATCACGTTATTCTAATTACCACGGAAAAGGCTCACACTAATTGATTATTTTAATATTTTAAGTCTAACACATTCAAGCCGCAAGCAGTCCATCATGTTATTCTAATTACTAATAAAAATGCCTACACTAATTGATATTTCAATATTATTTAAAAGTCCACCACATTAAAGTGGCAAGCAGTTCATCGTGTTATTCTAATTACTAATACAAATGCCAACACTAATTGATTTGTTACTATTGGTTTGAGGTCTGACACGTTAAAGTGGCAAGCAGTCCATCACGCTATTCTAACTACTAATACAAAGGCCCACACTAATCGATTTTTTAATATTGGTATAGATTTAACACATTAATTTGGCAAGCAGTCCAGCATATTATTCTAATTACTGATAAAAATGCCAACACTAATTGATTTTTTTAATATTTTATTTTTAGGTCTAACACATTAAAGTGGCAATCAGTCTATCATGTTATTCTAATTGCTAACACAAAGGCTCACACTAAGTGATTTTTGAAATGCTTCTTTGCATGATCGTCTAGAACATTCAGTCCACTTTACGTTGTGCACGAAGCATTTAGACGTTTAGTAGCAAGAACAATATCATTATTACGGGATGTTTTCCTTCTTGCGCAGAGGAGTAGCTAGAGTGTTTGGAGCCCGGGCAAAGATTCAATTGTACGTCCCCCCCACCCGAAAACCATTATTTTCATCAATAAAATCCTCATCACCCAATACAACCTATTTCAAAGCCAATTTTGGCGCCCCCACTAGTCTGGCGCCCGGGTACATCTGTCCCTCTTTGCCCCTTCCCCCCCAGCTACGCCTCTGTTCTTGCGCATGTTCATATGATATTAGCAACATTTCTGGCTGTGTAAGTTCTGTAACAGCGATATCGAGGAATAAGAATCTATTGCCATTCTGGTTTTTATATAAGACGTGAAAGTGCATGGAAATCATCGAATAAAGACGAGAACGTGGAGGGAGGGAAGAAGAAGCAAGTCCTTGTAAACTGATATTTCTTTGGTATCTTACGGCTAACGAACACATGATATTTAAACGAAGCGGTTTAAACCAAGAAGACTAGATAAAGACAGCCAAGCACAAATACGATCATTTCTTAAGGAAAAGGGGGCAATGTTTCATTAAATAATGTTTGGTTTGCTTTTTGTTACCTAATAATGTATAATTACTACTATAACAATGACATATTCGGTACAAAATTTACGGTTACAAAACTGTACATAAACATAATATGGCGATATTTAAAATCAATTCTGGTAGACATTGTTAGTTGAAGTGTTGTAAGCTTTGTTTGTCTTGTCTCTCTTTTGTATTTGCATTTGAAAAAGACTTTTTAGAGACAAAAGCGCTCAGGCTAAATATAAACTAATTTTGTACTTATCGTCGTTATTGTATTGCATATATATATATATATATATATATATATATATATATATATATATATATATATATATATATATATATATATAAACTGAATAATGTTCTGTCTACGTTTAGTATAATAAAGAAGACGGGAAGAAGGTGAGTATATACAGTTAGATAATCAGACGTAACATGTCCTGCCGAAAAAGTAAAGAATATGATAGCAGAGAGAGAGGGGGGGGGGGGGGCGGCAGGGGAAGCAGAGAGGGACAGATGTCTACGGGCGCAAGACTAGTGGGGGCGCCAAAATGAGCTTTGAAATAGGTTGTATGTGGAATTTTTGCTGAAAAACAATTTGCATGTACGAAAGAAGAGTCATACAGATCGCTAGTACTAGCAGTGAAACAGTTCAACGTGACAACGCATTATTTTCTTCTCGTAACCTTACTAGCAGATGAAAATAATGGATTTCTGAGTTAAGAGGGTGGGTGGGTAAGGCGTAAAAATGAATCTTGTCCCCGGGCTCCAAACACTCTAGCTACGCCTCTGTAGAATAGGATGTTACTTTCACATTTATATGACACATTCACCGAGGGTCCTGTCGAACAAGTTGCATTTTTATCGAGTAATGAAGCGAATTTCTTGTGTTGATGGTGGGGGTCGGGTGGGGTTCGAGATGTCTTATCCGATCTTCCCACCCGATACTTCCATTGTTTCAGCATACAAGCCTGGAATTGTTGATATTGTTAAGGCCTTCAACCCTCAACAACGTATACTTTCGTACAGGGCAGTATACGTTATATCGCTACCAAGCCTTAACAATGTTGTTGGCATATTTTCTCTGTTGCGCATGTGCGTAATTGTTAAAACTAAAACATCCGGTTTGTAGTGACTCCATATTGGTTTAGGTGAGATACGCTAGAGCGTTGTGTTTTAGTCAATTAATGAGAGCAGGCGTGAATGCAACTCTAAAAGAGAACTGTTTTGGCGTACTTATTCGTCGATTTTATCTCTGTAGTAATTACTTTTATTTTTAGTGCAACTATTTGTCATTTAATTAGTTTAACAGTAGATAAAAATGTGTTGTTTTTCATTACAGTAAGGGAAATGATGTTTACATGGGATCGAAAACCAGCCAAGAGAAAATATATCTCTGTTCAACACAAGTCAATTAGGGTAAAGTATCAGAGAATCTCACCAGCTTCTATTGGAGAACAAGACCCAGTGGCCGTAGATGCAGCAAGTGGATCTCTTCCAAAAGGAATATCAACAACTGGGTCAGAACAAGTAGATAAACAATCAGAAGAGGCCGTGTTTTTCTCTGGAAAATTAAATCTGTCGATACATGAGTCATTCAGTACATAAATAATAAATGCATAGTTGACAAATTTCTTTAATTGTCAAATACTTGCAGAAGGGAAAAAACATTACAAAAGCAATTTTTGTTTCTTCTAGCATTTTGGTCCTTCTCATACATGTATCTCTTATTTACATTGATTTTGCATGTGACTGCAATATATGTTATGATGTATTATCTGTTATTTTTCTCATACTAATCAACAACAAATAAAGTGCTTACAAATCTTGTAGATGCCATAGATGAAAATAAAGTCTCCTACAGAGAGAAGAAGAAAAAAAGACTCGAAAATTGGGCAGCTCTTGCTGATGAATTCGTTGAAGTTGGCACACCAGTGTTGTTTACGCCACCTCACAGTCAGTGCATTTGTTGTATGCAAGATCTTGATCAGGTTTATCGCTGCATGGACTGTAGTACATCAGCCATCTACTGCAGAGAATGCCTTGACATTTGTCATAGTCTGCCACATCTGCATGTGTTCGAAGTGTTTAAAGTAAGCTGTTATTGATTTTACAACCACTTGACACTAATATTTTTTATGTGTAAGTTTTGTTAGCAATCAATATTGTTTTGTATGAATTGAAATTGTTGTCTCTATGTTTTACATCTTCAAGATGTTGATATACAGTCAAGGTATCTTTTTATTAATAACCTTATTAATCCTTAGATGATCTAGTCAGTTTAAAAAAAAACTGATTTTTTACCCAGGAAGTATAACATTGTGCAACATCTGTATATTAATTTGATTTGTTCTTTCTTTTTATTTTTTTTTACATTATTTTTCTTCACTAGTTGTTTTATTAATTGTATTTACAAACACTTTTTTATTGTATAGAGATTACTCCACAGAAGGGAATATATATTTTGCAAATGAGAAGTAACCTGCATTTTCTTGTTCTTCAGAATGGTACATTCATTTGTGTGGACACAGAAACACGCTTTCTCGGTGAAAAAATAACCTTTTCATCACGTGAGCTAGTGGTTTGTTTTGATGCCATTTAGTTTTGACATGACGTTTATAAGGACTACGTTTCCCATTCAATTGCAAAATTTGGACATGACAGAAAATTCATCATGGTTCCTAACTGTTGTGGAAGGATTCAGTATACAAGTATTTAATTAAAAGTCTTTAATACGCATATCCGGAAAAATATAACCTTAGAACATTCTATTTAGATGGGATAAATAGGAACCATTTTTTTATGTTGACAAATTCCTTACATGCACTTGTCAAAATATCCCAATTATTTCCTTGAAATTGATTCAGAAATAAACTGTATCTGATGAAGTACTGGAATTGTTGTCGTATGAGTTCGAGCCAACCGATCACGTGAGAATTGACATGTATTCCTGAATGCAGTCGTGGTGAAATTATGCTGCCAGAGTCGCTTGTGACATTGGCTGCACTTGATATGGTTCAAACAATAATTCCGATTCGTGTGTCTATTATAACTGTCGTATTTAGCGAGAAAAAGTGCTTTCTTATAGATTCCATCTCGCAGCTTGTGTTCGATGATTTGTCGCCTCAGTAATCTTAATGACTTAACTTAGTTCTACTTTGAATATTAATCGACAAGCAGAATGTGCCTAGACTCATCGCGGTCAGGTAAAACATGCACACTGACTTCGAGCCAATTATATGTTGGCACTGTTACAACTTCCATACAAGCATACAAAACACGTTCCTAATGAATATGTTTACATCTGGCAATTACCTGCATGCTTCCAGGGTTACCAAGAAGTACAATGCTTACGATCTAATTTTGTGCAGCAAATGGATTGTATTTTTGCCAAGAACTGTTAAGTTGAAGAGCGCATTTTGTTGAATATCGTCTGAGCCTTTCTCGCTGGTCCCATTATTATTGGCTTGAAGTACTTATCGAAACAATTTTATTACTGTGGACTTGTTGTTGAACAGCACATCTTTCTGGGAGAAACAATCTCTGTGTATTGGTGGTGTTGTCTGCGACTGGATGTTTTCGTGTGTTAATGCGATGATTCCGATCCGGGCTCTGGTTGGTATTGGTACATCAAGGGTGTACCAGCGGTTGGTCTCTAAATAGCCCTTGACAAGATTATTTATAAGTGTATGCGACGTGCGTTAACATAAACTTAATATTGTAACTGGTGACTATTTACCGATATTTACATTCCGTCCTTCCAACCTCTGATTGCGGATGAAACAAATAAATACGATCCATAATTGTGCACCTTCAGGATCTGAGATTTAGCGCGTTCGAAACATTCCCCAGCAGTACGGAAAACAAGTAGCACATTTGCTACAGTGGATACGTATGGTTCTTTGCCTTATATTTATCATCTTTACTAACGTTCCATGAAGCGTGTACATATATCGATGAGGACAGCTTTGCATCAACGTATTGCACGTGTCAGCTTTGGACATTATAATTCTATATTAATTCAATTGACGCTGCAACGTCTCTGGTTTCTTGATTTGTAATGATTTATACAAGGTTTTTCGTGATGCGCCTTATGTTTTTTTCAATACAATATCCCGAATGTCCATTATGTATGCTTGCAGTTTTACAGTTTGATCTTGGAATGTTATAAGCTGCCCAGGTTCGAGACCAGAAACGAGTCGTCTAAGAAATAAAGTCAGTCAAATCTATATTGGAAGCAAATCTGATACAATTGTCGATACATTGTCGGGTCACTGCGGTATCGTTTCAGTACATATCAATACAAATTTCGCATACCTGTAGCTTCTATGTGACAACAAAACAAAAATCAATGTTTCCGCTTTCGGTTTTTCCGGTAGTTCATGTAAAATTTAAGCTAAACGATGTCCACACATTGTGCTGTTTATCAGTTTTTTGCATCGGCAGTCTTGAATAAAACCTATGTCGTTGAGCGGTGGCACGCGGAAACATTGAGTGTCTAAGTCACCATATAAATAATCAACAACATGTGCACGTGGACGTGAAAGTCTGTACTAGTTAAGATACAAACAATTCTAAGGATTTACCAGGTATGTCACCCAATTATCCCAGAGTCCTGTTGTCAAATTCAGGCTAATTCTTCCAGTTTCCAGTTTCTTAACCCAAGTTCATAATGCATAAAACCCGATCAGATGTATTCCAGTGCGGCCTGCAACGCTTGAAACATATATTTCTCACGGTGATAACATGTTCTCAATCATTTATATAAATGTGGAGAAGGTCCAATAAATCATTAGCAGCTTTGCTGCGTTAGACATCAGCTTCTGCTATGACATCGCTGGCGGCTTTCATCGTTTGTTATGGTTATCGCTGGCTGGTTTAATCTTTATATATGGTTTTCGTGGTTGTTAAATATATTTATATGTTCGTGTCCAACCACGCACGAAACACGAGCTGTTCCCCCTCACAAATCAACCGCGAGGAATCCTTGCCTTTTCCGGGTAACCTCAGGAAATATTTCTCGTAACTCGTTGGCACTTCAGGTATAATTAATGTTTGCAAGAACGTACACGTGAGCTCCATGAACCTGTTCAGTTACCACGAAAAAACTGTGGGCCAATTTGCATTTTGTTGTGCAACATAAATCACGTTAATATTCTTGTGCTGGTCTCAAGATAATATTCTCTCAGGGTTGTTTTGTTATTCAAGCATCATATCATCGTACAGGAAAAAGATAATAAGTCTGGGCTCAAGCTGGTCAGTCGCAGAAACTGCATTCATGACGGATAAATAACTGAATATTGGACGACGCAGGCTCTTCAGTGATGCCACTGAGTTCATCATAATATAGTTGATCGTCGATGGATAGTGCAGCCATATTCAACTGATCCCACGTTAGCTATCGTAGAAATAGATTCAACATCTGCTTAGTTTCCCATTATCAAACCAGGTCAATAATAAGCGCGCAAGTCAAGTTTGATAGCATATTATCGTGTTTAGGTTTGTCGATACTGCACCTGTACAGATAAACCAATGATATTTGAATTTTATTCATGTTTTTGCGATGCCATATTGAACAATAATGGTACTATAACTCAGGAATGCCTTCACGTTTGTGCGATTAAGCAGGAAAACTGCAGCTCGGGATTGAACATTTGATGATCGATTCGGAATTGCTGAAACTTGTATCTGATGAGGAGAAAAGAATATTACGTTCGGGAAGAATCCGGTTTAGTCAGTACAGCTTTCAACCCAGATGTTAGAAAAACACAACTGTCGGCGGTGTTATCACTGCTGCGTTGAGAAATACACATTTATTAGCAATATATGGCTGTAATTTACACGTACCAGTATGTAGTTCTCCATTCCATCAGGAAAAGTACACCGCTCTGTATCCAGTGCAAAGAAACATACCTTGTTGCATCGTTATACAACCCACGGGACGTTTCCACGATCATATAAGATGTCAACTGCAATTGATTAGATTCGAGATCGCAATCCTACGTTATTTTCGATGAGCTTTACCCATGCATTTGATCTTATATTTTACCAGAACATTACAGAACAGTGGATAATCCTTTTGTTAGTCGCTGGTGTTAAGTCCGTTGATAAGCGATTTGCCGACCATTTCAGCAAGGATGTCAGTAGTGTTAATATGCATCATCGAGTCCATTAGATCTTTTGAGTTTGCGGCGCATGATTGCATCAAGCTTCGTGGATTGGCTATATCAACTAAACGTGGACCAGAGAATACTCGCTTGACTGTCGTGATTGGCGGAAATACTTTCGCGGGATACCATTGAAAATAAAGCGTTAATGGGTGGTATAAACTTGTTAGCAGTCGCTCATTTAATCCTTTGAGTAGGTTCATTTACATGCTGAAACAAGTAAATGCAGTAGATAAATTAACTACATCTGGCCTAGCCGAAACGTTCTGTACTTTCCAGTTTCATTTCAAACTACGCGTATTGCAGCCGCCAATGCATATCAATCGGTGATATATCCGCTGAGTTTTTGTTGACAGTAATTCCTGTGGGGTCATGCGCCTATTAGAAATAGGAATGATACATCAAGAATATTTAAGGCTGTTTCCAATCAATTTCAAATATAAACTAAATTCTCAATGATTAGAAAATAGACAAAAATAATTGTGATACACCATCCAAAAACAGTTATTCATTTGACCCTGCAGACAATTTGCATTACAGATCCATTAGGTTCTGATAAGCATACTTAAGGACAGGTGTGAGTGAATTGTTAATTCATGCTGATATTTACTTAATTTCAGGATAAAGACGACACTAGTTTGCCTCCTTGTAGTCCTACTACTCTCAGCGCAACCAGCCGAAGGTAAGATGTTTACTGTTATGGATGCCTTTATTTGATTTCTGCATGAAGCTTATTCATGTACTATTTCTTATCAGCGTCATTTCTATCATAAAAACATTTTTTCAGGAAGTCTAAGCATATCACTGACCATTCTGAAAAAACGCAAATGTACAGAACTTAACTTTGGTACACAATTTCATAAACATAATCATCTTCAAATACTAGTGATGCACTACATTAAATCGAACTATGACTCAATTAGCCTTCATTTGTTCACTTAATATAATGATGTTTCAGCGCACCTTTCTCCAATTATTTATTCTCACCTTTTTCTTTGTCGTATATCTAGATAGATTTCCAACTGATCAGATAAGGAGTTAAATATACAAGAAAATTATATAAATGTGTGCTTATAATTGTTTTCTTCAGCTTGGCAGTATTTAATAGCTGGCGTTGCAGCTACAGCACTTCTGGCGCCTTTTGCCATACCAGCGGGCGTTGCAACTATCGGCTTTACCACAGCCGGCATCCTCAAGGGTTCAATTGCGGCAGGTATGATGGCTAGCTACGGTGGATTAGTTCCTGCTGGATCAGTGGTTGCTGTAATGCAGTCGATTGGGGCAGCAGGACTAGGTGCCGGGGGGATCGTAGCGGCTGGTAGAGGTGGGGCTGCAGCTGTAGCTATTTATGAAAACTCAAAAGACTATTAGAAAAATGTGAAATTAATCAATGGCACTTTCAGATTCGTTTGACTGTGCCAATGTGTCATTTCTGTCTGCATTATGAAATAAAGAAATTAATAAATTGTTCTGATTTTCGCAAACACATGTATGCCCAGAGTGAACTATTTGGGTGAGTTAGACTGCATTTACATTTGCGTAGAAATTTTCAAAATATATTTAGTGGATTTTAAGTATTTTCAATGAAATGTCAACGATAAAATATAAATTAAAGAAAAGTATGATATAAATGTTTCACACTTTCACTATTTCAATCCGTCTTGTTCTTATGTCAGTCAGAAATTATTTTCCTTATTGTGTCTCAACCTCTCTTGTAACATCGTACCATCTATATACATCAGTTGCTTGATCGTCGTCTATATATATATATATATATATATATATATATATATATATATATATATATATATATATGGCAGCATATGCAAGCAAGGTATGTATGTATGTATGTATATATGTATGTATGTATGTATGTATGTATGTATGTATGTATGTATGTATGTATGTATGTATGTATGTATGTATGTATGTATGTATGTATGTATGCATGCATGCATGCATGCATGCATGTATGTATGTATGTATGTATGTATGTATGTATGTATGTATTCATGTGAGTGAAATATTTGGGTGAGTTAGACTGCATTTATATTTGCGTAGATATTTTCAAAATATGTATTATGTATATGTATGTATGTATATGTATGTATGTACTCACATTCAGCGTGTTAACGGCTGCCCTGCAAACGTACAACGTAAACGTCAAGGATAAGAAAGTATTTCTGCCTGATTCTCGAAAACCTATGTATGAAAGCAGCAAAATCACGTTCTCTCGTTCCATGATGCCGAAAATACTGTTTGTTTTCCTGTTGCTACTGGATGCTTACTAAATAAGGACAAGGTCTCTGTCTGTGTTACCATCTTTGAATTCATCACTTGAAAAGTTAGTTAGCGCTACATTCGTTATACTCTTTGAATTCATCACGTGACGAATTAGTTAGCAATACAATCGTAACAATCTTTGAATTCAGCACTTGACAAGTTAGTTAGCAATCTAGGGTCAGAAATCTTCATACTCGCTGTACATACAATAATATACAGCAAAGTTGTGGGAACATTGATGACCCAGATACTGAATGAAGTAAGTTAAACTTTAATATTTGACACGTATTCGGGTTTTTTTGCAACGGATGACAAGCGTAACATTATTCGCTACGTATGCCTGTTAAATTGTTAATCTTTCTTTCATGGCTTGCTGACGGTTTTCCGACATTAAACAATACACATTATCGCAAATGTTCGTTTGCAAACTGTACTTAAGAGATTATAAGAATACGGCACTTTCATTTTATTGATGAATTTTGAAGGAAGACATATGCCAGTGCTAGACATAAGTATAAACTGCCACACGGCATACATTGTAGCTATATGACTGAAAAAGCTACGTAAAAATCGTAATCATACCCACCGACACATGAAAGAATATATATTTGCCGACGATAAAATATTGTTTATTGTGTTCTGATTGGCTAGTTGGTTAGAGCGTATGACCAACGTATTAGTGACATGAAGAATAAGTCCCGATCAATATTTTCTTCGTTCAATAATAGATTAATTGCTAGGTCTTTTCATATGCTGTGGTTATATAGTATACCCAATGTACTTGTATGAAGTACGTACTTGAACTTGGACATTACGCTCTAATTAACATTACACTGATTCATAAAATGCTGGTAGTGAATCTATTTTGTGCGAAAATATTAATTCTCTGAACGTTGATCCTGGTCATCGTACAAACTTCAGAAATAGAACATTTTATATAATTACTATTGATGACAATACACCAATTGCCGCACATTGGCTATTATTTTTTTAATATTATAAAGATATGCAGTTTATCTTGTTTCATATTATTTATAACAAGGGTTAAATCAGAAATACACATTTTGACGTGACAAACATCAAAGCTCATATTTCTGAGCGTATCATACACTAAATTGCTATGTCATTTACTACATAGCCTATCTTTGATCAAATCATAGTAACATAGTCATAATGAAGTTTTCAGATTTCAACTGGTGTATAACGGTACTTTGTTTAACATATTTTTGGCTGTCAAGCAAAAGAATCAAGGGTTAGGCTCCACGCTGTAGGAGACAATAGAGGGTATCGAAACCGCTACGCATGGCTTGAGAGTCGGGTACTTTACAGAGCTATTGCGGCTTACCATGTGTATTGTTCTGTAAACGTGAACTTTCGGTAGCTTAAAATCTGAGCCGATGAAGGTCACTTAATACCAACCGAGCAGATATAATTCACTAGTTTCTGATTTACGTTCCGGAAAATACGCCCCAATACTTCTGTTATACCTGGAAAAGAAGTTTTCGGAAAACAGATAACACAGATACTAAACGCAGTGACCTTGTCTACATTTCATTTCAAATCGTTATCACATGCTAAAAGTCAATATTAGATACAACAGCTGTTTAACAGGTAGATTTAAGATTTTCTAAAGGATAAGAGCCTGTGAACGTTTGAATCTGGTGCTTTTTCACTCTTGTAAACATATGGGAGAGAGAGAGAGAGAGAGAGAGAGAGAGAGAGAGAGAGAGAGAGAGACAGAGAGAGAGAGAGACAGAGAGAGAGAGACAGAGAGAGGGAATAATAAGGATGTAAGGATGGTCTGGCACAATAAGTACAGTTGCTGGCAAGTAAAAGCAAACCATGATAAAATTAGCCTCTTTTAAACTAAATATTTTTATCTTGAAATAGCCAAAATGACCTTTTTGGTTGCAATTTCTGATATGTATGGTTTTAAACAAAGAAGATGTCGAAAAGTCTATAAAAAGTTCTAGGTCAAAACCTTATTTCCATTTAGGAGAATTCGTTGTTATTACATACTAGGATACAGAAAAATGATGACGAACAATATTGGCAAGCCTATGCGTTCGTCACGGTGAGACCAAATCCATGAACTTGCATATAATTTTAACTAAATCATTTTGATTGGGTCTATCGGCAGCATTGACATAATCAATACACGAGTCATGTACTGATGGCCTTTACTATTAACCTTTTTTTTAAAAAATAAAAGCTACTAGTATACAATCTTTCATATCTCGTTAGGCGGTATGAGAACGGATTATTATGGTTATCATTTAATGCGATCCAGTGTGAACTATTTTCATGTATTCCATTAGTAAATCAAACGGTTAATAAAACATAATGAGATTCGTTTCGATGTTCATCTTATGTTTAGTGTATGCAGATCCATATTTCAATCAAATTGAGATACAAACATGTGCATTTACTGCTATTCTTTATGTATGATGACCTACTAAAACCTTTAACATAGATTAAAAGAAGTATGCCATATTAATAAAGCTATAAGTGTGAGTTTAAAGTGTCAAGTTACGGCTGTTTTCATTCATTTTTCTGAATTAGCGGTACCTAAGCAAATACAAGAATATGTTACCATTTCTAGCAGTACTTTTTATACATTGGATTCTTGGTAATTTTGCCGTGTTAATGACATTTCTGCCAATTTATATTTTAAATTATTTTTTCCTCTCAATGAACAAACGATTTTGAAATGCACTGTAGTCATTGCAGGTGATCCTCTCAACAGTTTAATTTACAGCCACCGGTGTATCAGCTGAAAAAAATGGCGGCTGTTTTTTATGTCGGCATTTGCAATTTGGCTACCGCATCAATGTTTACTGACCATTCCGGCGACGACAGAAGTTGATACTTGTAGAAGAGAAGGAACTGTTTTTGGTTGATACTTGTAGAAGAGTAGGAACTGTTTTTGGTTGATACTTGTAGAAGAGTAGGAACTGTTTTTGGTTGATACTTGTAGAAGAGTAGGAACTGTTTTTGGTTGTTACTTGTAGAAGAGTAGGAACTGTTTATGGTTGATACTTGTAGAAGAGTAGGAACTGTTTTTGGTTGACTTGAATTGTAATAAATAATAACATATATAATGTTAAATATTGTGCTGCCAAGGCAATGTTTGTTTTCAAATTTTGAAATGCACCGGATATTTGAGAGATCGTTTTAGTCATGAAAATATTAGGAGAAGAAAATGACAAGGCATCGTACAACAATGATAGACTGGCTGTGGTCTTTCCCGATTTAGGGATCTCTTTTTAAAAGAAAACGACACAAATTAATGATCATTAGAAACACGCTATACATTAACAAGACATACATTCATATCTTGTTGCTGTATTGAAAGAAAACTGGAAGAATATAACCTATATATAAAATCATATGGATGTGTGTTTGCATTATTGTGACAGTGCTAGCGTTTCATGTTGTTTCCCGATTTGAAATTTAGCAAATAAAACGTGTACAGGATTCTACAGCGAGTTTGATAATATTCGTTGAAAAGTATCAGTGTGAAAACTTGCAATGCAAATATTTTTTATAAGAACATCCCGAATTTAGCCACCAACAAGATTGAGGTGTCTGAACCATGTACTCCTCGTTCACTTCCAACCATTGCCATCTTCCCTGAACCCAAGCATTGTCCCTTACCAACCTCAAATCATATAGGGAAGGATGCGTCCATCTGTCAGCAGCCATATTTAAACCGTACAATTCAAAGTAGTAAACTTCATAAAGTACGCCCCGATATGCATTTCTTTGCAAATAGACACACGTGTAATTGCATAACTACGGTTTGACTTCGGGAATCCATACAAATTAATGATAGGAATTATATATACTAATAGAGAATTCAGCCAAACACGGAAATACCTATTAAAAAAGTAGTCTTTTATCGGATGCTTGTTTTGGTCTGAGATTTCTTTATTCAATTTCATTCGACATAAACAAAACTACCTGCACAAATATTTTTACAATATTTACCTAGTCAATCATCTTAGTGCATAGAAGACTTTCCAGATGCGTTTAGAACACTATGTGAAACATAATACTATATTTTAGAGATAAAAAGTAAAAGATTTTGAAAATCATTTTACATTCTAAAGAAAGAAAAACACACTTCCCATGCGTACTATTGAAAGGTTCGCATACATTTCTGTTCTTCCTAAATATGTAACTATGCTACGCAGAATGCAATACGCTGGAATGGTTTATTGAAATAACCCACCATTCACAGCAACTCGAGAACAAATAAAATTTAGAATACGGCAAGCAATTAAACATTCCTCTCTAACCAAAACGACAGTTTTGACAGCGAAAGTTCACGTAACGTTCGTCATTTATTATTTCAGGAAGAAAGAAATTGTTTGAATACAGTACTTTCAATATTGTTTCCTCAAACAGAACGGGGCAAACATCTTCGTTTAGCAAACAGGTAGATTATGGATATATTTGCCTTTTGAACAATTGCACTTCCATCATACTGTCTGATCTTGATTGTTTAGGCAAAAATTAAAGAATCAAAACTTTTCATATGTAAGACAAATATACTTTTTAAAACTCGAAATTGTAAATACTATATCCGTGAATTTTAAAATGTATATAACACCAAGACAGGTTAACTGATTTGTAACACAGAGTATAAGCAACGTTACCGTGGAAACGCTTTTCTAAACTCCATTGTAAACATTAGGTATCATTCATTAAATAGACACAGATCATGTGATATTAACAGCAAAATTTAGGTTTCCTTGAAAACTATACTTCTTTTGTTATCGCTGTTGTATTTCCTTTAAAATATTAGCATGTTAACTATAATTATATATATATATATATATATATATATATATATATATATATATATATATATATATATATATATATATATATATATATATATATATATATATATATAGAGAGAGAGAGAGAGAGAGAGAGAGAGACTTATTTGCAGGTATGAATTTAAGTTTGTTTCCGTAAATCATCTGCATATATGCATTTATTTATGCACAGAGCCGCTCTCTCTCCTTCTAAATACTATTTATTGAATGAGAAAAAGAGAATAAAGTTTAATATACAGCTAATAATCCACACAATAAGTCAAAGAGGAATGAGTTTTAAAGAACAAGGAGCATGACTTTGGATTGTAAAGGACTGAATATTGCATAATTTTCTACTAACCATCTTATATGTGCTTATATTCATTCAGATTTAAATTTCTGTCAACCACTCGATATGTGTGATCCCAAATATCAATGCCAAAATCGATTTACATTTAACACTATTGTAACTGACACGTTTCAACAACCGTCGTGTTGCTCATGGCTACAGCGATTATCTAGAGAATTAGGACTGGTTATATAATATGCACTAACAGGCCTGTACAGACCATACAGCTGGGACGACCGTTGCTGTCAAATTAGATACGGAGCCTTTGGTGTTGAAGAAAAGAAACTTTAGGTAGCAGGTAAAATTTTACTCTAGCTTTCTCGTGTTGCTTTTTATATGCACAGGGTCAACTCAGTGAAAATTAATATAATATGAAGAAACGGTACACAAAGTGAAACCCTGTTCATGAAATCGTTTGCAAGAAATAAGAAAAATAGGATTTTTCTGATAATGTATGGGAAAAGTTTATCATTATTTGTCTTTCTCTGTTATTTAGATAATATTATATGATTGAATAAGTGTCTGCCTTACCCTTGACGGCACATATGGTGCCTTAACTTAGCTATTTTGGAGGTGGAATCCAGGAGCTCAGAAAATCGCCGACGGTTTGGTATACGGGCTCAAATTATTTACTTATCTGGGTGGTATCTTGCCGATAATTTGACCGGGAACGTTCATTACTTTAACTTGTTGGCTATTGTTTTTAATTATTGATTTTATAGTCTTAGGATATAAACTGCAGTGAAAACTTTACTTGCACGTTAATATTTTCGTTACGATAACGGTTATGTTGAATTATTCTTCATTTTACATTTGGTCAGAGTGACAAACACAACATTAAACCCAGTATATTGCAGAAGAGTTTCATAATAACAAAATAACCGTCGTTTATCAGTTCAAAGAACTATGTTAGATCTGCGATTTTTATATTCTTATCATTTTGTTGTACGGATTTCAAAAGCTTTCACCCAAAACAGACTCATCACATTGATGGCTGGTTTTGCGGCTGTTTAGTTTTGCTATGACATTTATTAAAGCAACGTTTGCCGTACAATTTCAAAATATGGACATGTCACAATATACGCTACGCACAAGATGAATATGACATCGGAGCATTATTGGGAAATGTTTCTAGTTGCGAAACAAGTTCCTAAATTGTTTTCCTCTCAGATTGTGTATAAGTTGCAAAGGAATTTATAGATCTTGATATGCTAACACTTTATATATGCTTCTACACCTAGCATTAAACCTGCGGCTCTGAACAGTTTCTTTGAACCGTAGTCTTTATGAAAATCGATAGTTGTTGCTACTTAGAAAGGGCACAATGATGTCATTAGGTTAGACAACTGATTGTGCATGGAAACGAATAAAGATGTAAACAATTATGACATTGAATGTTACACAGAAAAGGTACAACATGGAACTTTTAATTCTGTAACAAGTAATACATATCATTTTGCTTCATTTGGGTATGGGGTGACGATGCAGATTATTATTTTTACCTGAATCAAGGATTTTTTGTTTGCAACATTTTGGATTTTAATTACATGTAAGTTTTACTTTGTATACATTTGAAACCTTTTGGAAGGTTATCTCTGTTGGATATTTGTGTTACCTGAGGTATAATAGAGGAATGTATAATCTTGCTTTTCTAGAAAGGTTTCATTCGTGCTTTAAGATCTGAGCAGATCCGGTTGTATTAATATTGTGTCTAGTACTTTGTTTTGGGTGGAATTTAATTTCTTCAAATTATTTATTCACTGGAAATACGAAATGCTCATCAAAATATCAATCTTGGAAAAAGACTTGAATTTAGTGCAATTTAAATAAAGGATATATTCTTAAATCGCGTTATTGTGATCCAAAGAAGACGCTCGAAACATCACAACTACACGGGCCACCAACGGCGCATCAACACATCCAGCGTTGGATTTCATCTGGATTTCCACTAACGTTTATTCAGATTTGATCATGAAGATTTTCTTCGCATTACTGTAATATTTTCCTTTGGTTAAAATTTCACTTATATTTAATTTCAGCATGGAAAGAATGCAGAGACTTCTTGCTCAAATTTGCACAGCCAGCCCATGGTAGGTTATTTACTGGAAACCATACAACTTGATGAACATAAATTATGTCTCAAGAGTTTCTTTTGAGCTCACCTGATATAAGGATATGATAGCTGTAATAATTGCTACGCCTGGCAGAAGAGTCCACACGGATAAAAATACATATGTATATTTACATCCTCATTGCATTCAACCATTCTTTCTTCTTTGATCCAAATCAGAAGTTCGGAACGGGTTTCACAACACTTATCCCCTAGAGAAGGGTTTAACTTTGTGCATGTACGGGAATTTGTTCTACAATGTTAGTTGCATTTTGCATTTAGCGGATATGCTTTAGCCACTGTACGCATACTATTATATCTGTAATCATACAACTTTCGGAGACTATTCATTTTGCACAGTACTTTGGTTAAAGTTTGCTTCGAGTCCACCGGATAAGCTATTTCTTACTAGAATCATCACACTAGATAATTATTTGCATCTATAATAGCACCGCTCAAAGACATTATAACAAAGGTCACTTTGACTTGCATTTGACTGACTTATGTTACGTTGTTGCGTTTTGTTGAAGGCCAAGAAAGTTGTGTGAACCCTATAAATCTGTATTAATGAAATGAATGCATCTTGTAAAACATGTACACCCTCGTCATCAAAGTACTGAAGACCACATTCCATGTTTCACTGACCTGGATATATATTATTTCAAGTTTTTATCGTATGCTGTATCACAACAGATAATAATATTTGTGTGTATTGTTACCAAATCTTTACAGCAAACGAGGATCACAGAGACCTACATTTCACTTATTACTGGTTTAGATTATGTTTTCTTGCAATTAGCTCACAACCAAATACATATTATGCATGAGGTATTCAATACTCTTGTATATTTAACCATAAAACGTTGGACGAAAACGATTTAAGGTAGTGCCACATTTTGATCAGAAAATATATCATTGTGTCCGTATTTCACGGTTCATGGACATCGGTTCAGTCTCAAACTCTGCTCGTACCAGAAGCATTTAAATATATGAATATGCATGTATACATAATGCTCTCTCTGTGTCTCTCTCTGTCTCTCTCTCTGTGTCTCTCTCCCTCTCTCTCTCTCTCTCTGTATATATATATATAACATGCTAATATTTTAAAAGAGATACAATAGTAATAACAAAATAAATATAGTTTTCAAGGAGACCTAAATTTTGCTGTTAATATTATATAATCTGTATTTTCTTTTTATTAGTGATATGTAATGTTTACAATCGAGTTTAGAAAAGCTTTTCTGCGGTAACGTTGCTTATATTCTGTGTAACAAATCAGGTGACCTCTCCTGGTTTTATATACATTTTAAAATTCAGGGATATAGTATTTACAATTTCGAATTTTAAAACGTATTTTTGTCCTACATTTGAAACGTTTTGATTCTTTAATTTTGGCCTAAACAATCAAGATCAGACAGTATGATGGAAGTACAAGTGTTGTATAACTGACTAGCTAAATAAAAAAGTAAATAAATAAATAAATTTGATCCATTTTCAGCATGGCTCTATACTATAGTTGGCGGCATTGCTGCAGCAGTTGTCGCTCCATACGCAATACCAGTGGGTTTGGCTACCATAGGATTCACATCGCTTGGTATACTTAAGGGTTCAATAGCGGCCAGCATGATGGCAAACACTGGAGGTCTTGTTGTAGCCGCTGGAGTTGGAGCTACGGCTGGAGCTATGTATGAGAAGTCGAAAAAATCGAAAGCGGCCAGCATGATGGCAAACACTGGAGGTCCCGCTGTAGGTTTATTGCAGGCAGCAGGGGCAGATGGTATAGGGGCTATGTATGAGAAGTCGAAAAAAATCGAAAGATCAGAAATAAGAGGAAGTTAAAACATGAATCATATGGGACGTGATTTCATAAAAAAAGAAATCTTTATTTGTGTGCAGTTTCTTGGAAATATTTTGTTAAATCATTTTTATTTATGAAATAAAAGTGTTATTCCGCACCACGTTTGGAATTATTTATACTGATATGTCATGAAAGTAATAAAAGGTACTCTTGTGTATATCAGAACATATAAAATTCAAGTGCTTATGAATATTTGTTTAGGGAGGAAAAACTAGATCTGTTTAACAATTATAATCCTTTATTAGAATTTAAATGAAAAACTGTTCTGCAAAAGTTGACGTGAAAAGCAATTACGAATTTTTAATTGCAGTCAGGTTATTTTTTATAATTGTCTGTACTTGATTTTAAACAATTGAATCCACTCCTTTACGGAATCAGTGTGTTATATTATGAAATATATGTTTTGTTCTGGTGTAGTACGTTCCAGTGAACAAAAGGCTGTAAGATTATATAATGCTAGTACAAGCAGTGTCGCAGAATTGTAACCGAGTGGGTATTGGATTAAGTAAATAACTCAACACAATGTGTGAAAGATGAAAATGTATTAACTCTATTAGCAAAGAAAAAATGTATGATGTAAAAATACAATGATTCTCACACACTCTCAACATACAATTGATACAGTCACTCTATACTAACATTCACACATTGAAAATAAACCAATAATATATCTCTCTGATATACAGCTTCAAGAAACCTCAGCTTCAAATAATAGTACACACTAAGATATTCATAAAGTTTCACGTATAGACTAGGCTTGGGATTCAAACAATCTCAAGTTTTCAAAGATGTTTCAAATGTTCTGCACTGTCAGTAAGATTCACAAATCTCTTGGAATTCAACTAAGATTCAAACATAATCTCATGTAAATACAAATATACCAATTTAAACAACAATTGGAATAAACAGATGCTTTTTGACCCTTGTACAGTCGCACGATTCATCCACCGATAAACCGCACAGTTTTACCACGTTCCTCAGGTTGACCCACTCTTTTGTATCGGCCTCTCACCCCTTCATGACTCCACTACATGTACAGTCAGTCATACGTATACACGTACATACAGCATACATCACCCTTGTCTTAGCTACGTATACATTCGTGACTCCACCTCATGTACAGACATACGTACATACATATAGACATCTAGAGAGCTCGTTACATCACCTCGTAACCACGTAAACTCGTAACCACCTCGTAAGATACAATAAAACCAAACTGGTAATAATAAATTGTTCTGGAAAATACTAATGCATTAAACTTTTAAAAACAACTTGAAATTCACAGTTACAACATTTCAAATATGTGTTGTAATAAATGAATCATTAAACAATAGAACAATACAAACTCAATCAACTTCGCATATCAAATAAAATATAAATTTAACACTCACCCTTATGGCTTTTAGAAACACCACGTAAAAATACGTGCTCTTCTCACCAAATCCAAAAGATCACTGTCGATTATACCTTAATCTTGCTAAAGGATAGTGAGCATTATTCAGGGTTAAATACCCGTCCATATCGTGATAATGATGTCCGTAGCCGCAAGTAGTTTACGGCGGCGAGACATATGATGGTTCCGTCACTCGTCTAAAAAACCCACCTGTTCATCCCAGACAGCGCTGTACGCATGCACAACACAAATAATCAAATATTTCTCAGGCAAAAGAGAAGGTTTTGTATTCTTCTTTCTAATTCTGTGACAAGTAGAGCAAGGTTTTCCATTTAGCAAGAAGGCGCTAAGGTTCAGTATATACGCGGATGTCTTGATAGGATTCAAACCAGCACCATTCTGATAAATTGACAGAGATTTTATCTGGGCATTTATATATTAAATTAGAAAAGAGTGGTCTTGGAAGCCCTTTTAGTTTTGGCTTTGGGCCATCATGGTTGCACTTGTCACCCAGTTTGGTTTTTAAAATTTTATTTAAGGGAACCAGACAGATACCCCCCGCCAACTTTCCAAAATAAAAGGAGAAAATAATGTTAACGTGGTGTTGTTATTCCCCCCGATGTGTAGTCATGTGTTTATTTTATATTTCTTTTTTATTCCAATATTTTTTATTTCTTTTAATAATTTCGATGGATAGAAGGAAGGAAGAAGATTTGTTTTGTGTCATATTTTTCTACTTTGTATATTTCCATTATAAGTTTTATTCTCTCTCCCTTCCTATCGTCACATTGCGTCATAGTGTGGTATTTAGTAAATAAAGCTTTTTGCACAAAGGGCAATTTATATTAGTTTTAATCATTCTTCTTCCTACTGCCACTTCGCCGGTTAACCAGGCGTTATGGAGATACTTGAAGATGATGCTTTGTATTTTTGAGGAGACAATGTTCAGTTTGAATGCTGACGAGAAAATATGTCGATCAGGTCCATTGCGTCTAATCCTGTTCATGACAGTCCAGTTCAAACATCCGATATTTCCTTGATTAAGGCGTAGGGTATATGATCGTCTTCTTATAGCCACATTTATCTTATAGCCCGAATGCGGATGAGTATCGCTACATTCGTTGCCAAGGTTCGGGTGGTAATGAGTACACTTGATTGCCTGGTTTGGGCAATCATGGCCACCTTAATCGTTCAATCAGTCACATGTATCAGATACACATAAGTTCTGGCGGTTATGTTAGACATTATCGTCTCTGTCTTGGCAGGCATGACAAGCCTTTTAGTTACTACGTGTGCGATTATTCATAGTCTCTTGTTCAATTATATTTAAATCATAACCTTATTTGGTAAGCACAAACATTGTAAAGGAAAAGAAATGTCTTAATTCATCTTAGAAAGGTCATGAACTCGGTAGAATACGGTGATGTTGTTATTGCACTGTGAAGTCTGCAAAATTGGAACTGGTTTATAAAGCTCCGTAAAAAAGGATACACCAATAAATGGAATAACGAAGATGTAGGTTACTTTCTTGACAGGCATACAGAAAAACAGAGAGCACTCAAAATGTCATTGGAGTAAAAATATGACACGAACACAAACATTGGAATAATTCACAATACATCAGTTACAATATTTAAATCGAATACAATTTAAAATGAGAAAGTAAATTGAAAATTGTATATGCTTTATTAATTGACAGTTATCATAGACAGCTATTATTAACCAATTTTACGGTGATGATAGCTTTGATGATTTAGATAATCATCATTTGCTATGTTCTATCTAAAATCAACAGAAATGCTTTACGCTTTTAAAATACTAGTTGTTGTTGTTGTAGTGTTTAACGACATTTTCATCACAAGGGAGGACATACACGGAGACAAGCGTAAATATATAGTGGAGGAAGAACCCGGAATAACTACAGGAAGAACCACTGACCCGCGAGATGCTTCTAGTAAGCTTTCTCACATACTCACATTGTGCGAGCCGAAGACTCGTGACCAGTAGGATAGAGATGCGATGGCAGTGATCCGAAACAGTGGGCGATTTAGACCACTTGACCACTCGAAGCACCAAAATAGTAGATGTATAAAAAAACCCAGTGAAAATAGGTCTAACAGTTCAAATATACAATAATGGGAAGGAGAGGCCAGTATAAAAATTCGAATACAAAAAAGATAAACTTCATAAATGAGTAACATTCATTAGTTGTATTTCTTCCTCACATACATCGTTTAAAGCGATGAATCTGGATGGGAAACAGCGAGGTATAGTTTTGATGTCGTTTTGAAACAATTGTGGTAAAAGTCACAAACACATCCCACAAAGCAACGATTGTTGTTGTACCGAGTATGTCTTTTAACTGATTTCGTCTTTTCCCCTGCTTCTTCTTCTACGTTGCAGAGGCTATGCAGTTGCGTTGGTAAAATTGGTGTGTTTAAGTGTTGTTAGACTTGCGGTACACTCATACTGAGTTCATATTTGTTCATATTAATTAGTATTAACATAGATAAAGCCCTTCCCCCGAACTATCAAGATGCCAATGCTTGAAGTCAAACACTTGTCGCCGATAGATATGGAGGAAATGTGAATGGTTTCCTCCGTGTTCTGCAGGGCAAATGCTCGATTTTGCTATTCATTTGCTTCCAATAGGCTGATCTGAATGCTTAAAATGGGTTTTAAATAGTTCAAAACTGCTTTTTTTTTCGCTTTAGACATTTTGACTGAAGACACTTGCCAGGCTCCATGTTTGTTGACATTATTGAAAAGAATGATGCAATCTACAAATCAAATGCTTAATGGGTCGATTAGTTATAGGTAATGTTCATGGAGAGAAACAAATGCTGTAATTCAATTGGTCATTAAGAGGATCTATCGAAAAACGAAATAAGTTGAACTGTGGCTGTTATTATTTATGCTGCACTGGTCTTTATACCATATATTTATCCGGATAACTCCGAATGAGCACAGCAGGTAGTATATAATGTTGATAAGCTGAACTGACATGATTGAATCATTGATTGTAGATAGGTAAGAATACTTGATATAATGCCACCTAATCAGTTTAATTTTGTATAATTTCTAAATTAGTTCGAAATAACACTTATAAAGATATACGGGAGTGTATATTTACAAATGTTGTTTCGAACTAGTTTGGAAATTACACAAAGTGAATAATGGGAACATAATGAAATCAAACATGAAATGTGTATGATTCACTTTATCTAAGAAATAGTTTCGATGCTAATCTCAGTTAGACGTTCTGCTGAACCATAACACATATTTCACTTTCAATCGAGTGACTGATCGATCTCAGATTGCCGGCATGATGGTATCACCTGGTTGCTTCCGGCCTATTCCAAATGACTATTGGTGATAGAGTGGCCTTGCCTTATTTCTTTTTTTTCTCTCTTACTGTCTCTGTCTCTTTCTCGCCTCTTGGCGTCATCAGTGTTGTAGTGGGCTAGTCTAGGGCACGTTTGTAAAGATGCACATTTCTTTTAGAAACAACCCGTCTTTATGTTTGACAGAGACAAAACTTGTTGTATCCCTGATTGTGATATTTCTGCTGGACCAGACACTAGTCTAAGGCATCAGGACCTAAAATGTCAAGGTGTTCTTAGATAATGATGCTGGGTACATTGCAAGCAGAGCACGTGGTTGTTTTCACACTCTTTAGGCCATTTTTATGAATATGTAAGACAATGAATATAGAGAAGAAAAAAAACATGAACTTGATATTTTATTTTCATTATTAAAGACAATTATTTTAGCGTTTTTTGTTGACGTTTCTAAACATGTAGTAACTGGCTTACATTTATAAACATATTAACTGGCTTACATTTATAAACATATATTAACTGGCTTACATTTATAAACATATATTAACTGGCTTACATTTATAAACATATATTAACTGGCTTACATTTATAAACATATCTTAATTACTATTGTTTATATCTTACACATTTAAAGCGTCAAGCACTCCATCACGTTATTCTAATTACCACGGAAAAGGCTCACACTAATTGATTATTTTAATATTATTATAGGTCTAACGCATTAAAGCCGCCAGCAGTCCATCATGTTATTCTAATTACTAATAAGAATACCTACACTAATCGATTTTTCAATAGTATCTAAAGGTCTACCACATTAAAGTGGCAAGCAGACCAGCATGTTATTCTAATTACTAATAAAAATGTCTACACTAATTGATTTATTACTATTGGTTTGAGGTCTGACATATTAAAGTGGCAAGCGGTCCATCATATTATTCTAATTACTAATAAAACGGCTGACACTAATTTATTTTTTGTAATATTGTAATAGGTCTAACACATTAAAGTATAAAGCAGTCCATAACGTTATTCTAATTACTAATACAAATACTCACACTAATTGATTTTTTAATATTGTTATATGTCTAACACATTAAAGTGGCAAGCAGTCCATCACGTTATTCTAATTAGTAATACAGAGGCTGACACTGATTTATTTTTTAAGATTGTTATATGTCTAACACATTAACGTGGCAAGAAGTCCAGCATGTTTTTGTAATTACTAACAAAAATGCCTTCACTAATTGATTTTTAATATTGTTTTTAGGTCTACCACATTAAAGTAGTATGCAGTCCATCATGTTATTCTGATTACTAATACAAGTGCCTATACTAATTGATTTGTTACTATTGGTTTGAGGTCTGACACAATAAAGTGGCAAGCAGTCCATCATGTTATTGAAATTACTAATTAAACGGCTGACACTAATTGACTTTTTAATATTGTAATAGGTCTAACACATTAAAGTGGCAAGTAGGCCATAACGTTATTCTAATTAGTAATACAAAGGTCGAAACTGATTGAGTTTTTAATATTGTTATATGTCTAATACATTAAAGTGGCAAGCAGTCCAGCATGTTATTCTAATTACTAATAAAAATGTCTACACTAATTATTTTTGGATATTATTTTTAGGTCTAACTGCCTATCCTGGTGAAAGGTTAATAATATGATAGCAGAGGCGTAACTGGGGGAGGGGTGGGGGTGGGGCAGAGGGGGAACAGATGTCTACAGGCGCAAGACAAGTGGAGGCGCCAAAATGGGATTTTAAATAGGTTGTATGTGGAATTGTTGCTGCAAAACATTTTGCATATATGAAAGAAGAGTCATACAGATCGCTAGCACTAGCAATAAAACAGTTGAACGTGACATTGCATTATTTTCTTCTCGAATCCTTACTAGCAGATGAAAATAATGGATTTCAGAGTGAAGGGGGTGGGGGAGGGGGAGGCGTAAAAATTAATCTTGTCCCCGGGCTCCAAACACTCTAGCTACGCCTCTGTAGGATAGGATGTTACTTTCACATTGATATGACACAAACACCGAGGGACCTATGGAACGAATTTTATTTTTATCGAGTAATGAAGCGAATTGCTTGTGCTTATGTGGGGCTCGAGATGTCTTATCCGACCTTCCGTATAACTAATAACTTTTTTTTATTAATCACAACGTCATGCTCTAATAATGGGCAATATTTTGTGTGTTAAATGTCTCAGTCTATGAAAAGATTTCTTATGCGTTTTATCCCACGATGCAAAAGACACACATATGTTGTAAAATTAAACACAAAGCCAAAGGCTGAAAAATCATTTTCATTTTAAAGAAAGAAAGATACTCAGTATCTTTACTTAAATTGTAAGGTTCCTACCATATTTTGTATTCTTATTTTTACTGTAATTATACTAAGCACTATATATAATTGGGGTCAACAATGCATTGAAACAACAATCTGCAATTGCAATTCACACGAACACAAAGAAACATTCAGAATATAGCAAACTGCTAAAATATTCCTCTGTAATATATATATATATATATATATATATATATATATATATATATATATATATATATATATATATATATATATATATATACATATATATATATATTTTTATTATAGCGAAGGCTAATTATCGTCCGGAGTTTATTACTACATGAATACCGATAGCACGGGGTATATATTCATTGAATGTAGTACTTTCGGTATCATTTTCTAGAATAGAACATGAATGCATAAAGGCAGATAATGGAGTATAGTGTAAAGTCGTTTTATTGTGTTAAATAAAGGCTGTGATTCTACGAATCTTGGGTTGAAATGGAATGTTCATATTTTATTTTAGTGAATTGCGTTGAGGCAAACATTTTCATTTATGCATCTCTCTCTCTCTCTCTCTCTCTCTCTCTCTCTCTCTCTCTCTCTCTCTCTCTCTCTCTCTCATGCTAAGTTTTACTATTATGAATCTTATCATGTGCTTATATAAAGAATGAATGATCGATCGACTATATCAGAGATATGTTATACCGTCACTAATTCGATTTGAAGTAAAAAAGACATACACACACAAAAGAAACAAAGAAACTATACTCATTTTGTATCTAATGAATAATAGCTTTAAGAAATCTAAACTATAAGTATATATATGTGGTGAACCTGGGTATGGTGTTATTGAATATTACTTATTTTACATTTGTACTGTGTTACTCATTCCGATATTTATTCCTTTCAACCAATCGCAATGTGTGATCCCAAATATCAAGTGCCACATCATACAAAAGGCCATATATTCAACATGCGTATCACCTTGAATATACACCTTGCGACAACGGACTTTGTTCGCATGACTTAATTGATTAGAGATACGCCGATTGGCTAGACATTATCCATTAAAAGGCCTTTACGGAGTATTTAGCCCAGACTGAGTTGACCGTTGCAGTGCTTCGTAGAAAAGAAACTTAAGGTAGCAGGTATGTGTTACTCGATATTTCTTTCTTTATATACGCACAGAGTAAGATTGTTAATAGTAAAAGAATCATTACGTTATGTGAAGGTCAGTTCGTGAAACCGTAAAAAAGAAAAATGCGATTATGATTATGTCTATGTTGGGATACTGGTGACGTTATCAAAAGACAAGTAATAATTGTTCTAGCAGCAGAGGGGGTGAGCCGGACAACATTTTTAGACAAGTATTCACTGAAATCACGCTTAAAATCAATGAAACCAATGACATCAGGCCCAAAAGTCAATGACATCAGGTCCCAAATATGTGTGTGTTTCATGGATTAGGTCCAAAAAAAAATTATGAAAAAATCAATGAAATTAATGAAATCAAAAACTTTTCAACTATTACATTTTTTGGGAAAAAGGGACTACAACATCGTTGTCACTCACCCTCTCTGCTGCTATGGGTTAACCGAATATTTGATCCAGTCCGATACGATATCGTGTTCGAGACTTGGGGGACGAAAATCCTCTTAGGATTTCACAAATAGACTAATTTGTAAAACCTCCTCTTGTAAATCAATCAGATTATTAGACTGGTCAGTGAGTTTGAAATTAATTCTGGTTAATGAATTATTATGACATCGCATATAGACTGGATTCACCGGGGACTCAATTATTAAAAACCCTGGAGGAGCTGTTGGTGCAAATGAATACAAAATATATCCTTGCTGAGCTTGATTTGATCGTTCTAAATTTATTTGATAGCTTCCTTCGATCACATCACATACTAAATTGAGCGCAATCACCGTTGAAATATTCACATTGAACGGAGCAATATGCCTACCACCACCATCTGGGTCATTATTATGTTTGAGGATAGTTGTTTGTGGTTGTGATGGTGTTTTTTTCCACGTATCATGGATTTTTTTGAAACCTTCATCGATGGCATCATCGAGAGATTTTTGTAGTTCTGAGATATTATATCCTGGAAGTTTGAATGTTGGAATATCTCCTATGCGGATCCTATATTCTATTGCAAATAAATCTCTTGTTTTAGGACTACTGTCACCTAATACTTCTTGAATAATTTGTGAATGAAATGTTTCCATGTCATTGATGATTTTGTTACATGTTTCTACGACACTGATAAATTCATCTCGGGTGAGAGTGCCGGATCTAAGAGATATAAACAACAACGAAATATCGTTATTGAAAGCTGTGAAATTTTCAGTGATTTTATCCCGGTTAGCAAGATGATGAATAAGTCGTACTCTTTCATCATATTCTACTCTAATGAAAAAATATGACTTATCATAATCTTTATAACTCCTTACTGGATTATCAGATTTTGTCCTGTCTGTGATATAATCAGTTTTTTGTGGTTCTGGTAATTTAACGGTTTTTCCTCCGGGTGGTAATTCAGGCCATCCTAGTACGGTTCTTATTGAGCTTTGATAGATATCTACGACATAACCCTCTGTGCTTATTTCAATGGCAGATGATAGTGTCGGCACATGAACTGTTATAGCTATTTTTGATTCTTTTCCAGTAATCGATTTTATTCTACGCGCGAATTCATCATTGATTTGTTCAATTTGATATGATCCGGTTGGTATGGAAACAACGTTCCAGTCTGGGGTACCGTCGGGTTTATTCTTATTTGCAAATACCAGTGAATTATTCGGTTGTTGACCACCAAATGGTTTTGACCTAATATTTGGCCAACTGTGGTATACTCGTAATTTTGCTAGCGCGATTTCCTTCACTGGGACCGGAGAGGGGAAATTCACACTGAATTCTGGATTCGTTGAGGTTATTGAGATCATGCTTGTTTGTACCGGGTTTGTGTTCTCCACTATTTGTTGAAGTAATTCCATCTGTGTTGTCATTGTTATTATATTCATGATGTATTTCTAATTTTGACATCGCAGAATCATATATATCTACCATCGCTGAAAACTCACTCTCTGATATAATTGTATCATCGAGCGATGACGATATCAATGAGGATAATTGCGAGTATGCAGTGGACACAACATGAAATTGAATTATGTAGTCTTGTAGTTTCCGTTGGCTGCATAAGGATATTTTTTTTGTGATTATTGAAATTATTCCAGCGATTGTTGTTGCCGCAGAAATGCAAATTGGAACAGCTATCGGAGCCATCATTGTCACTGAAGACAGTATAATACCGGCTCCGGTGATTACACCACTCACAGCGTACACAGTAACATCAATTGCGGTAATTCTCCTGCGATATTTTTTAATTTTCAATTCATACTCCTCAGACAAGGTTTTGAGTCTAGTTTGATACTCTCTGACTTGATCATAGCGATATTGCGATGATGAAATCATTTTTTATTTTAAATATGCTAGCGTTTTCAATTACGATTTACTTAAATTCGCTACGAATTCCACATACCACGTTGTTGAGACCCTAACCAAATGAGTATCAGTAGATGCGATTGTGAACTTTTCAGTTGTATTCTTGTCGATGATCGTTGAAATCGTATTATTGAACCCGGATGAACTGGACGATGAAATCTTAAATTGAGACGATGGTGTTACTAGTGTTAATCGATAAATACCCTTGACGGTTGCAGTGATATCTAATGTGTTGTTTGTAGGTGTCCACTCAAATGATCCGTGTTGGATTGTGTATACTACGTTGTTGGTTTTCTCATGAGGAATTTTTGTTTTTTCAATGGCTGTTATCATCCTCGAAAGATCACCTTTGATGCCTTCGATGGAAGTTTTCGTCTCATCGATGGATTTTTTAATATCAGGGAGTTTTAGTTCAATTTTATCTAACGGGGTTCCAATAAATGTATCAATGGCGTCGGTTGTTGTTTTTGTTGCTTCGTTGATAACCTTTTGATCATCAACAAACGTTTTAATTTCAGCGATAGATGGTGTAACTACAATTGGGGATCCAAAGAACTTATGAACGACATTTCTACGGAAACTATTGTAGTTTTTTAAATGATCTTCAAATTCTTTATCGTGGTTTGTAAATCGATCTGTAATCGTCGAAAAAAGTACACCCGGTTTGAGTTTACCCTGATCGGAAAATAGCGCAACGGTGTTCTCGATTGCATTTTGTTGTTTAACTAAAATATCATCCAGAGAAATATTACTGGTTTTCAATTTACCCTGATCGGAAAATAGCGCAACGGTGTTCTCGATTGCGTTTTGTTGTTTAACCAAAATATCATCCAGAGAAATATTACTGGATTTCAATTTACCCTGTTTGTCTTGAAATACAACTATTTCATTCGGGTCAACACTTGTTAAGTTCAACGTCTCAGCAATTTCATCTTTAATTTTTTTTTGTATATCCTTGATAGAATCAGAGGTTGCAGTGTCATCGGGTTTGGGTTTCAGAGGTCTTCCCCAAATATCAATCATGATATTTTATATATCTCTCTCTAAAAAGCGATTACTAGTGTAGTCATTTACGACAATGTGTGGTGGTTTTCCCCTTGGGTTACCCAAGGAGTTAGAAATAGCGTCAAGGACATTTAATACTTCACTGCCACATATTGGTGGGTCATTGATTTGTTGTGTTGGTAGCGTAGAATACCAAGTCTTCATTGGAAGGGTTTTTATATACCGCATAAACTCTTTTGGTGGGGCTAATCCATATGAATCAAAATAGACAATCCCACGTGGATCAATAGCGTATGCAACCCAGTGAGTTCCAGGTCCGGTGCTGTTATCGAGATTAATAATACCTGTTTCAGTTTTGTTTGGTTGATGTGGTAATTGATCTTTCATAAAAACACCTCTGAAATGTTTAATCGCTAGTTTTTTAGCAGCATCCATTAAATCAAAATTGGACATTGGAATCATTGATGATTTCTGTATTAATAAACCGTTCCTGGTAGTCTCAGGCCTTTTCCGCTGTACCAAGAATACGGGGTTCCTGGTAGTCTTAGACCCAATCCTTGAACGGATCGTCTCTTTTTTTTATATCCTTGTCCAGCTGCCTTCTTAAGTGCCATTCCTGCTGCAGTACCAACGGCTCCTAACGCTGCTGCTTTAGCCACCGCTGGGGCTGCTGCTGCAATCAATGCTGGTAACGCAGCAAACAATGGAAATATACCACCCGTTTTCATCATATTTTTTATAGCAGCCGCAGAGAGAGTAATCTGAACTCCCTTTTTAACCTTGAAAGCATCATTGAAATGTTTCACCTGACGAGTTGTCAGCGATAATTTATTTTCACCACCAGTCATTTGATTAGGTTTCAACGTGATTGTGGTTCCACATTTTTTAGCCGATTCTGATTGCAATTTTTTGATTTGACCAGGAGTTAACGTAACACTAATAACACTATATGACATTATATATAATTGATTGATTCTAATTCAATGAAAAATCGTTCAAAGATTTTCTACTGGGGCATCTACCACTCTCATTCTTCCACCAACACCTTCGAGTAGCATTGATTTATCACTGAGAATGACAGCAACCGCTCTATAATTAGCAATAGCACCATGAGTTACATTAGCTCTAAAGTGTATATCAACAACTGACTGTCTTGTCAAATCGAGATGTTCCAGTGAGAAGTAGTAGATCGGATACAGATTCTTAAAATCAAATTGTGATATTTGCAAACCAGTATCGACATTTTGATCGCGTGCCATAAATGACAACAGACGATGATAAACTCGTGCAATATGATTTTCTGTGTAATTAAGTTGTATATCCTCAGATGGTTCCTGCTGGCCGTTTATTCTCAGTGAGACGTCTTTCACACCTAATTGATCAAATATCATATGACTGAAGATTTGATTGCCAACTCGTGTGTTATCTTGGAACGCAATAAATATATGACGTGGCGCAGAAACGCCTTGTTTTGATGCTAGGTTCCAAGTGAATAACCCGTTGATATTTGATTGTTTCACATCTGTACTCACGGTTAGCCAACTCAACAACGACTTTCCTCCTTGGTCCATAAATGATAGTAGTCGTTGTTCTGCGGTGATTGCTGGAGTCAACACTGGCATCCACAATGATATTTTTGTTAAAATGACTTTACCAGCATCAGCATTGGGGGCTGCATCATCTGCTGGAATCCTCCAAATCGCGTCGTTATCATCACCCTTTCGTACAAGCGATACTGTATGCTTCGCCCCGTAGATAACTTTTCTGACGTTTCTACAGAATCCAAATATGTGATGCAGTGGAATCGCGCATGAAAATGATTTACGATCTCCTTGCAACATTGCGTTTCGTGTTGCAGCTCCTAGATTGAAATTAACATCGTTGTTTATAATCATATCTTCGACATCAGCATTAGCAGCACCAGCATTATTCTTTGGTCGTCTTACAACAAATGGATTTCCACCAGCGGTATTCTTACCATCTTTTGCAAACATCATAGATGGACCCGCTGATCTTGTATAATCATCAGAATATCTCGCTAACCCTATGATTGTTGTAGCCACATCAACATCACGATCTATGGACTCAATTTCTTTTCCATCAATGAGATATCTAGCACTCTCAAATAGCGCCATAATACCATTATTGACAAAACCGACTTGAGTACCAGCACCGTATCCAGCTGGTACTCAAGAATACCGCTGGTGGAAATCCATTTGTTGTAAGACGACCAAAGAATAATGCTGGTGCTGCTAATGCTGATGTCGAAGATATGATTATAAACAACGATGTTAATTTCAATCTAGGAGCTGCAACACGAAACGCAATGTTGCAAGGAGATCGTAAATCATTTTCATGCGCGATTCCACTGCATCACATATTTGGATTCTGTAGAAACGTCAGAAAAGTTATCTACGGGGCGAAGCATACAGTATCGCTTGTACGAAAGGGTGATGATAACGACGCAATTTGGAGGATTCCAGCAGATGCTGCAGCCCCCAATGCTGATGCTGGTAAAGTCATTTTAACAAAAATATCATTGTGGATGCCAGTGTTGACTCCAGCAATCACCGCAGAACAACGACTACTATCATTTATGGACCAAGGAGGAAAGTCGTTGTTGAGTTGGCTAACCGTGAGTACAGATGTGAAACAATCAAATATCAACGGGTTATTCACTTGGAACCTAGCATCAAAACAAGGCGTTTCTGCGCCACGTCATATATTTATTGCGTTCCAAGATAACACACGAGTTGGCAATCAAATCTTCAGTCATATGATATTTGATCAATTAGGTGTGAAAGACGTCTCACTGAGAATAAACGGCCAGCAGGAACCATCTGAGGATATACAACTTAATTACACAGAAAATCATATTGCACGAGTTTATCATCGTCTGTTGTCATTTATGGCACGCGATCAAAATGTCGATACTGGTTTGCAAATATCACAATTTGATTTTAAGAATCTGTATCCGATCTACTACTTCTCACTGGAACATCTCGATTTGACAAGACAGTCAGTTGTTGATATACACTTTAGAGCTAATGTGACTCATGGTGCTATTGCTAATTATAGAGCGGTTGCTGTCATTCTCAGTGATAAATCAATGCTACTCGAAGGTGTTGGTGGAAGAATGAGAGTGGTAGATGCCCCAGTAGAAAATCTTTGAACGATTTTTCATTGAATTAGAATCAATCAATTATATATAATGTCATATAGTGTTATTAGTGTTACGTTAACTCCTGGTCAAATCAAAAATTTGCAATCAGAATCGGCTAAAAAATGTGGAACCACAATCACGTTGAAACCTAATCAAATGACTGGTGGTGAAAATAAATTATCGCTGACAACTCGTCAGGTGAAACATTTCAATGATGCTTTCAAGGATAAAAAGGGAGTTCAGATTACTCTCTCTGCGGCTGCTATAAAAAATATGATGAAAACGGGTGGTATATTTCCATTGTTTGCTGCGTTACCAGCATTGATTGCAGCAGCAGCCCCAGCGGTGGCTAAAGCAGCAGCGTTAGGAGCCGTTGGTACTGCAGCAGGAATGGCACTTAAGAAGGCAGCTGGACAAGGATATAAAAAAAAGAGACGATCCGTTCAAGGATTGGGTCTAAGACTACCAGGAACCCCGTATTCTTGGTACAGCGGAAAAGGCCTGAGACTACCAGGAACGGTTTATTAATACAGAAATCATCAATGATTCCAATGTCCAATTTTGATTTAATGGATGCTGCTAAAAAACTAGCGATTAAACATTTCAGAGGTGTTTTTATGAAAGATCAATTACCACATCAACCAAACAAAACTGAAACAGGTATTATTAATCTCGATAACAGCACCGGACCTGGAACTCACTGGGTTGCATACGCTATTGATCCACGTGGGATTGTCTATTTTGATTCATATGGATTAGCCCCACCAAAAGAGTTTATGCGGTATATAAAAACCCTTCCAATGAAGACTTGGTATTCTACGCTACCAACACAACAAATCAATGACCCACCAATATGTGGCAGTGAAGTATTAAATGTCCTTGACGCTATTTCTAACTCCTTGGGTAACCCAAGGGGAAAACCACCACACATTGTCGTAAATGACTACACTAGTAATCGCTTTTTAGAGAGAGATATATAAAATATCATGATTGATATTTGGGGAAGACCTCTGAAACCCAAACCCGATGACACTGCAACCTCTGATTCTATCAAGGATATACAAAAAAAAATTAAAGATGAAATTGCTGAGACGTTGAACTTAACAAGTGTTGACCCGAATGAAATAGTTGTATTTCAAGACAAACAGGGTAAATTGAAATCCAGTAATATTTCTCTGGATGATATTTTGGTTAAACAACAAAACGCAATCGAGAACACCGTTGCGCTATTTTCCGATCAGGGTAAATTGAAAACCAGTAATATTTCTCTGGATGATATTTTAGTTAAACAACAAAATGCAATCGAGAACACCGTTGCGCTATTTTCCGATCAGGGTAAACTCAAACCGGGTGTACTTTTTTCGACGATTACAGATCGATTTACAAACCACGATAAAGAATTTGAAGATCATTTAAAAAACTACAATAGTTTCCGTAGAAATGTCGTTCATAAGTTCTTTGGATCCCCAATTGTAGTTACACCATCTATCGCTGAAATTAAAACGTTTGTTGATGATCAAAAGGTTATCAACGAAGCAACAAAAACAACAACCGACGCCATTGATACATTTATTGGAACCCCGTTAGATAAAATTGAACTAAAACTCCCTGATATTAAAAAATCCATCGATGAGACGAAAACTTCCATCGAAGGCATCAAAGGTGATCTTTCGAGGATGATAACAGCCATTGAAAAAACAAAAATTCCTCATGAGAAAACCAACAACGTAGTATACACAATCCAACACGGATCATTTGAGTGGACACCTACAAACAACACATTAGATATCACTGCAACCGTCAAGGGTATTTATCGATTAACACTAGTAACACCATCGTCTCAATTTAAGATTTCATCGTCCAGTTCATCCGGGTTCAATAATACGATTTCAACGATCATCGACAAGAATACAACTGAAAAGTTCACAATCGCATCTACTGATACTCATTTGGTTAGGGTCTCAACAACGTGGTATGTGGAATTCGTAGCGAATTTAAGTAAATCGTAATTGAAAACGCTAGCATATTTAAAATAAAAAATGATTTCATCATCGCAATATCGCTATGATCAAGTCAGAGAGTATCAAACTAGACTCAAAACCTTGTCTGAGGAGTATGAATTGAAAATTAAAAAATATCGCAGGAGAATTACCGCAATTGATGTTACTGTGTACGCTGTGAGTGGTGTAATCACCGGAGCCGGTATTATACTGTCTTCAGTGACAATGATGGCTCCGATAGCTGTTCCAATTTGCATTTCTGCGGCAACAACAATCGCTGGAATAATTTCAATAATCACAAAAAAAATATCCTTATGCAGCCAACGGAAACTACAAGACTACATAATTCAATTTCATGTTGTGTCCACTGCATACTCGCAATTATCCTCATTGATATCGTCATCGCTCGATGATACAATTATATCAGAGAGTGAGTTTTCAGCGATGGTAGATATATATGATTCTGCGATGTCAAAATTAGAAATACATCATGAATATAATAACAATGACAACACAGATGGAATTACTTCAACAAATAGTGGAGAACACAAACCCGGTACAAACAAGCATGATCTCAATAACCTCAACGAATCCAGAATTCAGTGTGAATTTCCCCTCTCCGGTCCCAGTGAAGGAAATCGCGCTAGCAAAATTACGAGTATACCACAGTTGGCCAAATATTAGGTCAAAACCATTTGGTGGTCAACAACCGAATAATTCACTGGTATTTGCAAATAAGAATAAACCCGACGGTACCCCAGACTGGAACGTTGTTTCCATACCAACCGGATCATATCAAATTGAACAAATCAATGATGAATTCGCGCGTAGAATAAAATCGATTACTGGAAAAGAATCAAAAATAGCTATAACAGTTCATGTGCCGACACTATCATCTGCCATTGAAATAAGCACAGAGGGTTATGTCGTAGATATCTATCAAAGCTCAATAAGAACCGTACTAGGATGGCCTGAATTACCACCCGGAGGAAAAACCGTTAAATTACCAGAACCACAAAAAACTGATTATATTACAGACAGGACAAAATCTGATAATCCAGTAAGGAGTTATAAAGATTATGATAAGTCATATTTTTTCATTAGAGTAGAATATGATGAAAGAGTACGACTTATTCATCATCTTGCTAACCGGGATAAAATCACTGAAAATTTCACAGCTTTCAATAACGATATTTCGTTGTTGTTTATATCTCTTAGATCCGGCACTCTCACCCGAGATGAATTTATCAGTGTCGTAGAAACATGTAACAAAATCATCAATGACATGGAAACATTTCATTCACAAATTATTCAAGAAGTATTAGGTGACAGTAGTCCTAAAACAAGAGATTTATTTGCAATAGAATATAGGATCCGCATAGGAGATATTCCAACATTCAAACTTCCAGGATATAATATCTCAGAACTACAAAAATCTCTCGATGATGCCATCGATGAAGGTTTCAAAAAAATCCATGATACGTGGAAAAAAAACACCATCACAACCACAAACAACTATCCTCAAACATAATAATGACCCAGATGGTGGTGGTAGGCATATTGCTCCGTTCAATGTGAATATTTCAACGGTGATTGCGCTCAATTTAGTATGTGATGTGATCGAAGGAAGCTATCAAATAAATTTAGAACGATCAAATCAAGCTCAGCAAGGATATATTTTGTATTCATTTGCACCAACAGCTCCTCCAGGGTTTTTAATAATTGAGTCCCCGGTGAATCCAGTCTATATGCGATGTCATAATAATTCATTAACCAGAATTAATTTCAAACTCACTGACCAGTCTAATAATCTGATTGATTTACAAGAGGAGGTTTTACAAATTAGTCTATTTGTGAAATCCTAAGAGGATTTTCGTCCCCCAAGTCTCGAACACGATATCGTATCGGACTGGATCAAATATTCGGTTAACCCATAGCAGCAGAGAGGGTGAGTGACAACGATGTTGTAGTCCCTTTTTCCCAAAAAATGTAATAGTTGAAAAGTTTTTGATTTCATTAATTTCATTGATTTTTTCATAATTTTTTTTTGGACCTAATCCATGAAACACACACATATTTGGGACCTGATGTCATTGACTTTTGGGCCTGATGTCATTGGTTTCATTGATTTTAAGCGTGATTTCAGTGAATACTTGTCTAAAAATGTTGTCCGGCTCACCCCCTCTGCTGCTGTTCTTCGCTATTATTTACATATCATAAATGGTGCATTGATGTCGCCATATAGGAGGAAGAAAGTATGGAAGCTTGCAATAAAATCAAATTACTTTTGAAGAGCCATCATTAACCTTTGTTCATATTAGAAGGGGAAAGGCACCGCGGAACTTCCGGGTGAGCCCATAATGCTACCCCCCTTGTTATCATTATTTGCCATTTAAACGGGTCTTGTCTGGGCGATGAAGTGAAGCGGAACATGCTAAACCTTGAAACTGTTAGGCTATTTGTCGTTACTTTCTTCTAGAGACTTAAGACGTACAAATTAGTGAAACCTAATAGGATTATACGAAGTTAACAATACTATATAAAGATGGTCACCAAAATCATAGCATAATTTTTTTTATTCATGAATAGGGTCGTGTTTATTGTTAGTTAATGTTTGATAGGAAGGGACATATTTATTCAGAGTTCCAAATGTGATCTGATGCATTCAAATGCAGAAGAATGTCATACCATCGTAGCTTTAAAAATAAAACCGAATTATATTCATGTAATCAGCCTTTCTATTTTTGTTATCTTGCTAAATTATTGCACATAGCTTTATTATTATCGCACTGATTTTGAACATGTCAATCTACAAAAGAAGACAATGACAGTCCTCGTTGTGTATTGTTGATGTTTTATTGCGTTGTTCTACATTAGAATCCTCAGAAGTTTCACATCGTTTGTCAACTGAAGAAATGATGACTGGTCTGCGATGATTATTTCTACGCTTTCTCTGTGAAAAAAGAACCCTTTCATCATGTTAGCTAGCTGTTTGTTTTGATGCCGTTTTGTCTTGACAGGACGTTTATAAAGACTTCCTTTCCAATTCAAATGCAAAATGTGTACATGTCAGAAAATTCACCAGTTTTCCTAACTGTTGTGGAAGGATTCAGTATGCAAGTATTTAATTAAAAATATTTAATAAGCATATCCGGAAATATATAACCTTAGATCATTCTGTTTAGGTGGGATAAAAGGGAACCATTTTTTTTTTATATTGACAAATGTCTTACATGCACTTGTGAAAATATCCCAATTATTTGCTTCGAAATGATTCTGATATAAACTGTACCTGACAAAATACTGGAATTGTTGTCGTATGAGTTCGAGCCAACCGATCACGCGAGAGTTTGCGAATTGACATGTATTCATGAATGCAACCGTAGTGAAATTATGTTGCCAGTGTCTCTTGTGACATCGGCTGCTCTTGATATGGTTCAAACATTAATTCCGATTCGTGTGTCTATTATAGCTGTCGTATTTAACGAGAAAAAGTGCTTTCTCATAGATTCCATCTCGCAGCTTGTGTTAGATGATGTCTCGCCTCAGTAACCTTAATGGCTTAATTTAGTTCTACTTTAAATATTGTCACAGTGTTGATCGACAAGCAGACGTTCTCTAGACACATCGCGCTCAGGTAAAACATGCACACTGACTTCGAGCCAATTGTTTTTGGCACTGTTATAACTGCCATACAAACAAACAAAACACGTTCCTAACGAATATGTCTATATCTGTCGATTACTCCCATGCTTCCAGGTTTATCAGTATACTGATTACCATTGAATTTGGTGCAGGAAATGATTGTATTTTTGCCAAGAACTGTTAAGTTGAAAAGCGCATTTTATTGAATAAAGTCTGAGCCTTTCTCGCTGGTCCCATTATTATTGGATTGAAGTGCTTACCGAAACAATTTTATTACTGTGGACTTGTTGTTGAACAGCACATCTTTCTGGGAGAAACAATCCCTGTGTATTTTGAAGCTTGGTGGTTTAGTCTGCGACTGGATGTTTTCGTGTGTTTATGCGATGATTCAGATCCGGGCTGTGGTTGGTATTGGCACATCAAGGGTGTATCAGCGGTTGGTTTCTAAATGACCCTTGACAAGATTATTTATAAGTGTATGCGACGTGTGTTAACACAAAGCTAATATTGTAACTGGTGACTATCTATTGATATTAACATTCCATCCTATCAGCCTCTGATTGCGGATAAAACAAATAAATACGATCCATAATTGTGCATCTTCAGGATTTGAGGTTTAGCGCCTTTGAAACTTTCCCCAGTAGCACGGAAAACAAGTAGCACATGTGCGTATGGTTCTTTGCCTTATATTTATCATCTTTACTAATGTTTTATGAAGCTGTTACGAATATCGATGATGACACCTTTGCATCCACGTATTGTACGTTTCAGCTTTGGACATATTGGTATAATTCTCTGGTTTCTTGATTTTTAATGATTTATACAAGGTTTTACGTGATGCATATTATATACAATTTCACGAATGTCTATTATGTATGCTTGCAGTTTTACAGTCTGATCTTGGAATGTTATAAGCTGTCCAGGTTCGAGACCTGAAACGAGTCGTCTAAGTCAGTTAAATCTATATTGGTGGCAAATCTGATACAATTATCGACGCATTTTGTCGGGTCACTGCGATATCGTTTCAGTACATATAAATACGATATTCGCATACCTGTAGCTTCATGTGACAATAAAACAAAAATCAATGTTTCCGCTTTCGGTTTTTTCGGTAGTGCATGTAGCATTTAAGCTAAACGATATCCACACATTGTGCAGTTTATCAGTTTTTGCATCGGCAGTCTTGAATAAAACATGTCGTTGAGCGGTGGCACCCGGGAACATTGAGTGTCTAAGTCACTATATAAATAATCAACAACAAGTGCACGTAGACGTGAAAGTCTGTACTAGTTAAGATACAAACAATTCTAAGGATTTACCAATTATGTCACCCAGTTATCCCAGAGTCCTGTTGTCAAATTCAGGCTAATAATTCCAGTTTCCAGTTTCTCAACCCAAGTTCATAATGCATAAATCCCGATCAGAACGTATTCCAGTGCGGCATGCAACGCTTTAAATATATATTTAACACGGTGATAACATTTTCTCGAACATTTGTAGAAATGTGGGGAAGGTTCAAGAAATCATGAGCAGCTTTGAGGAGTTGGACATGAGCTTCTGCTATGGCATAGCTGGCGGCTTTCTTTCATCCTTTGTTATCTTTATCGCTGGATGATTTCATCTTTATATATGGTTTTCGTGGTTGTTAAATATATTTATATGTTCGTGTCCAACCAGGCACAATACATAAGCTGTTCCCCCTCACAAATCAACCGCGAGGAATCCTTGCCTTTTCCGGGGAACCTCAGGAAATATTTCTCGTAACTCGTTGGCACTTCAGGTATAATTAATGTTTGCAAGAACGTACACATGAACTCCATGAACCTGTTGCAGTTACCACGATAAAACTGTCTGAGCCAATTTGCATTGTGTTGTGCAACATAAATCACGTTAATATTCTTGTGCTGGTCTCAAGATAATATTCTCTCAGGGTTGTTTTGTTATTCAAGCATCATATCATCGTACAGGAAAAAGATAATAAGTCTGGGCTCAAGCTGGTCAGTCGCAGAAGCTGCATTCATGACGGATGAAGAAATGAATAGTGGACGACGCAGGCTCTTCAGTGATGACACTGAGTTCATCATAATATAGTTGATCGTCGATGGATAGTGCAGCCATGTTCAACTGATCCCACGTTAGCTATCGCATAAATAGATTCAACAGCTGCTTAGTTTCCCATTATCAAGCCGGGTCAATAATAAGCGCGCAAGCCAAGTTTGATAGCATATTATCGTGTTTAGGTTTGTCGAGACTGCACCTGTACAGATAAACCAATGACATTTGAATTTTATTTTTGTTTTTGCGATGCCATATTGAACAATAATGGTACTATACCTCAGGAGTGCCTTCGCGTGTGTGCGATTAAGCAGGAAAACGGCAGTTCGGGATTGAACATTTGATGATCGATTCGGAATCATTGAAACTTGTATCTGTTGAGAAGAAAAGAATTTTACGTTCGGGAAGCATTCGGTTTAGTCAGTGCAGCTTTCAATCCAGATGTTAGAAAAATACAACTGTCGGCGGTGTTATCACTGCTGCGTTGAGAAATACACATTTATTAGCAATATATGGCTGGAATTTACAAGTACCAGTATGCGTAGATCTCCATTCCATCAGGAAAAGGGCACCGCTCTGTATTGTTCTTGTTCGCCATTTCTTTTAATAATTGATTGTACAGTCTTAGAATATAAACTGCAGTGAGAACTTTACTTGCACGTTATTGTTTTCATTGTGATAAAGGTTATGTTGAATAGTTCTTGATTTTACCAGGCACATTTGGTCAGAGTGACAAACACAACATTAAACTCAGTCTATTGCAGAAGAGTTTCATAATAACAAAACAAATTCACCTCCTTGTCTTTAAAAAAAATATAATTATATTCTGCAACCTACACAGAACGTACATTGTCAAGTTGAGAGTATGTAAGAAGGACTGAAATTAAAATATAACATATGTCAATACTGATGATATTGTTTTGAGATAAGATTGTCTTCTCCCTGCCTTTCTCCCCTCTCTTAAAGAAGCGCAGAAAATAAATATCTGAATAATAGCACATTTTGTAATCAACTCCTGGTTTTAGTGCAATATTTGGTCTTTCAAATTTATAAAGCATTGCTCCTTAATCTTGCAAAGTTATTCTTCAAAGTGTTATTATTGTGACACTGGTTTTGTTTTCGAGTCTATGAATAATATAAATGTGATCATACTTTATGTTTCAGTAGCCTTTGTTTGATCTAAAATCATCATAGTATCTTCTTGTTGCCCATCGTATATCAATTCAAAGAACTATGATAGATCTGCGATGTTTGTATTCTTAACATTTTGATGTAAATAGTTCAAAAGCTTTAACCCAAAACAGACTCATCCCACTCATGGCTGGTTTTGCAACTTTTTAGTCTTGCTATGACATTTATGAAGGCAACGTTTCCCGAACAATTTCAAAATATGGACATGTCACAAAATACACTACACACAAGATGAATATTACATCGGAGCATTAGTGGGAAATGTTTCTAGTTGTGAAACAAGTTCCTAAATTGTTTTCCTCTCAGATTGTGTATATGTTGCAAGGGAATTTATAGATCTTGATATGCTAACACTTTATATATGCTTCTACACCTAGCATAAAACCTGCGGCTCCGAACAATTCCTTTAACCGTAGTCTTTATGAAAATCGATAGTTGTTGCTACTTAGAAAGGGCACAATAATGTCATTAGGTGAGACAAGTGATTTTGCATGGAAACGAAAAAAGATGTAAACAATTATGGCATTGCTGTTACACAGAAAAGGTACAACAAAGAACTTTTAATTCTGTAACAAGTAATACATATCATTTTGCTTCATTTGGGTATGGGGTGACGAAACGGATTATTTTTACCTGAATCAAGGGTTTTTCGTTTGCAACATTTTGGATTTTAATTACATGTAAGTTTTACTTTGTATACATTTGATACCTTTTGGAAGGTTTTTTTTTCTGTTGGATATTTGTGTTACCTGAGGTATAATAGAGGAATGTATAATCTTGCTTTTCTAGAAAGGTTTCATCCGTACTTGAAGCTCTGAGCAGATCCGGTTGTATTAATATTGTGTCTAGTACTTTGTTTTGGGTGGAATTTAATTTCTTCAAATTATTTATTCACTGGAAATACGAAATGCTCATCAAAACAAAAATCTTGGAAAAAGACTTGAATTTAGTGCAATTTAATATTAAGGATATATTCTTAAATCGCTTTGTGATCCAAAGAAGACGCTCGAAACATCACATCTACACGGGCCACCAGCGGCGCATCAACACATCCAGCGTTGGATTTAGTCTATATTTCCACTAAAGTTTATCCAGATTTGATCAGGAAGATTTGTTTCGCATTACTGTAATAATTTCATTTAGTTACAATTTCACTTATATATATATATATATATATATATATATATATATATATATATATATATATATATATATATATATATATATATATATATATATATATATATATATATATATATATATTCATGTATATGATTTCAGCATGGAAAGAATGCAGATCTGTTTCCTCGTCTTCTTGCTCACATTTGCACAGCCAGCCCATGGTAGGTTATTTACTGGAAACCATAAAACTTGATGAGCATAAATTTTGTCTCAAGAGTTTCTTTTTTGCTCACCTGATATAAGTAGATGATATCTGTAATAATTGCTGCGCCTGGCAGATGAGTCCACACGGATAAAACATATATGTATATTTAAATCCTCGTTGCATTCAACCATTCTTTCTTCTTTGATCCAAATCAGAAGTTCGGAGCGGGTTTCCTAACACTTATCCCCTAGAGAGGGGTTTAACTTTGTGCATGTACGGGAATTTGTTCTACATATTTAGTTGCATTATGCATTTATCGCATATGCTTTAGCCACTGTACGCATACTATTATATCTGGAATCATACAACTTTCGGAGGGTATGCATTTTGCAAAGTACTACACCCTTATCACGAAAGAGTGTCACTGTTATCCAAATAACACACATCAACAACTTTGGTTAAAGTTTGCTTCGAGTCCACCGGTCAAGCAATTTCTTGCTAGAATCATCACACTAGATAATAATTTGCATCTATGATAGTACCGCTCAAAGACAATAGAACAAATGTCACTTTGACTTACATTTGACTTACTTAAGTTACGTTGTTGCGTTTTGTTGAAGGCCAAGAAAGTTGTGTGAACCCTATATACCTGTATTAATGAAATGCATGCATCTTGGTGAACATGTACACCCTCGTCATCAAAGTAGTTTACTGAAGACTACATTCCATGTTTCACTGACCTGGATAAATATTATTTTAAGTTTATTTAGCATGCTGTGCCCGTGCTAGATTTGTCACAACAGATGATAATATTTGCATGTATTGGTACATAATCTTTACAGCAAACAAAGATCACAGAGACCTACATTTCACGTTTAACTGGTTTAGATTATATTTCCTTGCGTTTAGCTCACAGCCAAATACATATTATGCATGATGTATTCAATATTCTTGTATATTTAACCATGAAACGTTGGACGAAAAGGATCTAAAGTAGTGCCACATTATGATCAGAAAAATATATCATTGTGTCCGTTTTTCATTGTTCATGGACTTCGGTTCAGTCTCAAACACAGCTCGTACCAGAAGCATTTAAATATATGAATATACATGCCTATATGTTAAGACACCATCACAACAAAAAGGAGTCAGCACTGTTTCAGCATATATACATAATGCTCTCTCTCATTCTCTCTCTCTCTCTCTCTCTCTCTCTCTCTCTCTCTCTCTCTCTCTCTCTCTCTATATATATATATATATATATATATATATATATATATATATAACTATAGTTAACATGCTAATATTTTAAAGGAAATGCGACAGCAATATCAAAAGAAATATAGTTTTGAAGGAGACCTAAATTTTGTTGTTAATATCACATGATCTGTATCTATTAATGAATGATACTTAATGTTTAAAATGGAGTTTAGAAAAGCGTTTCCACGGTAACGTTGTTTATACTCTGTGTAACAAATCAGTTAACCTGTTCAGGTGTTTTATACATTTTAAAATTCACGGATATAGTATTTACAATTTCGAGTTTTAAAAAGTATATTTGACCTATGTATGAAAATTTTGATTCTTGCTTTTTTGCCTAAACAATATATAAAAGATGGAAGTATAATGGAAGTACAATTGTTATATAACTAACAAACAAAGAAAATAAATAAATAAATAAATTTAAAAAAATAAAAAGAAAAAAAATAATAAATAAATAAATAAATAAGTAAGTAAATAAATAAATAAATAAATAAATTAATAACAATATTTGATCCATTTTCAGCATGGCTCTATACTATAGTCGGTGGTATTGCTGCAGCAGTTGTTGCTCCATATGCCATACCAGCGGGTTTGGCTACCATAGGATTCACATCGCTTGGTATACTTAAGGGTTCAATAGCGGCCAGCATGATGGCAAACATTGGAGGTCCCGCTGTAGGCTTATTGCAGGCAGCAGGGGCAGCTGGTATAGGGGCCGCTGGTACCGCAGCAGCCGCTGGAGTTGGAGCTACGGCTGGAGCTATGTATGAGAAGTCGAAAAAATCGAAAGAGGCCAGCATGATGGCAAACACTGGAGGTTCTGCTGTAGACGTATTGCAGGCAGCAGGGGCAGATGGTATAGGGGCTATGTATGAGAAGTCGAAAAAATTGAAAGATCAGAAATAAGAGGAAGTTAAAATATAAATCATATGGGACGTGATTTCATAAAAAGGAATTTTTGTATGTGCAGTTTCAATGAAATATAATGTTAAATAATTATAATATGTGAAATAAAAGTGTTATTCCTCACAACGTTTGGAATTATTTATGTCATGAAAATAATAAAAGGTACTCTTGTGTATCTCATAACATATAAAATGCAAGTGTCTATAAATATTTGGTTAGACAGAAAGAACTAGTTCTGTTTTACAATTCTAATTCTTTATTTTTATTTAAATGAAAAACAGTTTTGCGAATGCTGAAGTTAAAAGCAATTGCAAATTTAATTGCAGTCATGATTTTATATAATTTTCTGTACTTGTTTCTACAACAATTTAATCCAGTCCATTATGGAATCTGTGTATTATGTTATGAAATATATGTTTCGTTTTGGTTAGTACGTTCTTGTGAACATAAAAGGTTGTAAGATTATATAATGCTGGAACATGTTGACTAAAGGTTTCCTTTTAGCAAGAAGGCGCTAAAGCTATAGGCTGATGGCTTGACAGAAATCAAACCAGCACCATTCTGATAAATTGACAGAGATTTTATCTGGACATTTACATATTAAGTCAGAAAGGAGCGGTCTTGGCAGCCCTTTTTATTTTGGTGATCGGTCATCATGGTTGCACTTGTCCCCCAGTTTAATTTTTTAAATTTTATTTAAGGGAATCTGACAGGTGCCCCACAGCCAACTTTCGAATAAAAGAGACAAAAGTGTTCATGTGGTGTTTTTATCCTCCTGATGTTTAGTTATGTGTTTATTTTATATTTCTATTTTATTCCAAGATTATTGTATTTCCTGTATTAATGTAGATGGATTATTATTTCCTAGTGGTTCTATAGGCTTGTTCACCCGAGAAGGTTTTATTTATTTTCCTAGACTCGGAATTCCTTACCTATAACTGTTTTTCTCTCTCTCTATATATTTTTTATATATCTTTATATATCTTTATATATATATATATATATATATATATATATATATATATATATATATATATATATATATATATATATATATATATATATATATATAAATAGATAGATAGATAGATAGATAGATAGATAGATAGATAGATAGATAGACGCATTGTTTATTTGTTGGGATAGCCTGCTATCATTAAATTCATTCAGTTGTCTTTTTTAGTTATTGTGATCCTCCAAAGTTCGGGTCATCCTTTCATTTCTTTTTCTTAGAACGTTTTATTTTCTCTTCATCTATTCAGTTTGAATTTGGAACGAAGTACGGTGTAAATATTTTTATTTTAAAAGGAAACATTTTCTTTTAATGACTGTATTTCCATGTCGTTCTTCGCATTGTCTATTTATTTTCTTTTGAGTACGACTGTGCTCAAGTGGGGGTCCTTATATTTGTTTAAATTTAAAATTGTACTTCTCCCGGCTCGAGATGGGCCACCTCCAATAATTTATTTATTTAGTACTTACCCAATATTTTCTAAATTGACTATTGCTATTGTCTATATTGGATTCTTCTTGTTCAGTGCGGCAGCTATACAAGGAGAGTAGGAGATACAGAAAAAGTATAAGATTCTTTATATTCGTTGTGTATGTTTGTATTTTTGTTTGTGTGTTGAGATTTCCCTTAATGTGGCCCTGTTCCCAATTTTTCCAAAGACCTGTCCACTTCGCGTAGCGCCATTTGTCGTTTCTTTATGACGTCATCACCATGTAATGTCCCATTAAGGGTCCCTGTTCCCCTGTAATCCGTAACTTGTTAGTAAATTTGAAAAAATCAGAAAAAGGTATAGATTATAGTTGGAATCAAATATTGATTCTTATTTTTTGATCGTTATAATTTGACCTCAAGCCAGGATGGTTTTAGTTATATAGTCTGATGTTTTCCTTATAAGATTTTATTGAAGTTTCCGTCAAGGAAGAGGATTTGTTTTGTGTCATATTTTTCTACTTTGTATATTTCCATTTATAAGTTTTATTATCTCTCCTTTCGTAGCGTCATATTGCGTCATATTGTGGTATTTCGTAAATAAGGTACAATGGGCAATTTACATTATTTTAATCATTCTCCTTCCTACAGTCACTTCGCTGGTTAACCAGACCTAGGTAGAATACGGTTATGTATTTCACAAGTATGCTATGCTAATTGTTTACTACTGCATTGTTATTATTGCACTGTGACGTCTGCAAAACTGGAACTGGCTATAAAGCTCCTTAAAAAGGCATACACCGATAAATGGAATAACGAACATGTATTTTACTTTCTTCACAGGCATACAGAAATACAAAGAGCATTGAAGATATCATAGGAGTCAAAATATGACACGAACAAAAATATTCGAATAATTCACAATACATGAGTTGCAATGTTTAAATCGAATACAGTTTAAAATGAGAAACTAGATTGAAAATTTTATAATCTTTATTAATTGATAGTTATCACAGACAGCTTTTATTAAATAATTTTACGATGATGATATCTTTGATGATTTAGATAATCATCATTTGCTATGTTCTATCCAAAATCAACAAAAATGTTTTACGCTTTTAAAATACTAGTTGTTGTTGTTGTTGTTGTTGTTGTTGTTGCTGTAGGGTTTAATGACATTTTCGGCACAAGAGAAGCCGTACATGGAGACAAGTATAAATGATGGAGGAAGAACCCGGAAAAACCACGGAAAGAACCACTGACCAGCGAGAAGCTACTAGTAAGCTTTCTTACATACTCATATTGGCCGAGCCCGAGACTCGAGACCACTTGGATAGAGGTGAGATGGCAGTGACCCGTAACAGTGTGCAACTTTGACCACTCGGCCACTCGAAATACCAAAATTGTAAATGTATAAATGAAACCAGGGAAAATAGGCCTAACAGTTCAAATATAAAATATGGGGAAGGAAAGACACTAATAAAATGGAATTTACAAAATGACAAACTTAATAACTGAGTTACATTCATTAGTTGTACTTCTGCCTCACATACATTGTTGAAAGCGATGAATCTGGATGGAAAACAGCGATGTACAGTTTTGATATACCACACGTAGCTCGTGTACCTTATGTACAATCTCATGTTTGTAAATTCTATTTGTCATCACCAGCTTATTAAACAGTAATAATTTGTGAGTCTTTGATGATTCGTTTGCATCTTATGCGGTAAAAGGCACAAACACATCCCAAAAAGCAGCGAGTACTCTTGTACCGATTATGCAATTTTACACGATTTAGTCTTTTCCCCTGCTTCTTCTTCTATGTTGCAGAGGCTATGCCGTTGCGTTGGTAAAATTGGTGTATTTAAGTATATACCCAAACTATCAACATGCCAATGCTTTAAGTCAAACAATGTCGCCGATAGCTATGAAGGAACTGCGAATGTTTTCCTCCATTTTCTGCAGGGCAACTGCTCGATTTTGCTAATCGTTTGCTTCACATAGGCTGATCTGCAATGCTTAAAATGCGTTTTAAATAGTTCAACCTTATTTTCTTCTTTGGTCGCTTTAGACATTTCGACTGAAAACACTTGACTGGTTCCATGTTTGTTGACGTTATTGAATAGACTGCGTCAGATGCAATCTACAAATCAAATGCTTAATGGGCCAATTAATTAGTTATTAGTAATGTTCATGGAGTGAAACAAATGCTGTAATTCAATTGGTCATTAAAGGAATCTATTTAAAAACGAATTAGGTTTAACTGTGGCTACTATTGTTTATGGCGTACTGGTCATTACACCATATATTTATCCTGATAACTTCGAATGAGCACAGCAGGCAGTATACAATGTTAATAAGCTTAACTGACATGACTGAATTATTGATTGTAGATAGGTAAGAATACTGAATAAACTGCCACCTAATCAGTTTAATTTTGTGTAATTTCTTAACCAGTTCGATATAACATATATAAATATACACGGGAGTGTATTTATAAATGTTGTTTCGAACTAGTTTAGAAATGAGACAAAATGAATAATGTGAACATAATGAAATCAAACATGAAATGTGTATGATTCACTTTATCTAAGAAATAGTTTCGATGCGACTCTCAGTTAGACGTTGTGTTAAACCATGCAACATATTTCACTTTCAATCGAGTGACTGATCGATCTCAGATTGCTGGCATGTTGGTATCACCTGGATGCTTCCAGTCTATTCCAAATGACCATTGGTGATAGAGTGCCCTTGCCTTATATATTTTTTTCTCACTTACTGTCTCTGTCTCTTTCTCGCCTCTTTGCGTCATCAGTCGTATTGGATGTAGAATGTGCTCTTGTCAACTGTCAATATAGGTATGGAGCAATACTTTACCGTAACATACAAATATATTACACAACCATCAAAATTATAATACCCAAAAATAAATACGTGTCAGGTTGGATCAAACAATAATCATTTGATTTGTATCAGATATCGTCAATTGAAATTCATCAGAACTAAGCCATTGTCATTTTGCAACTAAACACAGATAAAACTCCCTACTATCATCATTTCCGATCTTTTGCTGCTACTGACAGATTTAACTGGAACTGTGACATAATTAGCTCTCTTAGATAAGCAATCACTTTCCTCTGTGGGTTGAAATATATCAGCTGACTATGTCAGTCGACACACATTCTTAATGCTAACACAATCTCTTATCGGTTGAAAGGAATTCACAAGATAATGTTACAAAAAAAATAATGGACACCAAACTGCTAATCGTTGACATACATTGACAGACAAATCTTATTATACACTGTAATGATAGCAGCTTCAAACTTGTGGGCAGGAATTGTGTGATTTGCATACGTTCACGTCCGAATTTTAATTTACCTGTTGTTGACGAGACAAATGTAACCAAGTGTTCAATGGACGGAATTATATAAACTAAGAAAGATTTATTCAACTGCTTTGCTAAGAAAACGTAGAATAAAACCTTCTCATCAAGGTTTCACGAAATAAGAGTTCGGGAATGAGGTGGATGACCAAAAAATAACAATAGCAATAGCAATGCAAAAAAAGCAAAACAAAAAAAAAACAATAACACTAGTAAAATAAACTGAATCATGAGATAGATGTGGATGTGGAACGGGGAACAGCAAGACTTGGAGTGTTGATACTTTTAAGCAAAGGGTGCTGAATGTAGAAATACCGAGTAATGATAATGCTTAGCTGAAAATTTCTACTTTTGTATGTCTTGTGCGAAGAAAAGGCATGATTACAATGCATGAAATATCGAGTCATAGTGGCACATCCAATATATGAATGTTCAATTTCTAGTCTAGTAGCAAACCTCAAGGATACTAGCTGGGCCTATCCTTATCTTAGTAACAAATGTTTGCCAATAATCAGATTTATACATGATTTTGTTATGGCTTTATATACTTGTGCAAACCTGTAACAGGCCGTAACCTAACTGGAACTTGAATTAGTGATGTAATGGATAGATTCGAAATGACTAGGTAAGCTCCGCCTCCTTAGAAACAGTTACTACGAAACCCAAGCTTCCTACTAAAATGGCTGACTCATCACAGAATAAAGGCACCATGTCAGATTGTCTCTTGCGTATTCCCGATAACATTTCACTTAAATACCTTCCTGATCAGAGAAACGTTCCAGTAAAGTGTTGCAGAAGACTTTGATCTACTTTACGCAAGGATATGTATACGATATACAAGGTTTGGAGTTTGAAAATAAGATTCATAAAGAGCGAGACGCTGTCCATCTCTGAAGAGAAGCAGCCAACGCACCGTCTGCACATCGAAATTATGGAGGAAAAGAGTGAAGATGCATACTGTTGATGTAATGCGATGAAAATTTACTGTTTTGTATTTTTTATGTTTGAACTATTTCATATCCTGAGGTAATGGCAACTGTTATAGTACAAGTCATGCAGGTCATGTAGCCGATCGGTACCGACTATTTAAGTAATGTGGCTTATATTTTACAATTTAATTTCACATACATTAAATGGTGAGCAGTCACTTTATCTGGATCCTCATGCATCCATATTCCTTTAGAAATTCATTATATACACACTGTTCAGGAAGTACACTCAGCAAAAACAAATGTTAAATTACGTAAATGGATATATTTGGATGAGGTAAGCTCACATAAGCTGGAATCTCAGACAGCAGCATTAAAGAAAGAAAAGAAAAAACAGTATCTGACATTTCTTATTTGCATTTCTTTTACTAATGAATGTGTATGATATTTAAAAATAAACATGTATTGTATAAAACGACTATATCCAACCTTCCCAGATATCTCTCATTTCATCTGCATTGCATGATCCCCCATGCCCATAGAAGCACCATTTGTAAATATATACAAAAAATCATGCAAGTCTGTAATACAGCTGTATTCTCTACACACGTTTGTTTGTGGGTAAAACATGGCGGATGTTACCGTAGCATCGGACGCTCTTATCCGATTGATCAACATCTGTAAATTTGATTGACAGGTCGGATCTATGCATTATAAATACAAACTTTGTAGCCTCCTTCCACGCAACATTATTTTGTCTCACACATAGACACATACTATATTGTCGAAATGAAAATAGTATTCGCCAAAAGGTGTTAGTGAAAAATTCTCTATGGGAGTTTCGCAAGTTTGCCATTGCCCACACCTACCAAATGGAAATATTTCCGTAGCTGTGAATTTATTCCCCCTCCCCTCTTTCACATCTTAATCCAGTTAAAAACGATAAAAATACGCAGTTTATGCATGCTCTCAGCTCATATAGATTTACTAAGTAAGCGGGTAGGGCACGTTTGTAAAGATGCAAGTTTCTTTTAGAAATAACCCGTCTTTATGTTTGACAGAGACAAAACTTGTGATATTTCTGTTGGAACACACACTAGTCTAAGGCATTAGACCTAAAATTTCAAGGTGTTCTTAGAAAATGATGCTGGGCACATTTCCAGCCGATCACGGTGTTGTTTTCACACGGACTCAGGGTTAAATACACTCTTTAGGCCATTTTCATGAATATGTAAGATAATGAATATAAAGAAGAAGAAATTATCTTGTATTTTTTTTTTCATTATTAAAGGAAATTATTTTAGTTTTTTTTGCTGACGTTTCTAAACATATATTAACTGGCTTACATTATAAACATATATTAACTGGCTTATATTTATAAACATATATTAACTGGTTTACATTTATAAACATATATTAACTGGTTTACATTTATAAACATATATTAACTGGCTTACATTTATAAACATATATTAACTGGCTTACCTTTAATAAACATATATTAACTGGCTTACATTTATAAACATATATTAACTGGCTTACATTTATAAACATATATTAACTGGCTTACATTTATAAACATATATTAACTGGCTTACATTTATAAACATATATTAACTGGCTTACATTTATAAACAAATAATAACTGGCGTACATTTATAAACATATATTAACTGGCGTACATTTATAAACATATATTAACTGGCTTACATTTATAAACATATATTAACTGGCTTACCTTTAATAAACATATATTAACTGGCTTACATTTATAAACATATATTAACTGGCTTACATTTATAAACATATATTAACTGGCTTACATTTATAAACATATATTAACTGGCTTACATTTATAAACATATATTAACTGGCTTACATTTATAAACATATATTAACTGGCTTACATTTATAAACATAGATTAACTGGCTTACATTTATAAACATATATTAACTGGCTTACATTTATAAACATATATTAACTGGCTTACATTTATAAACATATATTAACTGGCTTACATTTATAAACATATATTAACTGGCTTACATTTATAAACATATATTAACTGGCTTACATTTATAAACATATATTAACTGGCTTACATTTATAAACATATATTAACTGGCGTACATTTATAAACATATATTAACTGGCTTACATTTATAAACATATATTAACTGGCTTACCTTTAATAAACATATATTAACTGGCTTACATTTATAAACATATATTAACTGGCTTACATTTATAAACATATATTAACTGGCTTACATTTATAAACATAGATTAACTGGCTTACATTTATAAACATATATTAACTGGCTTACATTTATAAACATAGATTAACTGGCTTACATTTATAAACATATATTAACTGGCTTACATTTATAAACATATATTAACTGGCTTACATTTATAAACATATATTAACTGGCTTACATTTATAAACATATATTAACTGGCGTACATTTATAAACATATATTAACTGGCTTACATTTATAAACATAGATTAACTGGCTTACATTTATAAACATATATTAACTGGCTTACCTTTAATAAACATATATTAACTGGCTTACATTTATAAACATATATTAACTGGCTTACATTTATAAACATATATTAACTGGCTTACATTTATAAACACATATTAACTGGCTTACATTTATAAACATATATTAACTGGCTTACATTTATAAACATATATTAACTGGCTTACATTTATAAACATATATTAACTGGCTTATATTTATAAACATATATTAACTGGCTTACATTTATAAACATATATTAACTGGCTTACATTTATAAACATATATTAACTGGCTTACATTTATAAACATATATTAACTGGCTTACATTTATAAACATATATTAACTGGCTTACATTTATAAACATATATTAACTGGCTTACATTTATAAACATATATTAACTGGCTTACATTTATAAACATATATTAACTGGCTTACATTTATAAACATATATTAACTGGCTTACATTTATAAACATATATTAACTGGCTTACATTTATAAACATATTAACTGGCTTACATTTATAAACATATATTAACTGGCTTACATTTATAAACATATATTAACTGGCTTACATTTATAAACATATATTAACTGGCTTACATTTATAAACATATATTAACTGGCTTATATTTATAAACATATATTAACTGGCTTACATTTATAAACATATATTAACTGGCTTATATTTATAAACATATATTAACTGGCTTACATTTATAAACATATATTAACTGGCTTACATTTATAAACATATATTAACTGGCTTACATTTATAAACATATATTAACTGGCTTACATTTATAAACATATATTAACTGGCTTACATTTATAAACATATTAACTGGCTTACATTTATAAACATATATTAACTGGCTTACATTTATAAACATATATTAACTGGCTTACATTTATAAACATATATTAACTGGCTTACATTTATAAACATATATTAACTGGCTTATATTTATAAACATATATTAACTGGCTTACATTTATAAACATATATTAACTGGCTTATATTTATAAACATATATTAACAGGCTTACATTTATAAACATATATTAACTGGCTTACATTTATAAACATATATTAACTGGCTTACATTTATAAACATATATTAACTGGCTTACATTTATAAACATATATTAACTGGCTTACATTTATAAACATATATTAACTGGCTTATATTTATAAACATATATTAACTGGCTTACATTTATAAACATATATTAACTGGCTTACATTTATAAACATATATTAACTGGATTATATTTATAAACATATATTAACTGGCTTATATTTATAAACATATATTAACTGGCTTACATTTATAAACATATATTAACTGGCTTATATTTATAAACATATATTAACTGGCTTATATTTATAAACATATATTAACTGGCTTACATTTATAAACATATATTAACTGGCTTACATTTATAAACATATATTAACTGGCTTACATTTATAGACATATCTTAACTGGCTTACATTTATAAACATATATTAACTGGCTTACATTTATAAACATATATTAACTGGTTTACATTTATAAACATATATTAACTGGCTTACATTTATAAACATATATTAACTGGCTTACATTTATAAACATATATTAACTGGCTTACATTTATAAACATATATTAACTGGCTTACATTTATTAACATATATTAACTGGCTTACATTTATAAACATATATTAACTGGCTTACATTTATAAACATATATTAACTGGCTTACATTTATAAACATATATTAATGACTATTGTTTATATCTTACACATTTAAAGCGTCAAGCAGTCCATCACGTTATTCTAATTACCACGGAAAAGGCTCACACTAATTGATTATTTTAATATTTTAAGTCTAACACATTAAAGCCGCAAGCAGTCCACCATGTTATTCTAATTACTAATAAAAATGCCTACACTAATTGATATTTCAATATTATTTAAAAGTCGACCACATTAAAGTGGCAAGCAGTTCATCGTGTTATTCTAATTACTAATACAAATGCCAACACTAATTGATATTTCAATATTATTTAAAAGTAGACCACATTAAAGTGGCAAGCAGTTCATCGTATTATTCTAATTACTAATACAAATGCCAACATTAATTGATTTGTTACTATTGGTTTGAGGTCTGACACATTAAAATGGCAAGCAGTCCGTCACGTTATTCTAATTACTAATACAAAGGCTCACACTAATCGATTTTTTAATATTGGTATAGGTTTAACACATTAATTTGGCAAGCAGTCCAGCATGTTATTCTAATTACTAATATAAATGCCTACACTAATTGATTTTTTAATATTTTATTTTTAGGTCTAACACATTAAAGTGGCAAGCAGTCTATCATGTTATTCTAATTGCTAACACAAAGGCTCACACTAAGTGATTTTTGAAATGCTTCTTTGCATGATCGTCTAGAACATTCAGTCCACTTTAAGTTCTGCACGAAGCATTTAGACGTTTAGTAGCAAGAACAATATCATTATTACGGGATGTTTTCCTTCTTGCCCAGAGGAGTAGCTAGAGTGTTTGGAGCCCGGGCAAAGATTCAATTTTACGCCCCCCCCCCCCCCCGAAAACCATTATTTTCATCAATAAAATCCTCATCACCCAATACAACCTATTTCAAAGCCAATTTTGGCGCCCCCACTAGTCTGGCGCCCGGGTACATCTGTCCCTCTTTGCCCCTTCCCCCCCAGCTACGCCTCTGTTCTTGCGCATGTTCATATGATATTAGCAACATTTCTGGCTGTGTAAGTTCTGTAACAGCGATATCGAGGAATAAGAATCTATTGCCATTCTGGTGTTTATATAAGACGTGAAAGTGCATGGAAATCATCGAATAAAGACGAGAACGTGAAGGGATGGAAAAAGAAGCAAGTCCTTGTAAACTGATATTTCTTTGGAATCTTACGGCTAACGAACATATGATATTTAAACGAAGCGGTTTAAACCAAGAAGACTAGATAAAGACAGGTAAGCACAAATACGATCATTTCTTAAGGAAAATGGGGCAATGTTTCATTAAATAATGTTTGGTTTGCTTTTTGTTACCTAATAATGTATAATTACTACTATAACAATGACATATTCGGTACAAAATTGACGGTTACAAAAATGTACATAAACATAATATGGCGATATTTAAAATCAATTCCGGTAGACATTGTTAGTTGAAGTGTTGTAAGCTTTGTTTGTCTTGTCTCTCTTTTGTATTTGCCTTTGAAAAAGACTTTCTAGAGACAAAAGCGCTCAGGCTAAATATAAACTAATTTTGCACTTATCGGCGTTAGTGTATTGCATATATATATATATATATATATATATATATATATATATATATATATATATATATATATATATATATATAACTGAATGATGTTCTGTCTACGTTTATTATAATAAAGAAGACGAGAAGAAGGTGAGTATATACAGTTGGATAATCAGACGTAACATGTCCTGCCGAAAAGTAAAGAATATGATAGCAGAGGGAGGGGGGGGGGGGGCGGCAGGGGAAGCAGAGAGGGACAGATGTCTACGGGCGCAAGACTAGTGGGGACGCCAAAATGAGCTTTTAAATAGGTTGTATGCGGAATTTGTGCTGAAAAACAATTTCCATGTACGAAAGAAGAGTCATACAGATCGCTAGCACTAGCAGTGAAACAGTTGAACCTGACAATGCATTATTTTCTTCTCGTAACCTTACTAGCAGATGAATATAATGGATTTCTGAGTTTAGGGGGTGGGTGGGTAAGGCGTAAAAATGAATCTTGTCCCCGGGCTCCAAACACTCTAGCTACGCCTCTGTAGAATAGGATGTTACTTTCACATTTATATGACACATTCACCGAGGGTCCTATTGAACAAGTTGCATTTTTATCGAGTAATGAAGCGAATTTCTTGTGTTGATGGTGGGGGTCGGGTGGGGTTCGAGATGTCTTATCCGATCTCCCCACCCGATACTTCCATTGTTTCAGCATACAAGCCTGGAATTGTTGATATTGTTAAGGCCTTCAACCCTCAACAACGTATACTTTCGTTCGGTGCAGTATTCGTTATATCGCTACCAAGCCTTAACAATGTTGTTGGCATATTTTCTCTGTTGCTCATATGTGCGTAATTGTTAAAACTAAAACATCCGGTTTGTAGTGACTCCATATTGGTTTAGGTGAGATACGCTAGAGCGTTGTGTTTTAGTCAATTAATGAGAGCAGGCGTGAATGCAACTCTAAAAAAGAACTGTTTTGGCGTACTTATTCGTCGATTTTATCTCTGTAGTAATTACTTTTATTTTTAGTGCAACTATTTGTCATTTAATTAGTTTAACAGTAGATAAAAATGTGTTGTTTTTCATTACAGTAAAGAAAATTATGTTTTCATGGGATCGAAAACCAAACCAAGAGAAAATATATCTCTGTTCGACACAAGTCAATTAGGGTAAAGTATCAGAGAATCTCACCAGCTTCTATTGGAGAACAAGACCCAGTGGCCGTAGATGCAGCAAGTGGATCTCTTCCAAAGGGAATATCAGCAACTGGGTCAGAACAAGTAGATAAACAATCAGAAGAGGCCGTATTTTTCTCTGGAAAATTAAATCTGTCGATACATGAATCATTCAGTACATAAATAATAAATGCATAGTTGACAAATGTCTTTAATTGTTAAATACTTGCAGAAGGGAAAAAACACTACAAAAGCAATTTTTGTTTCTTCTAGCATTTTGGTCCTTCTCAAACATGTATCTCTTATTTACATTGATTTTACATGTGACTGCAATATATGTTATGATGTATTATCTGTTATTTTTCTCATACTAATCAACAACAAATAAAGTGCTTACAAATCTTCTAGATGCCATAGATGAAAATAAAGTCTCCTACAGATAGAAGAAGAAAAAAAAGACTCGAAAATTGGGCAGCTCTTGCTGATGAATTCGTTGAAGTTGGCACACCTGTGTTGTTTACGCCACCTCACAGTCAGTGCATTTGTTGTATGCAAGATCTTGATCAGGTTTATCGCTGCATGGACTGTGGTTCATCAGCCATCTACTGCAGAGAATGCCTTGACATTTGTCATAGTCTGCCACATCTGCATGTGTTCGAAGTGTTTAAAGTAAGCTGTTATTGATTTTACAACTACTTGACACTAATATTTTTTATGTGTAAGTTTTGTTAGCAATCAATATTGTTTTGTATGAATTGAAATTGTTGTCTGTATGTTTTACATCTTCAAGATGTTGATATACAGTCAAGGTTATTTTTTTATTAATAACATTATTAATCCTTAGATGATCTAGTCAGTTTAAAAAAACCTGATTTTTTACCCAGGGAGTATAACATTGTGCAACATCTGTATATTAATTTGATTTGTTCTTTCTTTTTATTTTGTTTTACATTATTTTTCTTCACTAGTTGTTTTATTAATTGTATTTACAAACACTTTTTTTATTGTATAGAGATTACTCCACGGAAGGGAATATATATTTTTCAAATTAGAAGTAACCTGCATTTTCTTGTTCTTCAGAATGGTACATTCATTTGTGTGGACACAGAAACACCAGTGTGGAAAAGGCAAGATAACCATTAATGTCAAACCATCTACTGTAAGCATATTGTAGTAATGGAAGAACATGGTTCGTATTCATTTATGTTGTTTAATATATACAAATTAAAAATGGTTACCTAGCTGGTTTGATCAAATTTGAGGAGGAAAACCACCCTGGAATGAATACATTTCAGACTAGTACTTATGATAAGAAATTTGGATCTAATCTGTACATATCGCTACTACATGTGGAAAAAAATTCAATTCATCCTGCAAACTGGTCATCCAAATGTATTTTTAAAAGGAAACGTATCTTATTATTAGGATTCCTAAGTTTGCACAAATGATACTAATCAGCCATTGATGAAATCTGTTCAGTGTCAATAAGCATCTTACTATTTTCGACGTAATTAGACCAACTGCTCTGACACATTACAGTATATCTGTCATTTGTTTTTGCAATCTGGGTTTTTGTTTGTTTTTGTGAGCGGTGTCATTGCCAAAATCTATTTAAAAATCTGTTATTTTTACATGTTATCATAAAACAAGGAAAGTTTCTGATTGGTATATGCAGTGGAAGCAGTGTAATTTGCAAATGGAAGCTATTTTGTTTCTGATTATTGTTATGTAATGACTGCTGCTTTCAGGTAATGTTGATCAAATGCATGTTTTGTTTGTTACACCTTCATTATTCCAATAAGCACGTTTCTTTTAAAAGTTAGGCAGCACAAGCGTATTATTGAATTATGTGGATACGAGTCAGCTGCAGTTACAATGACGAAGTTATCTCTGGCCTTCCTCACCTAAGAATCCCATTTTAGGTTTCCACATAGGACTTCTTGAGTGGATAACAGCACTGTTGCTGGAGTGTCATGTGTCAACCAAAGGTTTTTGTGAAGCTTTAAAGGCCAAATTGTCCAAGCATCATAAAGGATTATTTGATTCAAAAGTAATGCATTCAGTTCTTGTATTCATAATTATTCATTTTTGGTGTTTGTATTATTTCATGAAAACAATTGTTAATTATTTATAATATATAATGGACACATATTAAATTAGTGGTTTAGAAATGCATGTTTTTGTTTGTTTCCATTGAAAATTGGTTGTTGTGGTTTTCAATTTTTGGCATGTAGCAACTGTTCATCTACCTAAAATTTAGATTTTACCAAATATTCTTACAAATATTCAGTTAACCAGTATTTTGTAACCCATGTTTTTTGCCATAATTATGTCGAATATTTGACAGGCTTGGTCTTATTATCCTGTGAAACCATTTGCACATTATTTGCATGGATATATAACTGGTGTTCTACATTTCCGAAGTTGTTGTATTATGCTTGTTGGTTCAGTTAAACTTTATAAGATTTAATCAAGTGATTATGTTTGAAATATAAATAACTATAGACCTGCATCCAGTTTCTAAGTAAAATATTTCTGATAATTTTGATTTTGTTGCATCTTTGTAAATGTTTTGTTATCCACATGCTTTACAACGATACTAATACCCTTTATCTGTTCATTTTGGGAGCGCCAGGTGTCCAAATTGTTGAAATAGCATTCCATTACAGATGACTGAAATTCATCCCTGTCTGCATGTGTTTGTGAGACAGCTAGCCAGTTGCTTCCCGTCTGTCATTGTTTTTTTTTTCCTTCTTTTCCGCCACCAGTTATACTGACTGACATGTATAGCCTATCTGGTGCTGAGAAAATGGCATTAAACAATTTCAACTTTCTGTTTTTTATCTATCTGTCAACATATATTTTTCTTTCAAAACTGCTAGGTGAAATTTCACAAAACTTGGTATGTGTTGTGATCTTTTTCACAATGTAAATATCATTTCATAGAGGGTTTGAATTTTACAATCACCTCATGGGAGAAAAAATATGTTCTGTCACAAAAATTAGAATTCTATTTTTATTCTTATGTCAACTACATAATATTTAGGTATACATTGTTATATCAGGAAGATGCACCATCTGTGTGACACATATTCCATTCCATTTTAGTGGAAATCGCAATGTCTTGTTTTAAATTGACAAAGAAAAAATAAAACGTATCCATGATAAACAAAATTCAGAAAGTTAGTAGCTATTTGGCAAAGTATCCAGTATGTATATTTTAACTATCTCAGTTGGTCACATCGCCTTATCGTTTTTCAAACAGTTGAATCCAGCTATTAGATGAATTTCTGTGTTTACAAGATGCACTTTTGTGTGAATTTGACACATGAAACTAAAGAAATATATTTAGATGCTTTCATGTAATTAAATCCTGTTGAAATTTTGGAAGGGAAACATTGTCACCAGAACATTCCATCTTTAAATGAGATGTCAGTTGACTTATGTGCTATGCGTTATCAGTACTATTTATTATTTAAAAATTCTATGCCCTTATGTTAGATACTTGAAATGAATGAAATTTGTTATTTATATATTCTTGTTTTTTGTGTTTATTTTCTAGTTTAAAGATGTTTATAGAATTTTCATGAATGAGTGCTTGGTGCAGAATCGAAATTTTAGGTACAGGATCAGTCACCCCATACATCTGTGTGAAGAAATTGATTTTGGAATCCATTGCCCAGCATGCTTTGAGGTAACAGCTGCTTTAAGAAGCCAGTTTGTGTGTGTGTGTGTGTGTGTGTGTGTGTGTGTGTATATATATATGTATGAATATATTTATATATATATTATTTCATGAATATATAGAGATAAACAGTTTTACTATTATTTTCATGTATAATGTACATTCAAAGGATTAATAAATGTCGTATAGTGCCCTAGAATTTAGTCCTTTTGGATATATCGTATTAAGACGGTGAATCCAGTAGGTTCCCTTTAGCAGACGTTCCATTTCAGAATCAACTAAGGTAATAGGTTGAAAAGAGAAATTTTGTACAGTATGGGAACTCTTGTTAAAATGTGTGGCAACATGTGATGAAAAAGATTGATCGATAATAATTATTGTATGTCTGATCTATGTTGGTTCATACCTTTAGATATTTGTTGACTGGTTTTTCCAATATACTGGATGCCACATTTCTTACATGTGACCAAATAAATAACGAATCAGTTCTCAATAAAATTCAGTCTTATCATCAGTGAAAATTAGTTTGTTAAAACTGCATTTATTAAAAATAGAACTGAAGGAATCTATACTATTTACATTGCTGTCTGAAACACTGTAGTAGTAAATTGTATAAATCAATGATTGTTAGATACAGGTTCTCTTTTCCAGGTTGAATTATTCACAGGATCTGCAAGATAACCTCATACATGGGTTTATGCAAACTGAACAGACACAACTACATACTGAATCAAGAAACATGACTTACCGACTAACTGATTAGTTTTAGGTGGTGCTTTATAAGTTTTGGGATGTCGACAGATGCTAATAAGTTTTGTCTCTGTTCCTAAGCAGTTTCAGTATATCTTGCTTTTTCTGAAGCAGGCAGATGCTTCCATTAATTTGCCCACTGAACAAACGTTGGTCCTGAGGATGATGGCTCTTTAAATAATATAAAGGAATTCAGATATTGTCATAAACAAACTACCCACACAAAAATAATTCAAAAGTGATATAGGCATATAAATCGAAGTTTACAATAATAATACACAAAATTCACTTTACCATGTAGGTATTAGTATGTATTAAGACTAACACTGTCATTATTTTTAAACACCATTAGCATACAGTTAAAATATATGTAAATATATTTTAAAGGTGCATTTTACAAAACATATCTCAGAGTATACTGCAAAGAGATTAATGAGTGAGTATAGATGTACATACACAAGACTAGATAAGAATATAAGCAATAATACTTAAATAATAAATTAATAACGAACATGCCGAAAGAAACAGGTAAAGCAGCACTTTCCACACATTCACTAAGTCGCATTATCAAAAACAAGACAAAAAGCAAAATGATCAGAGAGAAAGACTTTAAAATTACATTTGTACTAAACAAACTGCCAATAACACCATTACCAGAGCGTATATATCACTACATCAAAGTTTGTTTTTACCTCTCTGACATCTTAAAATTACATACTGAAAAAAAATATTAGTAATATAGCAAGAGTAATAGATTTATGAGACTCCTTCATTAAATAAAATTTGCAATATGAAGCCATTCAACACAGACGCACTTGAGTAATTTATGTACAATAAAATTCATCTGTTTTCTAAATTTTGGCAATAACCCATTAAAAGTTTATACAACACACAACTAATGACCTTTAGTTTTTATTTCCTGTACATTTGAACAAATTTAACATCTTTACGATTTATATTTTATCTTGTTGATACTAATGTTCATAATTTGGATGGTATTTCTTTATTTGTTTTTTTTTGGTTTTTTTTTTAAGGATTAACGCCATTTTTCAGCACAATATAGATTATACATGGCGTCCAGTATTGATGGTGGAGGAAGAACCCAGAAAACGCCGGAAAGAACCACCGACCCTCGAGAAGCTACGGGCAAGCTTTCTCACATACCCACATTGGCCGAATCTGAGATTCGAACGCATGCAGACAAAGGTGAGATGGCAGTGATCCGTAACGGACAACGCTTTATACCACTCGGCCCCCCCCCCTGTATTTCATTGTAAACTTATGTACAAATTCACTGTTAGATCAAGTTAAATGTACCTTTAGTTGCCACTGTATAGACACTATTGTGCTGAGGTGTCATAACATGTAACATACATGCATACATACATAAACACATACATACATACATACATACATACATACATACATACATACATACATACATACATTAATGCATGCAGGCAATCATCCTAATGAAAATTTACCAAAGATGATCACTATCTCACCACCAGTGTACAAATAAGTTTACAAGAAGAAAAAAAATGACTTGCGAATGGGCAAACGGATGGACAGACAGGATTATTCAATGTAACATTACCAAGTGGGCACATGGTAAGGTATTAGAGAAAATCTCAGTTTATGCAAAATAATTAAGCAAATTATGACAGCATAAATCAATATACAGTCGGCTACAAATATGTGCATATTGTATAACTGCATATTACGCCTTATTGCATAGCTTTGTGCCGGTCCTGATTTGTTACCATTGTTTTCAATGGATGTCAATGTCGGACAATAGCATATCGTCTATATGCATATTTCGCATTATTGCATACATTTTTCTGGTCAGAACATGCATTATTATGTGTTAAGTTGCTTCGGATAACTGCATTGTTCAAACTGTTTCTTTCAAAATGAAAAGAAACCGATTCCAAACATTGGCAGTCCAGGTTGATTAATGAGGTCTGTTAATATCAACATCACAGCCATTAGATCTACGTTGATCACCAGGAGGCGATATAGTAGATAACCATACATATTACCAAGATGGCATTAGATCTCTAATTCTCTGTTGATCACCAGGAGGCAGGATAGTAGACAACCATAATTATTAACAAACCATGGTCGACAGCTGTAACACTCTTTAGCTTTAACACAAACTCGCATCAACCTCGTTAAGAATCTGATCCAGTCTGGTCTTATAATTCGATAGATTCAGACTTGAGCGCTGACCACAAGTCTTCTCTTCGATCTACTGACAAAACTGACCTCCATATGATACCAGAGCAAATCGCGTTACATTTAAATGAACTAGGCCAAATGGGGGTTTGTTTCGGAGAAATAATGGGCATCAGTATGCACGCTGCACCAGATACACGTCATAACATGAACGTCGGTTTAGTGCATACGCTGCCTAATTGCATATCATAGCATCAGTCCCGAGGCCATGCATATAAGCGGAGCCGACTGTATACAGTTTTACCCTGCTATATGAGTGGCCGAGTGGTCTAAAGTGCTCACCGTTACGGATCACTGCCATCTCACCTCTGTCTGCATGGATTCGAGTCTCAGGTTCGACTAATGTGGGTATGTAAGAAAGTTTGCCAGTAGCTTCTCGTAGGTCGTGGTTCTTTCCGGGGGTTTTCCCGGGTTCTTGCTACACCATTAATACTGGCCGCCATGTATAGCCTATCGTGTGCTGAAAAATGGCGTTAAACCCTAAAGCAACAACAACAACCCTGCTATAGATATCAAAGAATATCTCAGTTTATGCAAAATAATTAAGCAAATGATGACAGCTTAAATCAATATATACAATTTTACCCTGCTATAATACACTCCGTTATTATATAAATTTGGATATAACACGGTCTTAAACAAAGTACAACAAAGATTGCCACATTCTTGTGTTACACTTGGTTCAAAACAGAGCAACACTTTCAAAAAGAATAAAAAAATAAATGTACTTTTTCTTCCATTTTTGGAAATAGTATGGTTAAGGAGTGGCTTCAACGATGCACTGAGCAAAAAAGAAAAGTTTGTCACCAATAACATATTTAGCTTACCAAGTGATTTTCCCTTGCAAAACATATTGTATCCATTAGGCCCTTTCAATTGCATTGGTTCTGACTTGGAAGCAGAACATGAGACAGCAGGCTGCTGAATGCTGTGCTTCTGTCTTTGTCGCTTATTTCCAATCCAGTCCTGAAAAAAATAAATAACCAGACTGTATGTTATTCATTTTGTCATCCACATTATAAAATTGATGCTTAGATAATAAGAGCTTCCATTGACCAGCTGCACACTGTTTCATCATGTTTGTGTCCTGCATAATCTGTCTTTGAGGTTTAATGGTCCTGGACAAAGGACAATACAATTTGTACCAATCTCAAAAAACCAAATTGCAAAGTGTGTGGCTAGCATATGGCTTTTAGGCAGACTAAAACAAATTCAAAGATGCAATAATATCAGTTTCCATGAGCAGATGTATTTAAATGATTTACATACTACTTAATAAATTTACTTCTACACCCCAAAAATGGAATATGAAAACAACTGAGAATAGAGATCAAGAAAGCCAAAGAAATATTAAAGCTAAAGATTTTAATTATTAGAAAAGAAATGTAATTTTGAGAAGTTTCACTTTCATTTGAAAATTGAGAAGCGAAAACTGGACATATCATGCAACTCTGACTTATGAAATTCATTGATTAATATAAGACACTATGTTGCTTTTCAATTATTAAGAAATGCAATTCATTATGCGGTTGGAAATCAAAACGTTGCAAAAAAGAGTAAATTCTTTTAAACAACCAACCCTGATTTGTTGCACCGTAAGGTTCAGAGAGTTGGCCAGATTCTCGATTCTTCTGCCATTCTTAACACTTATCAATCCTGCATTCCATTCTGCTTCCACCGCATGGAGTTGCTCATCTGTAAAGATGTGGCGCAGCTTTTTGGATGCTGACTGTAGCAGATGATAAAAAAGTATGAGTTATTGCATTTCAGGGGAAGTAGCTAAATGATTCTAAAGATGATTGTCATAGCAGATGTATAATGTCTGAGATGTATATTTCATTCTGAATCAATAAGACATGATAAGAAGTCTTTCAGTGAAAATGCCAAATCAACTAAATTGACAAAAATGGCTGCAATCGTAGCATTATTGCATGCTATATACTATTTTTTAATACAGGTGCAATGCTTATAATATTTTCATAAAAAAACGCCATTTTGATTTTGGGTCATCTTTGGTTAAAACACAATATCTACATCCATTGTGAAGGAGTAGTAATATAATGATATTCAAATTAAATAATAAAGTATAAATATTAAATGTTTTAAAAGATCTAAGGACCAACTAAACAGAAAATTATAAATATTTTAGAAAATGACACGTAACCATATTATCATGACCCTCTAAGAGTATCTATACAATGTTCAAGATGACCATCATGGCAGATGTATTTCATGTCAGAAGGGTATTATTTTAATTCTGGACCAAGCAGTATTTATGGGTTTGATTTTGCATGTTTAACGGTGCTTTAACAATTTGAGTCGTATCGCTATGATGTTTGCAGTGTCAGTCTATCCTGGTGATGCAGCATAAGGTTAATTATTATAGGCTTAAACATGTCACACACGATGAGGACAAAAAATTAATTACATATATTGTAACAGGTGTGTTAAGGCAATATTAGGAAAAATATACCTGCATAGTATGAGCAGTCTTGTGGGCATCAGTCGACATATTTTCCATTTCAAAATCTCAACGCTCCGCTATCACCTACTTAAAATTACGCTCAGCTTCCGCAACAGGATGTAATATTACGCACATGCGCAACAGAGAAAATATGCCAACAACATTGTTAAGGCTTGGTAGCGATATAACGTATACTGCACCGTACGAAAGTATACGTTGTTGAGGCCTTAACAATATCAACAATTCCAGGCTTGTAGGCTGAAACAATGGACGTATCGGGTGATCTCCCGTATCACTAATAACGTCCTTTATTAATCACAACGTCATGCGCTAATAATTTGCAATGCTTTGCGTGTTAAATGTCTCAGTCTATGAAGAGAATTCTTATGCGTTTTATCCCAGGATGCAAAAGACACACATGTTGTAAACACAAAGTCATAGGCTGAAAAATCATTTTCATTTTGCAGAAAACATGATACTCAGTATCTTTCAATAAATTGGAAGGTTCCTACCATATTTTGTATTCTTATTTTTACTGTAATTATAGTAAGCACTATATATTATTGGGGTCAACAATATATTGAAACAATCTGCAATTCACGCGAGCACAAAGAAACATTCAGAGTATGGCAAACTGCTAAAATATTCCTCTGTAAGTAAAATGAATATATATATATATATATATATATATATATATATATATCTATATCTATATATATATATATATATATATATATATATATATATATATATATATATATATATATATATATAGTGAAGGCTAACTATCGTCCGGAGTTTATTACTACATGAATACCGAAAGCACGTGGTATATATTCATTGAATGTAGTACTTTCGGTATCATTTCCTAGAATAGAACATGAATGCATAAAGGCAGATAATGGAGTATAGTGTAAAGACGTTTGTTTGTGTTAAATAAAGGCTGCGATTCTACGAATCTTTAAAACAAAAATAACAGAGATAGAAACAAAGAGAAAGATTTTAATATTTGCCGCCAAGGTTTGAGTAACGAGTTGAAATGGAATGTTCATATTTTAGTGAATTGCGTTAATTACGACAAACATCTGCATATATATGCTTCTCTCTCTCTCTCTCTCTCTCTCTCTCTCTCTCTCTCTCTCTCTCTCTCTCTCTCTCTCTCTCATGCTGACTTTTACTATTAATAATCTTACCCTGTGCTTATATAAAGAATGAAAGACCGATCGACTATATCAGAGATATGTTATACCCGCACTAATTCGATTTTAAGTAAAAAAGACACACACACACACACACAAACACACACACACACACACACACACAAAGAAACAAAGAAAAGAAACTATACTCATTTTGTATCTAATGAATAATAGCTTTAAGAAATCTAAACTATAAGTATATATGTTGTGAACCTCAGTATGGTACAATTGAATATTACTTATTTTACATTTGTCCTCATGCATGTACTGTGTTATTCATTCCGATATTTATTCCTTACAACCAATCGCAATGTGTGATCCCAAATATCAAGTGCCACATCATACAAAAGGCCATATATTCAACATGCGTATCACCTTGAATATACACCTTGCGACAACGGTCTTTGTGCGCATGACTTAATCGATTAGAGACACGCCGATTGACTAGACATTATCCTTTAAAAGGCCTGTACGGAGTATTTAGCCCAGACTGAGTCGACCGTTGCAGAGCTTCGTAGAAAAGAAACTTAAGGTAGCAGGTAAGTGTTACTCGATATTTCTTTCTTTATATACGCACAGAGTAAGATTGTTTATAGTAAAAGAATCATTACATTATGTGAAGCTTAGTTCTTGAAACCGTCACAAAATAAATGCTATTCTTAATATGTCTATGCTGGGATACTGGTGACGTTCTTTAAAGATAAGTAATGATTGTTCTCTCGCCATTATTTACATACCATAAATGTTGCATTTAGGTCGCTATATAGGAGGAGGAAAGTATGGAAGCTTGCAATAAAATCAAACTACTTTCGAAAAAGAACATCATTAACCATTGACCATATTAGAAGCGGAAAGGCACCGCCGAACTGCGAGGCGAGCACATAATGCTACTCCCCTGGTTCTCATTATTCGCCATTTACACGGGTCTTGTCTGGGCGATGAAGTGAAGCGGAACATGCTCAACCTTGAAACTGTTAGGCTATTTGTCCTTACTTTCTTCAAGAGACTTAAGACGGAAAAATTAGGGAAACCAAATTAAAAAGGATTATACGAAGTTAACAATACTATATAAAGAAGGTCGCCAAAATCTTAGCTTAATTTTTTTTATTCATGAAGAGGCCATGTTTATTGTTGGTTAATGTTTGATAGGATGGAACATATTTATTCAGAGTTCCAAATGTGGTCTGACTCATTCAAATGCAGAAGAATGTCATACCAACGTAGCTTTAAAAATAAAACTGAATTATATTCATGTAATCAGCCTTTCTATTTTTGTTATCTTGCTAAATTATTGCACATAGCTTTATTATTATTGCACTGATTTTGAACTTATCAATCCACAAAAGAAGACAATGACAGTTTTAGTTGTGTACTATTTACTATTTTATTGCATTGTTCCACATTAGAATCCTAAGAAGTTATTATTTCACATCGTTTGTCAACTTAAGAAATGATGACTGGTCTGCGATGATTATTTCTACGTTCTATTCGCCATTTACACGGGTCTTGTCTGGACGATGAAGTGAAGCGGAACATGCTCAACCTTGAAACTGTTAGGCTATTTGTCCTTACTTTCTTCTAGAGACTTAAGACGGAAAAATTAGGGAAACCAAATTAAATAGGATTCTACAAAGTTCACAATAGTTTATAAAGAAGGTCGCCATAATCTCTGCTTAATTTGTTTTATTCGTGAAGAAGGTCGTGTTTATTGTTGGTTAATGTTTGATAGGATGGGACATATTTATTCAGAGTTCCATCTGTGGTCTGAAGCATTCAAATGCAGAAGAATGTCATACCAACGTAGCTTTAAAAATACAACCGAATTATATTCCTGTAATCAGCCTTTTTATTTTTGATATCTTGCTAAATTATTGCAAATAGCTTTATTATTATTGCACTGATTTTGAGCTTACCAATCCACAAAAGAAGACAATGACAGTCTTCGTTGTGTACTGTTGGTTTTTGTATTGTGTTGTTCCACATTAGATTCCTCAGAAGTTATTATTTCACATTGTTTGTCAACTTAGGAAATGATGACTGGTCTGCGATGATTATTTCTACGCTTTCTCGCTGAAAACGGAACCCTTTCATCACTTGAGCTAGTGGTTTGTTTTGCTTACGTTTAGTTTTGACATCACGTTTATAAAGACTACGTTTCCCATTCAATTGCAAAATTTGGACATGTCAGAAATATCATCAGGGTTCCTAACTGTTGTGGAAGGATTCAGTATACAAGTATTTAATTAAAAGTCTTTAATACGCATATCCGGAAAAATATAACCTTAGACCATTCTGTTTAGGTGGGATAAAAGGGAACTATTTTTTTTATATATTGACAAATTCCTTACATGCACTTGTCAAAATATCCCAATTATTTCGTTGAAATTGATTCAGACATAAACTGTATCTGAGGAAGTACTGGAAGTGTTGTCGTATGAGTTAGAGCCAACCGATCACGTGAGAATCGACATGTATTCCTGAATGCAGTCGTAGTGAAATTATGCTGCCAGAGTCGCTTGTGACATTGGCTGCACTTGATATGGTTCAAAAAATAATTCCGATTTGTGTGTCTATTATAGCTGTCGTATTTAGGGAGAAAAAGTGCGTTCTTATAGATTCCATCTCGCAGCTTGTGTTCGATGATGTCTCGCCTCAGTAACCTTAATGGCTTAACTTAGTTCTACTTTAAATATTGATCGACAAGCAGAATTTGTCTAGACTCATCGCGGTCAGGTAAAACATGCAAACTGACTTCGAGTCAATTATTCGTTGGCACTGTTACAACTTCCATACAAGCATACAAAAAGACGTTCCTGACGAATTTGTTTACATCTGGCGATTACCTGCATGCTTCCAGGGTTACTAAGAAGTACAATGATTACGATCTAATTTTGTGCAGCAAATGTATTGTATTTCTGCCAAGAACTGCTAAGTTGAAGAGCGCATTTTGTTGAATATCGTCTGAGACTTTCTCGCTAGTTCCATTGTTATTGGCTTGAATTACTTATCGAAACACTTTTATTACTGTGGACTTCTTGTTGAACAGCACATCTTTCTGGGAAAAACAATCCCTGTGTATTGGTGGTGTAGTCTGCGACTGGATGTTTTAGTGTGTTTATGCGATGATTCCGATCTGGGCTCTGGTTGGTCTTGGTACATCAGGGGTGTACCAGCCAGCGGTTGATTTCTAAATAACCCTTGACGAGAGTATTTATAAGTGTATGCGACGTGCGTTAACACAAAGCTAATATTGTAACTGGTGACTATTTACCAATATTGACATTCCATCCTTCCAGCCTCTGATTGCGGATGAAACAAATAAATGCGATCCAGAATTGTGCACCTTCAGGATTTGAGGTTTAACGCTTTCGAAACATTCCCCAGCAGCAAGGAAAACAAATAGTACATTTGCTACAGTGGATACGTCTGGTTCTTTGCCTAATATTTATCATCTTTAATAACGTTCCATGAAGCTTGTACATATATCGACGAGGACACCTTTTCATCCACGTATTGTACGTGTCAACTTTGGACATTATAATTCTATATTAATTCAACTGACGCTGCAACGTCTCTGGTTTCTTGATTATTAATGATTTATAAAATGTTTTTCGTGATGCGCCTTATGTTTTTTTCAATACAATATCACGAATGTCTATTATGTATACTTGCCGTTTTACAGTTTGATCTTGGAATGTTATAAGCTGGCCAGGTTCGAGGCTAGAAACGAGTCGTCTAAGAAATAAAGTCAGTCAAATCTATATTGGAAGCAAATCTGATACAATTGTCGGGTCACTGCGATATCGTGTCAGTACATATAAATACGATATTCCCGTACCTGTAGCTTCTATGTGACAATAAAACAAAAATCAATGCTTCCGCTTTCGGTTTTTCGTTAGTGCATGTAGTATTTAAGCTAAACGATGTCCAAACATTGTGCCGTTTATCAGTTTTTGCATCGGCAGTCTTGAATAAAACCTATGTCGTTGAGCGGTGGCACCCGAGAACATTGAGTATCAAATTCACCATATAAACAATCATTAACATGTGTACGTGAACGTGAAAGTCTTTACTAGTTAAGATACAAACAATTCTAAGGATTTACCAAGTATGTCACCCAATTATCCCAGAGTCCTGTTGTCAAATTCAGGCTATTAATTCAAGTTTCACAACCCAAGTTCATAATGCATAAAACCAGATCAGATGTATTCCAGTGTGGCCTGCAACGCTTGAAAGACATATTTCACACGGTAATAACATGTTCTCAATCATTTATATAAATGTGGAGAAGGTCCAAGAAATCATGTGCAGCTTTGCTGCGTTAGACATCAGCTTCTGCTCTGACATCGCTGGCGGCTTTCATCGTTTGTTATGGTTATCGCTGGCTGGTTTAATCTTTATATATGGTTTTCGTGGTTGTTAAATATATTTATATGTTCGTGCCCAACCATATACGATATGCGAGCTGTTCCTCCTTCCAAATCAATTGTGAGGAATCCTTGCTGTACCGGGTAACCTCATAAAACATTTCTCGTAACTCGTTGGTACTTCATGTTTAATGAATGTTTACAAGGACGTACACATGAATTCCATGAATCTGTTTCAGTTATTACGACAAAACTGTGTGGGCCTATGTGCATTTTTGTTGTGCAACATAACTTACGTTTATATTCTTGTGCTGGTCTCTAGAAAATATTCTCTCTGGGTTGTGTTGCTAGTCAAACATCATATCATCGTACAAGTAAAGATAATTATGTCTGGGCTCAAGCTGATCAGTCACACAAGCTGCATTCATGACGGATAAATTACTCAATAGTGGACGACACAGGATCTTCAGTGATGCCACTGAATTCATCATAATATGGTTGATCGTCCACGGATAGTGCAGTCATGTTCAACTGAACCCACGTTAGCTATCGCATAATTAGATTCAACAGCTGCCAAGTTTGATAGCATATTATCGTGTTTAGGTTTGTCAAGACTTCACCTGTACCCATAAACCAATGACATTTGAATTTTATTCTTGCTTTTGCGATGCCATATTGAACAATGATGGTACTATAACTCAGGAATGCCTTCACGTTTGTGCGATTAAGCAGGAAAACTGTAGCTCGGCATTGAACACTTGATTATGGATTCGGATTCGTTGAAACTTGTATCTAAGAAGAAGAAAAGAATATTACGTTCGGGAAGCATCAGGTTTAGTTAGTGCAGCTTTCAACGCAGACGTTAAAAAACACAACTCTTGGCGGTGTTATCACTGCTGCGTTGGGAAATACACATATATTAGCAATATATGTCTGGAATTTACACGTTCCAGTATGCATAATTCTCCATTCCATCAGGGAAAGTACACCGCTCTGTATTTAGTGGAAAGAAACATACTTTGTTGCATCGTTATACACCCCACGGGACGTTTCTACGATCATATAAGATGTCAACTGCAATTGATTAGATTCGAGATCGCAATCCTACGTTATCTTCGATGAGCTTTGCCCATGCATATGATCTTATATTTTCCCATAACATTCTTACTGGTATTACGGAACAGTGAATGATCCTTCTGGTACTTGCTGGTGTCAAGTCCGTTTCATCAAGGACGTCAGTAGTAGCAGCAGAGAGGGTGAATCCTACAACGTTTTCAGACAAAATTTTGATTGAAATCCTAAAACGAGCCTTCCTACGATCTCATTTTAACCAAAAAAAATGTCTCAGGGGCAAACCCTACAACGTTTTCAGACAAAAAATTGATTGAAATCTCCCTATGAAATCATTTTAACTAAAAAAATGAAAACGATTTTTTAATCAATTTTGGTCGCAACGATGTGGTCATCCACCCTCTCTGCTGCTAAAGTTTTCAGTTCTGGGTTAATAATTCTTTTACGATTTTAACCGAATATTTGATCAAGTCCGATACGATATCGTGTCCGAGGATCATGTAGATTTATTGTTGCGAATCCGTGCGGAGTCGACTGAGCATGACTAAAGAAATCTCGAAATTGATTGAAGTCCATATCAGAACACCATATCTGCCAAATATTTCTAAGAGTATGAGTATCAACTCCGTTGAATACAGACAATAAAATGCAGTTATCTCTGATGACTTTTGGAACCTGAGTGTAGCGTTGAGTGACATATATCACGTCAGTGTTTTTGTGACGCCCACGGGAAAATATTCTAGCAGGATTTTTTTGTTTATCCAACATTATATCGTCGTATACGACTAAATTGTTAATATCTCCATCAATATCATCAATGCTCGGTGCTTCATCGATATCGGTTATAAAATCAATGGCGTTCTCACCCTTAATTTCTGATGCATTCTCGTTAAAATCCTTTAACACTTCATAATATCGTTGATCATCTACGCTAGGGGCAATTAAATACAACTTATCCCACTTCATCCATCTCATTATTAAATTGAGCAACAATTGCGTTTTACCGGATTCAGATGGCCCGATTATAATCATCCGGATAGAGTTTGGTAGCGCTGCATGATGCTTAATTGGTTCTCTTGTTTTAGTCGCTGAAAAATCAATTATATCCATATTTCTATACATAAATTATGGATCTATATTGTGTGAAGTGTAAAACGCGTACTGGCACAGATGATGTGACGACGATTACAACAAAAAATAACCGATCAGCGCTTTCTGGTAAATGCGTGCAATGTGGTACAAAGAAATTTAGATTTGTGTCTATGAGATCTGATTTAAAAAAAAACGAGGAGGTGATATCGCAGCCAAATTGGCAAAGCTCCCTGGAACCCCATGGGCAAAGTACCCCGGAGAAAAGCACCTCCCAGGATATAGCTACTGTGGACCGGGAACCAGACTTGATATCAGACTCAATAATCAAAATCAACCCAACCCCGGTGAAAAACCAATAAACGCCATTGATAAGGCCTGTCACCTTCATGATGTTGCTTATAAAAGCAGCAATCTGCAACACAGGCATCTAGCAGATGTGAAATTAATTCATGCGTTAAATGCTATTCCTGATAAATCCTTCAAAGAAAAATTGTCTTCATTTTTGATAAAATCGGCTATGAAAAGTAAATTGATGTTAGGTGCTGGTAATTAATAATATGGAATCAATTTATTATTCTCCGAGGGGATACTGGAGGGGTAACGCTGCAATCAATAAACTCGCTAGAGCTGCAAAAGTGAAAAAAACCACTGCGGCTAATTGGTTATCCAAACAGGCACTATGGCAAATTTATCTACCACCGCCTAAACAAATTCAATTCTCGCCTTTTGATGTGACCGCTCCTAATGAAGTTCATCAGGCTGATATATTATTTCTGCCACATGATCGTGGTTACAAATATGCGTTAACCGTAGTTGATATTGCAAGTCGATACAAAGAAGCAGAACCGTTAAAAACAAAATCAGCCACTGAAGTCGCTTCTGCATTTGAAAGGATTTATCGACGAGGTCCTCTGCGTTGGCCAAATCTATTGCAGGTTGATCCTGGCAAGGAATTTCAGGGTGCAGTGTTATCTACAATGAAACATCATAATGTCACCATACGACGAGGGCATACTGCGCTACATCGCGATCAGGCCATTGTAGAACGATTTAATCGGAGGATTGCTGAGCGGTTATTTGGATATCAATACGCAAAAGAATTCATTCAAGAAAAGCGATCCAGTGAATGGGTTAAAAGATTACCATCTGTGATTACTGCACTGAATAACGAGATTACTAGAACAATCAACATGAAACCTATCAACGCGATTAAAAAGAAGTCAATACCCGTACAACCACAAAAAGATTTCCCTAGAAACGCTAGCGTTTCCCAACCAATTCTTGGTAGTAGTGTCATTGTGAGGTACTTATACGAACCAGGAGAGCTTGAAGGGGGTAGAAAAAGGGCTACTGATCCTATTTAGAGCGTCACTACGCATAAGATATCTAGTATAACACGATCAACTGGTAGACCTCCAGTCTATAAACTGGATTCAACTGCCCCTCAGCGGGGTTTTACTCGACAACAACTACAAGTGATTCCCGAGGATACTCAATTGCCACCGCATGGTCTTAACTAGCACCGTTGCGTCTATTGCACTCTAGACAAGTCAACATCACATTATTTCTGACATGACCGAGATTGTTATTTTTTCTGTCTACGGTGAATTGGCGAGGATCCTTATCCGAATATTGCCAACGCATTATACGATTGCAACTCGCGCAGTGATTATTCTGTTGTTTCTTCAAAGTGATTATTAATTTAGCATCAATATCAAATTCTCGTTGTTTTTTTTGGTCCTGTTGTTTGTAACCGGAGAGTTTTTTATTAATGATGCTAACATCAATATCACTTATTGTTGTGTCATTATCATCGAAAACAACTCTTCGAAGTTGATTTATGTTTCGTACTCTGGATACTGCGAGATAGACTAAATTTGACCATTCGATGTGATTATCCACCATCCAAACAATTGTATTCGATATAGTCAATCCCTGTGAAGAGCGTATTGTTGCTGCGTATCCTAGCGTCCACGGGGATTTATTAGCACGCAATGCATCTTCAACGACATTGATATCAACCAGCACAATATCATTTAATACCAGAATTTGTTTTTCATTCTGTCCTGGAATATCAACTTCAATGTTCTGTTTTCGTGTATCCGATGGCCTATAACAAAGGGGTACTGGAAGCGTTGCAAATTTTTCTTTATGCAATTCAAATAACTTCATCTGAAGTGTGTCCCTGACTATTTTTCTACTTGCAATTATCAAATCATTTGGTCTCCATGTTTCCCAGAAATCATTCATTGGAGTTTCTGAAATCACTTCACGCGCTATTTCACATTGGATTCTATCCGGTTGTAATCTAATTAGCGCTTTGAACTCGCGTAATCGTTCATCAAGTGATCTATAATCAGTGGTGATTTCTTCATAGTGGTCTACAAAACCCTTTAGCCATTCATGTGGAGATGCACCGACAAATGGTGGTGGTTGGTCTTGATCACCGCACATGACGACTTTTGTGTTTTTGTTTAACAACCACTCAAGAAATGTTTTTAATACATCTAATGACACTGTGCATATTTCATCCCAAATTATGATTTCAGGAATGAATTTATCACCCATACGCTCAGGAGTCCATTTGTCACCCTTCCATCGAAAAAAACTGTGATAAGTGCAAGCATTTACCCCTCGTTGTATCATCTCTCTGGCGAGTCTGTGAGTCGGTGTTAGCACAATCATGTTAGAAACGCTAGCGTTTCCACGACGAAATAATTCAATTGCACGAGTTGTCTTTCCTGACCCACCACAACCGTTTAAATAAACTGTCTTGTATCTACATACTGGATCAGATACCGGTGGTGCATTAGAAAGTTCTGATTGAATTTCAATACGGTTAGAACAAATATATTTATCATCCATGGCAACATCTGCGGATTCACAATACTCATGTAGCATCTCTTTTTTAAATCGCCAACGCCCCCAATTTTCTTCGGGATCTGTGAATGCCGCTACAGCTGATTTGTACTTATTGTGTATATACATCGAATCAGTGGCCACTCTAACCGCGGTATTAGGAAATCTATTTATCATCGAAAATAGATTAATAGAAGCATAGGCTAACATTGAACTTCTCAAATGTGTGTACTGGGAATTATATCCATCACAGTAGGTAACAACCGTACCTAATTTCTCACCATTGGATAGAAAAGCATCCTTACGGGATACAAGTTTCCCCTGTTTCATTAAATCCGCTACAATAAAATCGTATTCAGCGACATCTATGATCAACCGCGAAGAATATTTTGCGTTATCGTATCGTCCACCCTGGGTAAATTTACCGATTATTCTTCTTCCGAGATCTTTTGCTTGTTCTTTTTTAATTTCAAATAACTTCTTAGACCAATTTATGATTTCTTCTTCACTGAAATCTGGAAACTGTTTTCGTAGTTCGTTGATTATTCTATCTAGATCGGGTTGTGGTAGCCAAACTTCTTTCTGAGCTCGATAGCATACAATAGCCTCGGAAACAATCAACGATATTAGCATACCACAATCAATCATATATCTCAATAGCACTATTGGCATCCAGGCCTTTTCAGATAGGTGTCTACCGAGCCAAACATAACTACACGGATGTAACCCTGTAGCTAATTCAAATGATATCACACGAGCGAATCCGGTTAAATCAAAATCAGGCAATGGTCCATTAATCGCAACACGAGTCATTTCATGCGTGGGGTGTCCAAATCGTTTGAAGTACTCAGCGCATTCCCCATACCCGAGAAAACTTCCGGAATAACACGCGGATATATCAATTGAAATCATACCATCACGTGAGTATTTCGTATTCCACAGTCCTCCATGACCAAATTCGACGCAACTCAATTTAACATCCTCGAGAAAATCATTTCGTGTTGGACGCCATGAGTTTTTTTCTCTTGCGAAGTGAGCTACCACTGATGGAATAGTAAAACTATCCGTGAGTAGTTTTTCATGGGAATTCTCCGGTGAAAAATCACTAGCGATTTTTTTCATTCTGTTATCTAATTCTTCAACGCGATATAATTCACCATTTGGTTTTACAAATTGATCGAATTCTTCATCACTTCTAAGTAACCACACTGACACAGGATCATCTTTACACAATGCATGAATAGCATCGAATAATCTCTCTTCATAGAAAACATCCCCGACGAACTCCTTAGGGATATATTTCACGGTTCGTTCTCGTGGAAATATTGTTACCGCAGGTGTCCACGCGTGTTTGTTATGATCTATAATCTGTATTGGTGCTCCATTTTTGTTATATTTCGGTTCGTATAAAACCTCTCCGGTTATCGTCATAACGGTTATTGGGAATCGTAATGATGTTTCTAATTTAGCTATATCAGAAATCTTTGCACCATGCTGTTTCACTGTCAGTTCCCACTCGGTTATTTTCGTACGCCGCAGATCAGTTAGTTTATTTCCTCGGGATGCATTTGTGAAGTGTTCTATTATTCGTTCTGCTACACAATTAAGCCCTGACGAATATTTCATAGGAGCTAGTTTTGCGATATCGGGTAGCAGCAGAGAGGGTGAACAGACCAGCTTTTTTAGACGTCAACGATGCTTCCTTCTAGTTAATATTTACTAGGAAGTTCTCAATTTGTCAAATAAACCCTTCTAGTTAATATTTACTAGGAAGTTCTCAATTTGTCAAATAAACCCTTCTAGTTAATATTTACTAGGAAGTTCTCAATTTGTCAAATAAACCCTTCTAATAAATATTTACTAGGAAGTCTTAATTTGTCAAATAGACCTAATAAATATTAACTAGAAGGGTCCATTTGGTAAAAAAAAAAGACGCCATTTAGTTGACGTTCACCTCCTCGGCTGCTAATGCGCTAACAATTTTTTTTACGATGAAAATCCTTAAGATTTCACAAATAAACTAATTTGCAAAACCTCACCTCGTAAATCAATCAGATTATTAGATTGGTCAGTGAGTTTAAAATTAATTCTTGTTAATAAATTATTATGGCATTGCATGTAGACAGGATTAGTTGGATTTTCAATAATTAAAAATCCTGGAGGAGCTGTTGGTGCAAATGAGTATAAAATATAACCCTGCTGAGCTTGATTTGATTGTTCGAGATTTATTTGATAGCTTCCTTCAATAACATCACATACTAAATTGAGCGCAATCACTGTTGAAATATTCACATTGTTCGGAGCAATATGTCTACCGCCGCCTTCTGGATCATTATTAAATTTCAGAATATTTGCTGTAGGATTCTTCGATTTTTTCCAATTATCGTGGATTCTTTTAAACCCAATATTAATAGCATCGTCAAGTTGTTTCTTTAGTTTATCCGGATTATATCCAGGGATTTTAAAATCTTTAATCTCCGTTTTATTAATATTGTATAGATCCGCAAACTTATCATGTAAGATCTCTTCATTTAATACTTCTTGAATAATTTTCGAGTGAAATATTTTCATATCGTCGATGATTTTATTACCCGTTTCTACGACGTTGATAAATTCATCCTTGGTGAGAGAGCCGGATTTAATAGATATTAGCAGTAGTGAAAAATCGTTATTCATTGCTGTGAAATTTCCGTTAATGAGAGGAACATAAATTGATTCAAAAATTTCTTTATTAAAGAATTTATTAGGAGCATAATCTTGATAACTCTTGACTTCATTGACGGGTTTTATTTTGTCGGTGATATAATCGGATTTTTTAGGTTCGGGTGGAAAATCCTTCGAATTTTCTCGCGAGTTATCCGGTGGTAATTCAGGCCATCCTAACACTGATCTTATAGAACTCTGATAAATATCTACAACGTATCCTTCTGTATTTATCTCGATCGCAGATGATAGTGTTGGTTCATGAACTGTTATAGCGATTTTTGATTCTTTCCCAGTGATAGATTTAATTCTTCGTTGAAATTCAGCATTGATCTGTTCGATTTGGTATGATCCTGTTGGTATAGAAACAACCTGCCAATCTGGTGTTCCGTCTTCACGATTCTTGTTTGCAAATACCAAGGAATTATTCGGTTGTTGACCACCAAATGCTTTCGATCTAATATTAGGCCAGCTATGATATACTCGTAGTTTTGCTAATGCGATCTCGCTCACGGGAACGGGAATTGGAAAATTCACACTGAATTCAGGGTTTATTGATGTTATTGATATCATGCTTGTTTTCACCGGTGTTGTATTTGTTACTATTTGTTGAAGTAGTTCTTGCGACGACATTATTATTATTATTCTGCTCTAATTTCAGCATTGTTGATTTATACAATTGAGCCATAGTTGAGAATTCGCTATCTGATATTGTTGTGTCATCCAACGACGATGATATCAACGAGGATAATTGCGAGTAACCGGCAGATGCAATATGATATTTAATTAAATAATCATGTAGTTTACTCTGGCTACACGATGATAGTTTTTTTGTGATCCCGGTTAATATACCCGCAATTGTAGCTATGGAAGAAATAACAATTGGAACTACAACCGGAGCAATCATTGTAACCGAAGATAGTATTATCCCAGCAGCAGTGATTACTCCCGACACCGAGTACACAGTGACATCAACTGCGGTTATTCTTCGTTGGTATTTTTTTATTTTTATTTGATACTCCTCACAGAGAGAACTGAGTTTAGTTTGAAATTCTCTGACTTGATCATAGCGATACTGATTCGATGATGGAGTCATTTTATTTTAAAGGTGCTAGCATTTTCAATTACAAATTACTTTGTAATTTTGAATCGTGAAAGAATTTTTAAATCAATTTAATTGTTTACTTAAATCCACTACGAATTCTACGTACCACGTTACTGAAACCTTGGCTAGATTTCCATCTGTATTTGTTATCGTGAATTGTTCAGTTGTATCCTTGTCGATGATCGTTGATATCGTATTATTGACTCCAGATGAACTACTTGATGATATATCAAACTGAGTCGGTGATATTATTATTAATCGATAAATACCCTTGACTGCTGCGGTTACGGTTAAAATATTGTTTGTGGGAGTCCACATAAATGATCCGTATTGAATCGTGTATACTACGTTGTTGACGATAGATTTATTATGAGGAATTTTTACTTTTTCAACAACGCTTATCATTCTCATTGCATCATCCCTTATTGCGTTGTTGAATGTTTTAAGTTCATCGATGGATTTTTTAATATCGGGAAGTGTTATTTCAATTTTATCAAATGGGCTCCCAATAAACTTGTCCATGAGGTTTTTACGAAACGTCATAAATAGTTTCGTGTGTTTTTCATATTCAGATTGAAGAGTTGCTAGTTCTAACATAGAATCTTTTATTACAGTGAGTTTTGGTGTGGTTACTGGTGGATTTCCAAAAAATTCTAGTATGGGTTTGTCAATTTGGTCAATTGTATTTTTTTGTGTTTCACTAAACTGGTCAAATACAATTATATGATCATCATACTTATCATTAAGCGATTTTAATGAATTCACTGTGTTATCATATGTTGCTAATTTATCCGTAATCGTTGAAACAAGTACACCTGGTTTGAGTTTACCCCCATCAGAAAATAACGCGATAGTATCCTCTGCTGCGTCTCGTTGTTTAACTAAAATATCATTAAGAGAGATATTACTACTTTTCAATTTACCCTGACGATCTTGAAATACAACTATTTCACCAGGATCAATATTTGCTAGGTTTAATATTTCGGATATTTCATCTTCGATTAGTTTTTTAATATCCTTGTTATCAACGGTTTCAACTCCACTATCAGGTTTTTTCAGCGATGATAAAGATCGTCCCCAAATATCAATCATTATTATAGAAATATTTTCATCGTCTAAATCCGATGGATTTTCAATCTAAAGATTTTTAATCCAAAATTCTTTCAGAATTTTTTAAAGAGATTTACCGCTAGTATACTCATTTACCACTACATGAGGTGGTTTTAAAGATTCTTTCGAAATAGCATTAAGGACATTTAATACTTCTCGACCGCATATTGGTGGGTCATTCAACGTTTGTGTTGGTAGTGTAGAATAAAAAATTGGAAATCTTTTAAATTTCTTAATATAACGCATAAATTCTTTTGGCGGCGCTAATCCATATGAGTCAAAATAAATAATCCCACGTGGATCAATTGTGTAACAAACCCAATGTGTTCCAGGTCCATCGCTGTTATCTAGATTAATAATACCGGTTTCAACATCATTAGGTTGTATTGGTAACTGATCTTTCATAAAAACACCTCTGAATTTTTTTATCGCTAGTTTTTTAGCGGCATCAATTAAATCAAAATTGGACATGGGAACCATCGGTTCCTTAATCACATATTTGGAAATTGAAGATTTCGGAACTTTATCGTTCCTGGAATTCGAAGACCCTTTCCGCTGTACCATGAATACGGGGTTCCTGGTAGTCTTAGACCCTTTCCTTTTTTTTTACCAGATCCACGAGTGGATCTGCGGATGGATCCGCCTGTTGCCTTTTTCAATGCCATTCCTGCCGCGGTACCAACGGCTCCTAACGCTGCCGCCTTCGCCACCGCTGGGGCCGCTGCGGCAATCAACCCTGGAATCAACCCTAACAGCGGGAATATACCACCAGTCTTTTCCGTGTTTTTAATCGCGCTCGTAGAAAGATTAATCTGAACTCCTTTTTTTTCTTTCAGCGCTTTATTAAAATGATTAGTCTGAGTTTTCGTCAGCGATAGCTTATTCCCTCCGCCATTCATTTGATTAGGTTTCAGCGTTATTGTGGTTCCACATTGCTTAGCTGATTTGGATTGTAGTTTTTTTATTTGACCAGGTGTCAACGTAACATTGATATTACTATACGACATTATACAAAACAGATTGATTCTAAATTAGAAATTCAAATTGCACAGCAATTTTTAAGCATTTCTGAAATTGTAAAGTAATTTTCAATTACAGATTTTCCACTGGTGCATCTGCCAGTCTCATTCGTCCACCAACACCCTCGAGTATCATTGACTTATCACTGAGAATGACAGCAACCGCTCTATAATTAGCAATACCACCAGGACGGGTTACACGAGCTCGGAAGTGTATATCAACGACGGACTGTCTCATCAAGTCAAGATGTTCCAGCGAAAAGTAATAAATCGGGTACAGACTTCTAAAATCCAACTGTGATATTTGTAGACCAGTATCGACATTTTGATCGCGTCCCATATACGACAGCAACCGATGATAAACTCGTGCAATGTGGTTGTTTTCATAGTTAAGTTGTATATCCTCGGATGGTTCTTGCTGTCCGTTTATTTTCAACGAGACTTCATTAACACCTATCTGATCAAATATCATGTGGGAACGTTCTTGATTGTTTAATCGCGCAGTATTCTGTAGCGCAATAAAAATATGACGTGGAGCTGAAATACCCTGTTTTGATGCTAGATGCCATGTAAGTGTACCATCAATATTAGAATCCATGGTATCTGTGGACGTTGACAACCAACTTAATAATCTCTTCCCCCCTTGATCCATAAATGACAGTAACCGCGGTTCTGTTGACAACGACGGAGTCAACACTGGCATCCACAGTGATAGTTTTTATAAAATGACTTTACCAGCGGCAACGCCAGCACCGCGCCAGATTGCATAATTATCAGTACCTCTTCGTACTAGTGCTATAGTATGCTTTACTCCATAGATGACTTTTCTGACGTTTCTACAAAATCCGAATATGTGATGGAGCGGAATAGCACATGAAAACCGTCGACGCTCTCCTTGCAACGTTGCTACTCTTGTTGCAAACCCTAGGTTGTAACCGGGAATATTATTTATGACATCAAAATCAGCATCTGGTCTTGTATATCCGGCTGGTGCTGGATTAAGTGCTGTAACTTGTGTTGCCTTTACTCTAGAATACTGGACGTGCTCAGCGTTATCAGTAATATCCTTAGAGAACATCATAGATGGACCAGCCGATCTAGTATAATCATCAGAATATCTCGCTAACCCGATTATTCCCGTAGCAACATCAACTTCACGTTCAATAGATTCGATTTCTCTTCCATCAATGAGATATCTAGCACTTTCAAATAACGCCATGATGCCATTGTTAACAAAACCAACTCGGATAGTTGGGTTATTTGCATATGGTGTATCATCATGCTGTAAAAGTTCACCTTCGACTTCAATAAAGGCTTCAGCGGGTAAAAAGTATTTACTGGTATCATGAACTTGAAGTTCAATTCTTCCACGAAGATCAGGTTGTACTGCGTGATAGGCAAAAAATTGATAATCACGTACAGAATCATCTTTAAGTACTGGGGCTTCCATGTCAAATGCAACATCAGGGTTCTGTTTGAACATTTTTTATTATATACCCGTTGGTCTAAATTAGAAATCGGAAACGCTAGCATTTCTGAGAGGTGAAATCACTCAAAATCGATGCAAAATACAGAATTAAAAATAAAAAAAATAATATTATGTTAAATTAATTATTTAGTTGGGTATATTAATAATGTTGCTGATGAAAACAAATCTAGATAACGAAGATCAAATCGAAAATACAAATATTTCAATAACTATAACAACTGAGAATCCTATTCAAATAACCAGAAATATTAGTGTTTCTAACACTAGTGTTTCTAACACTAGTATAGGAAATTCAAGTGGAAACATTAGTGTTTCTAATACAAGTATAAGAAATGCTAGCATTTCTACTGAAACCATCGAAAATTCAGAAAATACAAGTATTTCAATAACTATAACAATTGGAAATCCTGTCCAAATAAATATAACCAAAAACGCAAGCGTTTCTAACACAAGTGTTTCTAATACAAGTATAAGAAATGCTAGTAATTCTAGTGATGATTTTTGAGAAAATATTATTCACCGACGTCGGAAATTCTTTGAATTAGAAAATGCTTTAGTACTTTTAAAGCCACTTCCTGCTATCATATTTGCTGTTATGTTATCCTGGGCGTTAGTTATCAACGACTGTAGTTTTTCATCTACTGCGTTATTTATTATTTTACTAACCCGCGCAGGCATTACTGCAGTAGATGGCAGTGAAGTCATTCTAGAAATGCTAGCATTTCCAGGTTTTGAAAAATTTCTACGTCGAACTAGCGCTGTTAGTTTATCCCGAGCGGCTGAAAACGCCTTACTAGCAAGATCACCAACAGCGCTAATACCCTTATCTCGGATAACATCAATTGCTTTCATTGATAATTGTTTTGCAAACGGAGCCACTTTTGGAGCCATTCTTGAAAATAATCCCATTATAGTATTACCGAGACCATCTCCATAGTATACTCGGTATTTTGGTAATCGTGAGTTTACCACGTAGACGTTAGTTGGTTTATCATGGTTGTAGTGTATGATCATTCTCTATATAGAAACACTAATGTTTCCAAATGCTAAAGCATTTCCAATTATCTAATCGCTATGATAACCGTAGAAATTCGAAGAATTTCCATCCAAAGAATTTTCGGCTAACTCTTCAATGAAATCTCTATATGTTGCAATATCCATGATACCACCTTGAAATAACCTCCTACAGATATCAGCTGCTTCATTGATTATTTCTGGTGAGTTATTCCCAGCTCTTTTCCCTCCTACAAGTATTTCTAATCGTGCTATATCACCGAGAATATTACCAGGACATGTTACATTAGAATTTCCAACACTAGAGTGAAAATCCATAGGTGAATATCCCTTTCCGGTTTTTTTCTTAGTTTTTGCTTCTCTTTTTCTTTGTTGTTCTTGTTGCTTTTCTTCTTCTTCTTGTTGTTTTTCTTCTTGTTGTTGTAAATCATAATCTTCAATTCCTCTCGTAAACATTTTATACTCCAGTTTTCCCCTTTTTAAACGATCAATATTTTGATTCATTTTAAACAACCAATCAACCCAGTCAGGTCGTGATATTTTACTCTCTTTATACTCGTCCTTCAAAAAACGTTCTCTTGAATAATAGCTTTGGACAGCAAAATTACCAAAGGCGATATAATCGTCGGGTTTTATTAATTGAAATTTTTTTATTTGTATTATACCCCCCGGAGTGAATTTGTCTATAAAGGGAACACCACGAGGAGTGGAAACTGCGCCCTCGTCTTCGACGGATTCATCACCGACATCAATACCACTTTGTCGTTGTATTTCCATTTGAGTTGCCATATCACCTGAAAGTTTTTGTATAGCCTGTTTTGTTTGTTCAGTTCCGATTGCTATTTTTTCAAGTTCACCAAGAAGAGGCCTCTCTGTTCGTTTTCCTTCTTCAGGGACATCTCCATATATCGCCCGTTCAGTAGCTGTTTTCACACCCTCAGTTGCACTAACAATAGGTTTGAAGAGTTGTTGTGTATCATCAGAAAAATCAGTCTGAAGTAATTGCCGCTGTTGAAGTTTTTCACGTATACGATCACGAAGGGGTAATATTTTATTAAGAGCGCTAAGTCGTTCCTTTACGTTTCGTGTGGTCAATGATTGTCCTACCATTATTGAAAGAGTATCACTATTGTCAAATTGGAAATGCTTTGCATTTCCATCTTTGAGTTTCCATCTTCGATTTTCAAAGTAAAAAAAAATCACTAGATTATACTTCCTCGTTTACACACATAATTTTACTTCCTCGTTTACACAGGTAGTGTGTGTGACATGTATACCGTACGGTTATACAAACAAAGGAGGCTCTCTACGCGTGGGGCTCATCACCCTCAAAATCTCCTTGAGAGTTTTCCATCAATATTTTTAATTGTCTCACTTTACAATTAATAAGTCTCTTTTGTTCATATTCTAAGCCTAATTGCTTACGTACACGTTCAACGATGCTACATAATGGTACGAAGACATTAACATCTTCAGTATTTACTAAGCTCTCACGTATAAGCTTTTGGATATTCTTAATTAAAAAATATTTTTTAGATAGGACATATTTTCCGGTCTGTTCTGCAAATTGTATATCCTCGAAATTGGTCATAATTTGATCACAATCCAAACCTGAACATAATTTTACATTTTCATCCTTAAGTTTGTTGATTTCAATAATAATCAATTTGAGATTTTCAAGATTCATATATATATAAAAATATATTTGTTCAAATACAAAATATGAAAATTCTTTAGAATTAAAAATACAAAGTATTTCAAATACAAAGTATTTTCAAAATGAATTCTGGATACACTAAGGTGTTGATCATCTTAGTATACCCAGAAGCTTAATGCGATTATAGGTGATTATGATTATATATAATGAATGACGACGGCACATTCACCGTTTTGAACCCCCTTGGTGTTTTATACATCAAGCAGCGCTCAACGGTTACAACCGACAAACACATAACAATAGATTATAGGTGAACAATGAATGAATTGATTTCAATGACAATGACGACGGTACAACAATAGATTATAGGTGAACAATGAATGAATTGATTTCAATGACAATGACGACGGTACAACAATAGATTATAGGTGACACAATGAATGAATTGATTTCAATGATAATGGATGACGCGGGCTATTCTACATTCAAGTGTAAACAAAACTGCAAAATCGAAACTTTGGTTTTGAATGTCAATAATAACGTTCATACCACGTGTGACGGTGTGGTTTTGTTTACACTTGAATTTCGGCTAAATGCCCAATTATAATAAAGACGAATTTGTATATATACACTCATTACGACGAGGTGATATAAAATAGGTGTAGTGATTGTAATTATTTGTTTGTTTATTAGCGATCACTGACAACGTTGAAAACACGCATAATACTTGAAACAGACATTAAAAAAAATGTTTAAATACGACGTGTCTATAAAACAGTTCTGTTAATACTTGAAAAAAGACAAAATTGATTAAGTGTTGTTCAGATTTATGTAATTATAACAGCCAATCAAGAATCGAAGATTTTCCAACGCTAGTATTTCCGTGTTTAAGATCCGTAACTCTGTCATTGGTGGAAATCCTACGGATTTCACACGCGTTATACCTAACGGAGTTATTCCCCGTGAAATCCGTAAGATTTCAGATTATACAGTTACGTAAGTAAATTGAATTTTCTTATTAAAGCGTTTTGAAAAAGCGGTTTTAGTTTTATTCTCTGCCACTTTTTGTACCGAGGGTGGGCAAATATCGAAATACTTACCAGCTGAAGTAATAGACGGAAATATTTTTTCCTTGTTGTCAGTGATCGCTTTTACTGGTCTAGCATTTTTCGAGTATTTTCCAGTCCCACCTCGTTTTGTGTTTTCACATTGAGAAATAGCTTGAAGGTTGTTCAATTTGTTATTCTTAGTATCGGAATCAATATGATCAATAACAAGGTCATCATTGATCAATCCGTTAAATACTTCATAGACGAAACGATGATTGAGATATTTCTTATTCCCGCAAACCTCAAATATCCCATACCATTATCACACCCAACAGATTTCTTATTTTTACTGTGTCTAACAACACCATCACGAGAAGCTTCGTAATTTTTAATAACAGGATGTCTTTGAAATTCTTGGCTCATTTGTATATATAATATATCTATTTGTCTAATTCGTTAATTGGCTGAATTATAACATTGGAAAATCTTTTTATATAATCAGCCGTAGTTTTTATGATTTTGCCGTCATTGACGTCGTTAGGATTTTTGATTCTTCGCTTGTCATAATAACGTTTTAACTCTCTATAACGCTTACCCCCGCAATTAATGCATAACTGCGACTTGCCTCTTACACCTACCCCACAATGCAAGCATGGTAGAGGTCCCTCCGAACCGTTTCTCACACTCTGCATATGATACCCACAGAATTCATTTCTACATGATTTGTTACACGGAGTCTTTGATCCAATCATAAGCCATTTGCAATGATTCATTATATAAAATTTTCTTATTTAAATACTTGTTTTAATTATAATATGAAGGAGTTCAAGAGATTATCGAAAATTAAGCCTTGGAAAAATGTTAGATTTAATCTCGATAGAATCTCTGATATACCTAAAAGTCTAGTAGATGATAAACCACTATTGAGTAAAATCAGCGACTGTTTTAATGAGTTTAAGCGTGATGGAGCATCTCATACGTGGTCGACATTTCGAATTATTGATGAAGATGTCAATATACCCATAATTGATGCTACTATGAATGATATAAGAGCAGCTGAGATACTTTCACACCTTGGCCAGAAATCCAAAGGATTTCTACGGAGGTATTTTTTTAGAATAAAATTCATTATCGAAGAGGAAGGTGAATGGATTATCAGAGATAAATTTGACCCAATCCTTAAGGATAAAAAAACTGTTATTGTGAGTAGAGATTCCAAACCAGGAACTCTAACTGGGATTGACAAACCATACTATGAGAAATCTTACCCTGTAACAGCAGTTGTGTATGGGTTATATCCAATAAATAATAATCCTAATATTGCAAAACTAGCTCCGATGTTTTCATCATCAGTGGCTTTGCCACTTAATTGTGTAGCAACACGGTTAATAGAACACTTTACAAATGCATCCCGGGGAAACAAATTAACTGATCTACGAAGAAAAAAAATAACCGAATGGGAATTAACAGTGAAACAACGCGGAGCAAGGATTTCCGATATAGCTAAATTAGAAGCATTATTAAAATTTCCAATATCAGTAGCGACAATAACCGGAGAAGTATTATACGAACCGAAATATCAATCGCGAGGAGCTCCAATTGAAATTATCGATCATAACAAACACGCGTGGACACCCGCGGTAAATATATTTCCACGAGAAAGAACTATTCGATATATCCCTAAAGAATTTTCTAGGGATGGTTTCTATGAAGAGAAATTATTTGATGCTATTCACACATTAACCAAAGACGACCCTGTGTCAATGTGGTTACTCAGGAGTAATGAGGATCCGGAAATAGGATTTGATCAGTTTGTAAAACCAAATGGTGAATTATATCGAACTGAAGAATTAGATACCAAAATGAGAAAAATCGCTAATGAGTACTTAGAAGGAAACACTAGTGTTTCTACTGTAGAAAAACTACTTACGGATAGCTTCACAATTCCATCAGTGGTAGCTCACTTTGCAAGAGAAAAAAACTCATGGCGTCCAACACGAAGTGATTTTCTGGAGGATGTGAAGTTGAGTTGCGTCGAATTGGGTCATGGAGGATTGTGGAATACGAAATACTCACGTGATGGTATGATTTCAATTGATATATCCGCGTGTTATCCTGGAAGTTTTCTCGGATATGGAGAATGCTCTGAATATTTTAAACGATTTGGACATCCCACACATGAAATGACTCGTGTTGCGATTAATGGTCCATTGCCTGATTTTGATTTAACCGGGTTCGCTCGTGTGATATCATTCGAATTAGCTACAGGGTTACATCCGTGTAGTTATCTTTGGCTTGGTAGACATATGTATGAAAAAGCGTGGATGCTAATTGTGCTATTGCGATATATGATCGATTGTGGTATGTTAATATCATTAATTGTCAGCGAAGCTATTATATGCTATAACGCGCAGAAAGATGTTTGGTTACCAAAACCCGATCTAGAAAAAATAATTAACGAACAACGAAAACAATTAGGAGATTGTGAAACACTTATGGATTGGTCTAAGAGGTTATTCGAAGGTAGGAATAGAGAGGCTAAAGAGCTCGGACGAAGAATAATCGGTAAATTCACTCAAGGTGGAAGATTTGACAATGCAAAATATTCTTCGAGATTGATCTTAGACAATGAAGAATACGATTTTATCATAACCGATTTAATAAAAAAAGGAAAATTTGTAACCCGTAGGGATGCTTTTCGATCCAATGGTGAGAAATTAGGTACGGTTATTACCTACTGTGATGGATATAGTTGTCAGTACACAGATTTGAGAAGTTCTATGCTAGCCTATTCTTGTATTAATCTATTCTCGATGATAAATAGATTTCCTAATACCGCGGTTAGAGTAGCTACTGATTCGATGTATATCCATGAGAAATATAAATCAGATGTAGCTAAATTCACAGATCCTAAGGAAGCGTGGGGAAATTGGAGGTTTAAAAAAGAAACATTACATGAATATTGTAAATCCGCAGACGTTGCTATGGATGATAAATACTTGAAAAGTAACCATAATATCTCAGAGATTCAATCAGAATTTTCTACTGCACCGCCCGTATCCGATCCGATTTGTAGATACAAGACAGTTTATTTAAACGGCTGTGGTGGATCAGGAAAGACAACTCGTGCAATCGAATTATTTCGTCGTAAAAATCCTACGGATTTCACAAACATGATTGTGTTAACACCAACTCACAGACTCGCCAGAGAGATGATAGCGCGGGGGGTAAAAGCCTGTACTTATCACAGCTTCTTTCGATGGAAAGGCGATACATGGACTCCTGATCGAATGGGTGATAAATTTATTCCTGAAATAATAATCTGGGATGAAATATGCACGGTATCGTTGACAGTATTACAGATATTTCTATCATGGTTGTTATTGAAAAATACAAAAGTCGTCATGTGCGGGGATCACGGCCAACCGCAGCCATTTGTTGGTGGATCTCCACATGAATGGTTAAAGGGTTTTGTAGATTATTATGAAGAGATTAATACCGACCATAGATCACTTGATAAACAATTACGAGAATTCAAAGCGCTAATTAGATTACAACCGGATAAAATCCAATGTGAAATAGCGCGTGAAATAATCTCTGAAACTCCCATGAATGATTTTTGGGAAATGTGGAGACCAAATGATTTAATAATCGCGAGTAGAAAAATAGTCAGAGACGCACTTCAGATAAAGTTGTTTGAATTACATAAAGAAAAATTTGCAACACTTCCAGTACCACTCTGTTATAGACCTAAGGATACACGAAAGCAGAATATCGACGTTGACATTCCTGGACAACAACAAAAGCAGAATTTAGTATTAAATGATATTGTGCTGGTTGATATCAGCGTCGTTAAAGATGCATTGGGGAACTCAAAGAGTTCTGCTGATAAATCCCCATGGACGTTAGGTTATGCAGCAACAATACACTCTTCACAGGGATTGACTATATCCGATACAACTCTTTGGATAGTAGATAATCATATTGAGTGGTCAAATTTAGTTTATCTCGCAGTATCCAGAGTACGGCGAATAAACCAACTTCGAAGAATTGTTGTTGACGATGAAATCATTGGTAACGATATTATCACTGGTGATAAAATCAGTGATATAATCAGAAAAAAACTCTCTGGCTATAAACAACAGGATAAAAAAAATAAACGAGAATTTGACATTGATGCTGAATTAATAATCACTTTGAAGCAACAACAAAATAATTACTGCGCGAGTTGCAATTGTATAATGCGTTGGCAATATTCGGATAAAGATCCTCGCCAATTTACCGTAGACAGAAAAAATAACAATCTCGGTCATGTCAGAAACAATGTGATGTTGACCTGTCTTGAGTGTAATAGACGCCGGGGTGACAGCACCCTGGGTGCTAATTAAGACCACGCGGTGGTAATTGAGTATCCTCGGGAATCACTTGTAATTGTTCGCGTGTAAATCCTCGCTGAGGAGCAGTTGAATCCAGTCTATAGATTGGAGGTCTAGAAACGCTAGCGTTTCCACCCGTAGATCGTGTTATACCGGATATATTATGCGTAGTGACACTCCAAATAGGATCGGTAGCTCTTTTTTTACCACCCTCAAGCTCTCCTGGTTCATATAAGTACCTTACAATGACATTACTACCAAGAATTGGTTCTTTTTGTGAAATTCCTTGGATTTCCATTTTGATAGACGCCTTCTTAATAGCGTTGACAGGTTTCATATTAATTGTTCTAGTAATCTCATTATTGATTGCGGTAATCACAGCTGGTAATCTCTTGACCCATTCACGGGATCGTTTATCCTGGATGAATTCTTTCGCATATTGATATCCAAATAACCGCTCAGCAAGGGTTTTATTAAACCGTTCAACAATTGCCTGATCGCGATGTAGCGCAGTGTGTCCTCGTCTGATGGCGACATTATGATGTTTCATCGTAGATGTAACAACACCTTGAAATTCCTTGCCAGGATCAACTTGTAACAGATTTGGCCAGCGCAGAGGACCTCGTCGATAAATGTTTTCAAATGCAGAAGCTACTTCAGTAGATGATTTTGTTTTTAACGGTTCTGCTTCTTTGTATCTACTCGCAATATCAACTAACGTTAACGCGTATTTGTAACCGTTGTCATGCGGCAGAAATAGTATATCAGCTTGATGAACTTCATTAGGTGTTGTAACATCAAAATACGAATAGTTAATTTGTTTAGGCGCTGGTAGATAAATTTGCCATATTGCTTGTTTAGATAACCAGTTTGCCGCTGTAGTTTTTTTCACCTTTGATGCGCTAGCGAGTTTATTAATTGCTGCGTAACCTCTCCAGTATCCTCTCGGAGAATAATAAATAGATTCCATATTAAAATGCTAGCATTTTCAATTACCAGCACCTAACATCAATTTACCCTTCATAGCAGATTTTACCAACCACGAAGCCAATTTTTCTTTGAAGGATTTATCAGGAATAGCATTTAACGCATGAATTAATTTTACATCTGCGAGATGTCTGTGTTGAAGATTGCTGCTTTTATAAGCGACATCATGAGAATGACACGCCTTATCAATAGCGTTTATTGGATACTCGCCGGGTCGGGGTAAATTTTGATCATCAAGTCTGATATCTAATCGTGTTCCCGGTCCACAGTAGCTATATCCTGGAAGGTGCTTTTCTCCTGGATACTTTGCCCACGGTGTTCCTGGGAGTTTTGTCAATTTGGCTGCAATATCACCTCCTCGTTTTTTTTAAAGGTTTCGTGGAAGTAAATCTAAATTTTTTCGTACTACATTGTACGCATTTACCAGAAAGCGCTGATCGATTATTTTTCGTTGTAATCGTCGTCAAGTCATTTGTGCCAGTACGTGTCCTACACTTCACACAATATAGATCCATAATTTATATATAACAGTTATGAATGTAATTGATTATTCAGCTACTCGACGACGGGAACCTATTAAACACCATGCAATGTTACCAAATTCTATTCGCGCGATTATCATCGGACCATCTGGAAGTGGTAAAACACAATTGCTACTTAATTTGATAACGAGATGGATGAAGTGGGATAAATTGTACATGATTGCTCCGAGTGTAGACGATCAACGATGTTATGAAGTATTAAAGGAGTTTAACGAAGCCGCGCTAGAAATTAACGGTGATGGTGTTATTGAGTTTATAACCGATATCGAAGAGGCACCTAGTATTGATGATATTGATGGAAGTATTAACAATTTAGTCGTATATGATGATATCATGTTAGATAATCAAAAGAATCCTGCTAGAATATTTTCCCGGGGGCGTCACAAAAACACCGATGTGATATATATCACTCAACGTTACACTCAAATACCAAAAGTGATCAGAGATAACTGCAATATGCTATGTGTATTTAACGGAGTTGATACTCATACTCTTAGAAATATTTGGCAAACTTGGTGCGGTGGTGATATGGATCATAATCAATTTAAAAATTTCTTTAGCCGCGCTCAGTCAATCCCACACGGATTTGTGACGATAAATTTATCAGACCCTCGGACAAGATATCGTGTCGGACTTGATCAAATATTTAGTTAGCGCATTAGCAGCCGAGGAGGTGAACGTCAACTAAATGGCGTCTTTTTTTTTACCAAATGGACCCTTCTAGTTAATATTTATTAGATCTATTTGACAAATTAGGACTTCCTAGTAAATATTTATTAGAAGGGTTTATTTGACAAATTGAGAACTTCCTAGTAAATATTAACTAGAAGGGTTTATTTGACAAATTGAGAACTTCTTAGTAAATATTAACTAGAAGGGTTTATTTGACAAATTGAGAACTTCCTAGTAAATATTAACTAGAAGGAAGCATCGTTGACGTCTAAAAAAGCTGGTCTGTTCACCCTTATCATTTAACGGATATATCCCATAAACCATTGCTGTTACGGGATAAGATCTTTCGTAGTATGGTTTGTCAATGCCGGTTAGAATCCCTGGTTTGGAATCTCTACTCACAATGACAGCTTTTTTATTCTTGAGGATTGGTTCAAATTTATCCTTAATAATCCATTTGCCATCGACTTCGATAATGAATTTGATTCGGAAAAAATGCCGTTTTTCCCCAACACGTGAAATTATCACTGCTGCTTTTTCATCAGTCATGGTAGCATCAACAACACCATCAATTCGAAATGTTGACCAACAATAAGATGCTCCATCACGCTTGAATTCATTAAAACAGTCTCTGATTTTACAAATCATGGCTTTATCAAGAATTGTATTCTTTGGTGTATTAGAAGCTATATCGAGATTGAATTGAGCATCTTTCCAGGGGTAATCTCTCTTGGACGTTTTTTTTTGGTTTATCGAGATTAAATCTAGGATTGATTTTCAATAATCTCTTAAACTCTTTCATGTTTCCGTCTATTGGACGTTTTTTGGGTTTATCGAGATTAAATCTAGGATTGATTTTGTTACGTCTTTTTGGTTTATCGAGATTAAATTTAGGATTGATTTTCAATAATCTCTTAAACTCTTTCATGTTTCCGTCTCTTGGACGTTTTTTGGGTTTATCGAGATTAAATTTAGGATTGATTTTTAATAATCTCTTAAACTCTTTCATGTTTCCGTCTCTTGGACGTTTGTTACGTTTTTTGGGTTTATCGAGATTAAATCTAGGACTAATTTTTAATAATCTCTTAAACTCTTTCATGTTTCCGTCTCTTGGACGTTTTTTGGGTCTATCGAGATTAAATCTAGGATTGATTTTTAATAATCTCTTAAACTCCTATCAGCATTGAATTCAGCATTTTTCGAAGGCAATCTCTTGAACTCCTTCATGCTATACTAAAAACAAGTGTCTAAATGAAAGGTTTATGTATAATGAATCACTGCAATGGATCAGTCAATGAATTAGACAAATAGTATAGTATACTAATGAACCAGGAATTCAGACCACACCCAGTGAGTACAAATTATGAAGCATCCAGTGATGGTGTTGTAAGACACTGTAGACTGAAGAACCCAGTTGGGTGGGATAATGGTATGGGGTATTTGTTCTTTACTGTTGGAAAGAAGAAATATTACAATCGTCGTTTCGTATTTGAATGTTTCAATGGATTGATCAAATATGGTTTTGTTATCGATCACAAGGATTCTAATCCAAGGAACAATTCTTTATCAAATCTGCAAGCAATCACACAGAGTGAGAATTCCAAACGAGGAAGGACTGGCATTGGTTCAAAAAAAGTGAAACCAGTAAAATCTTTGAATACAACAACTAACGAAGAAAAAATATTTAAATCAATATATGAAGCCGGCAAGTATTTCAATATTTGTAGAGCCTCAGTACGATTCGTTGCAGAGGGGGTTTGTCGATCGGCTATTTCAAAAAGGACGGGACAAAAAGTTCAATTTAGTTATGTCTGATGCGTCATATTTTTCATTTAGAAATATATAATTGTTATAGAATAATGAATTCTGAAAACATGAATAGCATTTTATCCGAGATTTCAAAATTGAAAAGTTGGGATATTGAACTATCAGATGGGTTAAATCCTGATCAAATCATGTCTGATTTTCAGGATATAGAATACGGAGTTAACAACAATAAATACATGCTACCAAAGAAGTATGCGCTCATCAAAAGAATTCAGAATTCTATTAAGGACTCTCTCGCATTTTCCAGTGACGTAAGTGTGTTCGCTCCGTTGTATACCATCGTAGAACGAATACGAAAAGAATTGGGGTACGAATACGAATTGAAAAAGGAGGTTAATTCTAAAGTTAGAAACCTACGGGCGTTAATTCAAGAAAATGAACAATTTTGATTGACCGACCATTTATCATTATTTGATTGACCGACTATTTATCATTATTTGATTGCCCGACCATTAATCATTTTTTTTTTTAGCCGACCCTCAAGGGATGTCAAAAATCGATGGTGTTAGGTCGGGATTGAAAAATTGTTTTGCAATTGAAAAATTGTTTCTGATTTCAAATAATGGTCAATGAAGCATTAACAACCCGATTGGCTCGTGAACGACTGGATGCAATCAGGAGATTTGTACCAATTCGTGACTCTGTACGGAATAAACTACAACAACGACAGAGTCTTCAGACTGATTTTGCTATGGGATCCGAAGAATTGTTTAAACCAGTAACAACAGCAACGAAGGGGATAGAGCGTGCTATACTGGGAGATGTTCCCGAGACGGGAAAATCTGTTATTGGTGAACTCGAAAAAATAGCAGCGAAAACTGAACAAACAAAACAAATGGAATCAAAAGAAATAGTAGATGATTTACGCGTGATATTTAACGAGGCGGGTTTAGCAGCGATTAATAAGACTGATTCAACAGGAATTCCTGAGCTTGTTGTTACGACTTATGAAAACAGGAAAAATATGTTGAAACCAGAATATCATATGTTTGTTAGAAATTTAGATCATTGGGCTGATATATTCTACAAAATCAAAACTGAAAAAACAGGTAGAATTAGGAAGAAGGATAACGCATCATATATTCAATATAGAAATGCGGTGGATATAGTGTATAATCGATACGAAGAGTTTAAACAACAACAAAAACCACGAAAATTGCGAGGAAGGCGACAGCAACCTGCAAAAAAAATATCTTTTTCACCTAAAAAACAACTACCACCTGATGATGATATTCTTGATTATTTACAAAAAGCCAATTTAGAAGAAATGGGAAAAATGGATGTAGCAATGGGTTATAGCGGAAGCGGATTGCAAGATTCCAGTGAGAATCCAAGGATTTCATGTCCTGGTAGTGTTATCAATGATATATTACGATTAGAAGTTCTTGTAGGAGGTTTCCGAGCTGGAAATAACTCACCGGAAATAATTAATGAAGCAGCTGATATCTGTAGACGATTATTTCAGGGTGGTATCATGGATATCAAAACATATCGAGATTTCATTGACGAGTTAGTAGAGGATTATCACAGTGATTAATCACCGAGACTGAATAAAAACGCTAGCGTTTCCAATTGAAAAATTGTTTCTGATTTCAAATAATGATCATACACTACAATCATGATAAACCATCCCCCGTCTATGTAGTTAATTCACGGTTTCCGGTTTATAGAGCATACTACGGAGATGGTTTAGACAATACCATTGCAGGGTTATTTGCGAGAATGGCTCCAAAAGTGATGCCGTTAGCTAAACAACTAGGAATGAAAGCAATTGAAGTTATTCGTGATAAGGGTATTGGTGCTGTTGGAGATCTTGCTGGAAAAGCATTTTCAACTGCGAAGAATAAATTAACATCATTAGTGAAATCACGAAGTTATTTACGAAAAAAGAAACCGTTACCATCTACAGCGGAAATGCCTGCAAGTGTTAGTAGAATTATAAATAACGCAGTAGACGAAAAATTAGCGTCGATGGCTTTAACCCCCGACCAAAGCAATATTGCAAATATGATAGCAGGAAGTGGCTTTAAAAAAACACGACGATGAAATGAAAAATCGCGATTTAGACTCTGATAAATAGAATAAAATGTTCAAACAGTCACCTGATCCAGCGTTTGATATAGACGCCCCAGTTCGCAAGGATGATTCTGTACGCGATTATCAATATTACGCCTATCATGCCATAGACTCAAATAGTCGAGCAAGAATTGAACTTCAAGTCCATGATACCAGTAAATACTTTTTGCCCTGTGAAGCGTTTATTGAAGTAGAAGGAGAACTTGTAACAGCTGCTGATACTACTGCTGTACCAGCACCGTATCCAGCCGGTACTCAAGTCGGTTTTGTCAATAATGGTACCATGGCGTTATTTGAGAGTGCAAAATATCTCATTGATGGAAAAGAAATCGAGTCGATAGATCGCGATGTTGATGTGGCTACAACAATAATCGGGTTAGCGAGATATTCCGATGATTATACAAGATCAGCAGGACCTTCTATGATGTTTGCAAAAGATGCTACAAATACCGCTGGAGGAAAACAATTCGTTGTAAGACGACCAAATGATTGTGCTGCTAACCCTGCTCCTGCTGGTATCGAAGATATGATTATAAACAACGATGTTAATTTCAATCTAGGGGCTGCAACACGTATTTCAATGTTGCAAGGAGCGCGTAAATCATTTTCATGCGCGATTCCACTGCATCACATATTTGGATTCTGTAGAAACGTCCGAAAAGTTATTTATGGGGCGAAGCATACAGTATCGCTTGTACGAAAGAGTGATGATAGTGACGCAATCTGGAGGATTTCAGCAGATGTTGCAAATCCAAATGCTGATGCCGGTAAAGTCAATTTGACAAAAATATCATTGTGGATGCCAGTGTTGACTCCAGCAATCACCGCAGAAGAACGATTACTATCATTTATGGACCAAGGAGGAAAGTCGTTGTTGAGTTGGCTAACCGTGAGTACAGATGTGAAGCAATCAAATCTGAACGGGTTATTCACGTGGAATCTAGCATCAAAACAAGGTGTTGCTGCGCCACGTCATATATTTATTGCGTTACAGGATAACACACGAGGTGGCAATCAACTCTCCAGCCATATGATATTTGATCAGTTAGGTGTGAAAGACGTCTCACTGAGAATAAACGGCCAACAGGAACCATCCGAGGATATACAACTTAATTACACAGAAAATCATATTGCACGCGTGTATCATCGTCTGTTGTCATTTATGGCACGTGATCAAAATGTCGATACTGGTTTGCAAATATCACAATATGATTTTAAAAATCTGTATCCGATCTATTACTTCTCACTGGAACATCTCGATTTAACAAGACAGTCCGTCGTTGATATACACTTTAGAGCTAATGTGACTCGTGGTGCTATTGCTAATTATAGAGCGGTTGCTGTCATTCTCAGTGATAAATCAATGCTACTTGAAGGTGTTGGTGGAAGAATGAGAGTGGTAGATGCCCCAGTAGAAAACATGTAATTGAAATTGTAAACGATTTAGAATCAATCAATTATGTATAATGTCATATAGTGTTATTAGTGTTGCGTTAACTCCCGGTCAATTAAAAAAATTGCAATTGGAATCAGCTAAAAAATGTGGAACCACAATCACGTTGAAACCCAACCAAATGACTGGTGGTGCAAATAAACTATCGCTGACAACTCGTCAAATAAAACATTTCAATGATGCACTTGCAGCCAAAAAAGGTGTTCAGATTACTCTCTCTGCAGCTGCTATCAAAAATATGATTAAAACAGGCGGTATATTTCCGTTGTTAGCTGCGATTCCAGCATTGATTTCAGCAGCAGCCCCACCGGTGGCTAAAGCGGCAGCGTTAGGAGCCGTTGGTACTGCAGCAGGAATGGCACTAAAGAAGGCAACTGGGAAAGGATATAAAAAAAAGGGAAAGGGTCTAAGACTACCAGGAACCCCGTATTCGTGGTACAGCGGAAGATCCGTGAACGGATCGGGTCTAAGACTACCAAGAACGATTTATTAATTCAGGAACCTATGGTTCCCATGTCCAATTTTGATTTAATGGATGCTGCTAAAAAACTAGCGATTAAAAACTTCAGAGGTGTCTTTATGAAAGATCAATTACCACATCAACCAAACAGCGTTGAAACCGGAATCATTAATTTAGATAACAGCACCGGACCTGGAACTCACTGGGTTGCATACGCTATTGATCCACGTGGGATTGTTTATTTCGATTCATATGGATTAGCCCCACCAAAAGAGTTTATGCGGTATATAAAAACCCTTCCAATGAAGACTTGGTATTCTACGCTACCAACACAAACGATGATTGACCCACCAATATGTGGCAGCGAAGTTTTAAATGTCCTTGACGCTATTTCTAACTCCTTGAGTAACCCAAGCGGAAAACCACCACATGTTGTCGTTAATGAATACACTAGTAATCGCTGGAAATCGAAACGATTTTAGAGAGAGAAAGAGTTTTACAATAACATGATTAATATTTGGGGAGGATCTTTAAAACCCAAACCCGATGGCACTGCACCACCTGATTCTGTCAAGGATGTAAAAAAAACTAATCAAAGATGAAATAGCTGAGACGTTAAATTTAACAAGTGTTGATCCTAATGAAATAGTTGTATTTCAAGACAAACAGGGTAAATTGAAATCCAGTGATGTGTCATTGGATGATATTTTAGTTAAACAACGAAACGCAATCGAGAACACCGTTGCGTTATTTTCCGATCAGGGTAAATTGAAAACCAGTAATATTTCTCTGGATGATATTTTGGTTAAACAACAAAACGCAATCGAGGATACTATCGCGTTATTTTCCGATCAGGGTAAATTGAAAACCAGTAATATTTCTCTGGATGATATTTTGGTTAAACAACAAAACGCAATCGAGGATACTATCGCGTTATTTTCCGATCAGGGTAAACTCAAACCGGGTGTACTCGTTTCGACGATTACAGATCGATTAGAACTTCTCAGCGATGTGGTAAACAATTCTGTGATTGTACTAACAACACTTGAATCTAAAATTGAAGAAAACGGAATTTTTTTTTCAGTTTTTCGTAGAAACATCATGGATAAATTTATTGGAACCACGTTGGATAAAATTGAAATAAAACTCCCTGATATTAAAAAATCCATCGATGAGACGAAAAACTTCATCGAAGTCGTCAAAGGTGATTTTTCGAGGATGATAACAATCATTGAAAAAACAAAAATTCCTCATGAGAAAACCAACAACGTAGTATATACAATCCAACACGGATCATTTGAGTGGACACCTGCAAACAACAAATTAGATATCACAGCTACTATCAAGGGTATTTATCGATTAACACTAGTAACACCAATAACTCAATTTAATATATCATCGTCGAGTTCATCCGGGGTCAACAATACGATTTCAACGATCATCGACATTGATAAAACTGAAAAGTTCACGATAACATATACTGATAAAAGTTTGATTGGGGTTTCAGTAACCTGGTATGTTGAATTCGTAGCGGATTTAAGTAAATAACTAAATCGTTCGGATTTCACAATTGAAAACGCTAGTGTTTTTAAAATAAAAATGATTTCATCAACTCAATGTCGCTATGATCAGGTCAGAGAATTTCAAAATAGACTCAAAACCCTCACTGAGGAGTATCAAATAAAAATAAAAAAATACCGACGAAGAATCACCGCAATTGATGTTATTATATACTCGGTGTCAAGCGTTCTCACTGGTGCCGGAATAATACTAGCATCTGTTACAATGATTGCCCCGGTCGTAGTTCCAATTTGCATTTCTGCAGTGGCTACAATCGGGGGTATATCAACCGGGATAGCAAAAAAAGATATCATCATGCAGCCAGAGTAAACTGCAGAATTACTTACTTCAGTTTCATATTGCATCAACCGCATATTCGCAGTTATCCCTGATGATATCGTCGTCACTCGATAATACGATTATATCAGATAGTGAATTCTCAGCGATGGTCAGTATTTTTGATTCCGCGATATCGAAATTAGAGCGACAACATGAATATAATAACAATGACAACACCGATGGAATCAGAAAACACGAACCCAAAAAACAAAATGATCTCAATAATATCAACATTACCAGATTGTGAGTTCTCAGTGATGGTCAGTATTTATGATTCCTCGATACCAAAATTAGAAATAAATCATGAGTATAATAACAATGACAACACCGCAGGAATTACTTCAACGAATAATGGAGAACACGAACCCAGTACAAACAAGCATGATATCAATAACATCAACGAATCCAGAATTCAGTGTGAATTTCCCCTCTCCGGTCCCGGTGAAGGAGATAGCGCTTGCAAAACTACGAGTGTATCACAGTTGGCCTAATATCAGATCAAAATCATTTGGTGGTCAACAACCGAATAATTCTTTAGTGTTTGCAAATAAGAATAAACCCGACGGAACTCCAGACTGGAACGTCGTTTCGATACCAACAGGGTCATACCAAATCGAACAAATCAATGATGAATTCGCGCGTAGAATAAAATCGATTACTGGAGTAGAGTCAAAAATCGCTATAACAGTTCATGAACCGACGCTATCATCCGCAATTGAGATAAGCACAGAAGGATACGTCGTAGATATCTATCAAAGTTCTATTAGAACCGTACTAGGATGGCCTGAATTACCACCCCAGAGTAAAACTCTGGAGGAAACCGTTGATGTACCAGAACCACAAAAATCTGATTATATCACCGACAGAATAAAACCTAAAAATCCAATAAGGAGTTATAAAAAATACAACATATTTATAGAGTTTTTTGGGTTAGCATACGAACATAGGGCGGAGGGTGGATCATTGCAGGAATATAATTTTGTTAACGAACCTGAAATCATTAAAAATTTCACAGCAATGAATAATGATTTATCGCTGTTGTTAATATCTCTTAAATCCGGCTCTCTCAGCCGAGATGAATTTATCAGCGTCGTAGAAACATGCAATAAAATTATCGACGATATGGAAACATTTAATTCACAAATTATTCAAGTAATTCTCGATGATAAAAACCCCACATCGAGAACAGGATTTGCAAATCAATATAAAATCCGCGTTGAAGATATCCCAACCTTTAAACTACCAGGATATAACGTACCGGAACTAAAATAACTTCTCAGTGACACCATCGATGTTGGTTTTAGAATAATTCATGATGCATGGAAAAAAACAGCATCACCAGAAATAAAAATCCTCAAACACAATAATGACCCAGATGGTGGCGGTAGGCATATCGCTCCGTTCAACGTGAATATATCCTCAGTGATTGCGCTCAATTTAGTGTGTGATGTTATCGAAGGAAGCTATCAGATTAATCTAGAGCAATCAAATCAAGCTCAGCAAGGATATATTCTTTATTCGTTTGCACCAACAGCTCCTCCAGGATTTTTAATAATTGAAAACCCAATTAATCCTGTCTACATGCGATGCCATAATAATTCATTAACCAGAATTAATTTCAAACTCACCGACCAGTCAAATAATCTGATTGATTTACAAGAAGAGGTGTTAGCGATTAGTCTGTTTGTGAAATCATAAAGACTCGATCAAATTATTTATTATTTTTGTTAACCCAGAACTGAAAACTTTAGCAGCAGAGAGGGTGGATGACCACATCGTTGCGACCAAAATTAATTAAAAAATCGTTTTCATTTTTTTAGTTAAAATGATTTCATAGGGAGATTTCAATCAATTTTTTGTCTGAAAACGTTGTAGGGTTTGCCCCTGGGACATTTTTTTTCGTTAAAATGAGATCGTAGGAAGGCTCGTTTTAGGATTTTAATCAAAATTTTGTCTGAAAACGTTGTAGGATTCACCCTCTCTGCTGCTGTAGTGTTAACAGGCATCATCGAGTCCATATATTATGTACGTGGACTAGATCTTTTGAGTTTGCGGTGCATGATTGCAGCACGCCTCGTGGATCGGCTACATCTTAGCCCATGTATAGAAGTTGTTTGTGTTTATGTATATGATGCAACTGTTTTAGAGGGCATGACTGTATCCTTATTTGCTTGTGTTGTTCACACTAGCGTAGCGATGACTCACCATGGTTAATCACTTCGATCCTGCATATTGACAACAGTGCAACCCGCACGAGTTGTGTCGAAACAAATGAGAGAGAGAGAGAGAGAGAGAGAGAGAGAGAGAGAGAGAGAGAGAGAGAGAGAGAGAGAGAGAGAGAGAGAGCGAGAGAGAGAGAGAGAGAGAGAGAGAGATATTAATTGTGATATTCGCCAAGAGTTTGATAACTAAACGTGGACCAGAGAATACTTGCCTGACTGTCGTGATTGGTGGAAATACTTTCGCGGGATAGCAATGAATATAATGCGTTAATGGGCTTGTTAGGAGTCGCTCATTTAATCATTTGAGTAGTAGATTTACCTGCTGAAACGAGTAAATGCAGTAAATGCAGTGAACAAATTAACTACATATGGCCTAGCCGAAACGTTCTATACTGTCCAGTTTCTTTTCAAACTACGCGTATTGCAGCCGCCAATGCATATCAATCGGTGAACTGTATATATATATATATATATATATATATATATATATATATATATATATATATATATATATATATATATATATATATATATATCCGCTGAGTTATGCTTGACAGTAATTCCTGTGGGTCATGCGTCTATTAGAAATAGGATTGATACATCAAGTATATTTAAGCCCGTTTTCAATCAATTATAAATATAAACTAAATTTTCAATGATTAGATAATGGACAGAAGTAAGGGTGATACACCATCCGACAGAAGTTATTCATTTGACACTGCAGACAATTTGCATTACAGATCCATTAAGTTCTGATAAGCATACTTCAATACAGGTGAATTAATTGTTAATTAATGCTGATAATTACTTAATTTTAGGATGAAGACAACAATAGTTTGCCTCCTTGTAGTCCTACTACTCTCAGCGCAACCAGCCAAAGGTAAGATGTTTACTCTTATGGATGCCTTTAATTGATTTCTGCATGAAGCTTATTCATGTACTATTTCTTATCAGCGTCATTTCTATCATAAAAATATTTTTTCAGGAAGTCTAAACATATCACTGACCATTGTTGCAAAACGCAAATGTATAGAAGTTAACTTTGGAATACAATTTCAGGAACATAACCATCTTCAAATACTACTATTGCACTACACTATATCGACCTATGACAGCTTTTGCCTTTATTTTTTCACTTAATATAATGAATTTTCGACGCATCTTTCTCCAATTATTTATTTTCTCCTGTTCTTTTTTGTTGTATATATTTATATATTTCCAAATGAACATGTAAGGAATTTCATATAAAGGTAAATTATATAAATGTGTGCTTATAATTGTTTTCTTCAGCATGGCTGTATGTAATAGCTGGCGCTGCAGGTGCAGCACTTCTAGCGCCTTTTGCCATACCAGCGGGCGTAGCAACTATCGGCTTTACCACAGCGGGCATCCTCAAGGGTTCAATTGCGGCAGGTATGATGGCTAGCTACGGTGGATTTGTTCCTGCTGGATCAGTGGTTGCTGTAATGCAGTCGATTGGGGCAGCAGGACTAGGTGCCGGGGGGATCGCAGCTGTTGGTAGTGGTGGGGCTGCAGCTGGAGCTATTTATGAAAACTCCAAAGACGATTAAACAAAAAATGTGAAATTAATCAATGGCACTTTCAGATTCGTTTGACTGTGCCCGTGTGTTTTTTTTTTCTTCTGCATTATGAAATAAAGAAATTAATAAATTGTTCTGATTTTCGCAAACACATGTATGCCAAGAGTGAACTTTTTGGGTGAGTTATACTTCATTTACATTTGCGTAGAGATTTTAATTTTTTTTAGTTGATTTTAAACATTTTCTATGAGATGGCAACGATAAAATAGAAATTCAAATAAATATGATACAAATGTTTCACGCTTGGACTATTTCAATCCATCTTGTCATTATGTCAGTCTGTGTCTCTACCTCCCTTGTAACATCGTTCCTTCTATATACATCAGTTGCTTGATCGTCGTCATATATATATATATATATATATATATATATATATATATATATATATATATATATATATATATATATATAGCTGCGTTTGCAAGCAAGATAAACATGCATGTATGTATGTATGCACCTAATTTTAAATATGTTAATACATATTGATTATTCCCTGTTTATCAATTGTATAGTATACAGCATTACACCCAGACATACATCAATGTGTCAATGAATTATGGACATAAAATAACTAATATTTGATTGGACCCTGGGTGGGTCCGAACGGACATTTATCATTTGAATAGTATTCTTGTGCTTGTAGAAATGAATGCCATTACTGGTAAAAAAATTTCTTCAAACAAGTTCGCTTATATAACCATGGACACCGGTCATATTAGGGTTAGTCCCTAATTTTAATATACAAATACGACAGATCAACACCAACGTATTTACAAAGTTGACAATGAGATACATTATTGAATAACTTGTAATATTGCCGTCGATGTGTGTTACGTATCAGGGCTAAAGAAAATACATAAACATCAGATTTACTAAAGTACATTTAATGTTGTCCTCGTTTCGGGAGAAATCACTTTCAAAACAAGTCAAAAACAGTATGGTGTTGAAGAAATCGACGTCGACGTTAAACAATTATTATTTACAATATTGCTGCACATAATGAACTCCAAGACTATGTTGACATTTATATACACACAATATTAACTTCATATGGTGGAATCAGATCCTTTATTTTACACAATGCTGCATATAGTAGATGCTGAATTTGTTCTCATAAAGTTGACGATGTCGTTTTCCAAATGAGTTAATCCATAAAAAATATCAAAATACTTGACGCTATGGTAATTGGGAACGCAGATGGATGCCGAGTTAGTTTCTGGACAATGACTGATGTCTATTTATGACAGAAGCTAGAACATCTTTAGGTTTTCAATGTGGAAGTTCATCTTCAGCAAACTCTGTGATTACAAGAAAATGTGTACGCAGCAGGTGGGAATGGGGTCAGTCGATCTTTTTCTTTGGAGGGGGTGGGGGCGACAAATCCCTCCCCCGGCCAATCCCAACTATAATCTGGGTCTTGGAAAATGTAGATTTCTTTAATTGCCAAAAGCCAATCTGATTCTTGTATGTTGACCAAACATCCCCAACCAACCTACGTTCAGTGCTGATGTCGTTGTTGCCTTTAAAAGCCAATCCGTACCTTGTATGTAAGCTTGGCTAGCAAGAAGACATCCTTCACTGAAGCACGTCATGATTTTAGGTCACGTTAACTGGGTGCAATGAAGTCTTATGGAGTTTGCGGGGCGTGTGCAAAGAAATTTTAAGACTGATCTTTATCCATTTCTGTGGGACACTATGTCTGATGAATATTTCTCAGTGAATGTGTATCAATTCCGTTATAGATAACTTCCAAATATTACAGTTGTTTTTGATCGCTATATTGATCTGAGAATGTCGTTGCGTAACGTGAATCACATCTGTTATTTGCCTCGTGATAATTTCTGGTTTGATTTGTTTGTTAGTCAAGCATGACATTATCGTAAACCACAAGATTATTAACATTACCATCAAGATCTTCGACCGACGATGCATCATTTGTTTCGGTGATAAATTCATTAACACCCGTATCACCCGCAGTTCCATTTAATCACTTGAGGACATCATACGATTGTAAACAACATAGTTTTACCAGATCTAGAACGATCAATAATAATCTCTCAAAATACAACATAGTAACGCCGGATGATGATTAACGGTACTTGTTTGCGTGTCGCTGAAACGCCAGTCATGTTCATATTGCATGCATTATTTATAATCAGGAGACTATATTGTGTTCGATGCAAGGCGGTCAAGCATACAACTACGCTAATGCAACAACCAGGAGGAATAACAGGCCAGAATTTACAGGCAAGTATGTTAAATGTAGCATACAAATATAAGTTTGTGGCGTCTCGCGAGATATCCAGTGACGAGATACTGCTGCGGAACAGCAGCGAGATTTTTTGCTGTGTTCCAAAGATCGCCGTTTCCGAATTCAATACATCAAAGTTATATATCATCGAGAAGCCATTGTAGCGTTGGGCGTTATGAGATTATTTGGCCGGCGACACTAACAGCCACAGACAAGAGTGTAAGCAATGGTTTAGCACCTTATCTATGTTGATTAGTAAATCAAGTATGGTATAGTTTAGCTCCGTCAGTTTTGTCTGATCATGACGAGATTCTTTGCGATAAAGGTTACCGAATGGCCACACGAATTGATAAAACCTTTTGTCCACAGTTAATCCAGATTTCAAATCTAGATCATCCTGAAACAACTAGACTGATACAGGATCGTTTTTGCTATGGTACACTCTAGTAGTTTCTTTTCGGCGGCATTTTGTTATGATTGACATCCATGCATGAGCGCCGTGATCAGCTTACACTTTGGGGCCCTTTACGAAGATAGTTGAAGGAATCAGACAAACCCCCTTTGTTATTGTTTATACTACTATCAGGAACTTTAATCGCTTTTCCAACACTGCAATGTCTTCCATGCAGGCTTCATTGTCGTTAACACGCTCTGCCCATTCGTTTATATTTTGATTCAAAAATGTGTTAGTCCACATCCCCGTGGAGCGCTCATAAAATGTTATGTGACCCACGGAGCGTCACAGTTTAAGTAACTAGTTATCATCGGCTAATGATTATTAATAAAGAGCACGTTTAAACATTGAAAAATAGCAATTACAGAATAAGATTTTCATGTTATGGTTTGTCTATGCCCGTCACCATTCCCTGTGCAGAATATTTATCTGCAAGGGCGATATGCAGGCCACTTGATCGTGTTTGTTGAACAGGGTCGGGTTTATGGCAGATAATCCATAACGGGGAATCATGGCTGCTTGCTAATGTGTTTGACAATACATTTAATTATAAATAAATACTTTTATTATCATCAGCTAAACAATCAACAACCAACCTACGTTCGTAATTTCTTGTAGCACCAATACAAAAAATGCCCAGGTGATCTATCCGAAACGTTGACCTTACATGAGCCTCCTCGCTGTCCTGCTTAAACACCTACTTGGCTATTCTGATATAATCGTGTAATTGTAAATCAAGCGGTAGGCGTTTCTTCCAAAGTCTACTCTATTGAAATTACATCTGGTCACGGCTTCCTTAATCATATATAATTTTGCAAATTTTGCAAACCCTTCTCTCATAGTTACTATACTGATTTCCCAATTTTGTTCAGTTCTAAGTCATCTTTTGACTTAACAAGGGATCATCACAGAGTCACAGAGGAATCAATAGATTTTCTAAAAAGACAGATGAAACAATTTTCACTAGACTATAAAATATTTTCGTCTTCATCCAAATTCAGTACAAGGTGTAAAATATCAAATGAAATAACCTACATAATGTAAAAACACAAAATAATTGTGAATTAAAAACTCAAAATATTTTAGTTCTATCGAAGCGGGAAGATTTCAGTATTAATGTTAATGTACTGTACCAAATATGACTCTCATCGGAGCCCCTGTCTATGACATTTTCAATACCAAAGTTGGAATTTCCAGTGACGTATTCAGTTCAATCTTCTTTAGCTAATAATTTTTTTAGCTATATATATATATATATATATATATATATATATATATATATATATATATATATATATATATATATATATATATATTTGACTGCACGGTAACGCTGTTGATGGAAAAGAACATCAATACGATGTCTTATCCATAATAAATCACATTGGTATAAAATTGTTTAAATAAAGGCAACTAAACGCAAACAGATAACGTATGCCCATTAGACACAGCATTAGCATGCAACATGTATAAAATACCGTATTTTAACAACCATCACATGAACCCATGTCCACGCCAAGTTCAATAGTAACATGGAAATTTCCCAGTGACGCATTCAGTTTAAACGCCTATAACTACTACTACTACTACTACTACTACTACTACTTACTAATTGAATCAAATGTACTATCTGGTATTTCAATGTCGTTTAACCCCGTTTACAGTACCGATGTTATAATCGCTTTTTACGGAGTAATTAAATTTAGTAAATCAGTCATTGCAGCTTTTTCTTCCGGATTCTGACAGTAATGGTCTGAAGCGTCACCATGCTCTGTATAGACATGATTATCTCACCGCCACAGTGATAAGCTTCATCACTACACTTCGTGTCTCAAGTCGGTGTCGATAAGCACACTGGTTGGCCTGGTTTGGTCAGTTTTGGTCACTTTAATTGCATTTCAATGGGTTATAGCCACACAGATGCACCAGTTGAGGCGGTCATTTCAACCATAATTGGTCCAGTCATGACGGGCATGACAAGCCTCATACCATTTATTTGTCCCAGCTGATTCGGGTAACAACGCATTGCTGCACATGATGAAAATAGATTTTTTAAAATAAAAAATTCAACATATAATGGTTATGATGTCATGGGATGTGATGATGGAATGATACTGAGGAATAATATTATTATGTCGAGTTATCATATTGTTATTCCACGCGAAGCTCGTGTACAGGTGTTTGTTTTTCATCATTAGCTTATTGAATTGAAATAATATTTACTTCTCTAAAGACGACGTTTACATCAATTGTAGTTAAAGTCACAAACGCATACACCAAAAATAATTGAGTACTCATTTACTTTTGATAATTCATTTTATATGATTTATATAAACATTTTTGCATGTATGCTTGGTTTGTTTCATCATCGTCTTTCGAATGGTAATATTAACTACTTCTCTGACGACGACGTTTACATCAATTAGTCATTTATCGAGTACTCATTTATTGATTATCCATTTTATCTGATTTGTTTCTTCCCGACTACCTCATGTGCTTTGCAGAGGCTTCGCCGCTGCGTTTTCGAAATTGATATATTTTTCAATGTTATCAGATTTGCTGTCAATGCAAATGGAAGTAAACCAATTCGAATGATAACAATCAATTGCAGTATTTTATTCCATTTGAAAAAATTTAATCTTTCAATCCATTCTGCAGTGTATCGATTCCTATTGACTACATGTAATAATCAGCAATGTTACCGTGTTGGTTACAACATTTATGGCGCACATTTGAGCTGCTCTAGTAATTGATATGCCTTCTTGAGTTGTTCCCATTCTTTTTTCCCAATTCTTTCACACTCAGTGTTACACGTTTTCTGTGTATGTTTCCTTTGCAGGAGCTATTTTTTAGTTTTATTAAGATAATGATTACGACTATATTGTATATTCTGACACGATAGCGTAAATCGCGCTAGTGTTATTGCTTGGCAAAAGTCTAGGAGGTCATGATAATCAAGCTCCATGTCCTGTTGATATTTAACATGAAACGATCGAACCAAACATCGACTACTATGCAAATAATCAATACATTGTGATTCTAACTAAGTGAGAGGTTTTAAGTTTTAAAAAATCACAGTAATATATACAACTTGATCAAATAGAACTCGTGATGTAAAATTCTTTCTAAAAATATCACTCATAACTTTTAGCACCTAGTTCAATAGAAAAACAAACTTGGGAGATAATATTTTGATATAATTAAATGCTGAAGCGGTTGTACACCAACCTCTAGAACATTTGTTTTACATAACAGTAGAATTTCAGGTTATAGTAAAAAGGCTTAAATGCATTCGACAAAATACTAATTCAGATGCTGCAGTCTATAACAAATGAATCGACAAATTAAAGAAATGGAAGGAAGATAAATATAAAAAAGGAGTGTGCGTAGCAAGAACTGCTGGGAAGTGCTGAGAATAAGAGGAGATTCATCTCAAACATTTGAATATTGGAAAGTAATTAAAAAAAGACTATTAAGGGAAAATATGAAGAATCACTACAAAGGAAAGGCGTAACAGTGGGTTCTGTCTTTATTGGTATTATAATGAAAATAAACATCAAGTGATGATATGTCTTTACTAAAGTTTTAAAGAGTTTCATATAATGTGGTGAAGGATGTACTGCCTTAGTAAAAAGCAAAAGCGATTCATTCCGTGACAATACTAAAAGGGTTTAACCATCAGAAGCATTGTCTGAAATCATTAGTAGAATAATAATCTTGATGCATGGAAGGAGTGTATTTGACTGAACATGTTAGTAGTATTTACTCTATTTGGCATATTAATTGGTTTTGGATTTCCAAAATTTCTTTTCCTATTTTTTTTGAATACATATCTTTAATACTTCGGTATTTATCGCACATGTTCATCCGAATGAAACGAGTCTTTAGCTTTCATTAATTATTGTTGTATCCGAGTGCTCATATTACTATGAATTTTATTACCATTCCACTTTGTAACAAAAGATATTACCGACTCAAACAGCACAATAAAATTTCAGTTTGAAGCATGTATACACGTTTGGATTCTCGCCATCATGTTTTTATCATTGATACCCTTGGTCGCCAAATCTTAACTTCTCTAGTAGAGTTTCCACAGTATATGCTATTGTGAAGACTGTCAAATATATGTTCTATTTTATACCTGTTGATTACATATTATATGCTACGTTATGATGTGATACAGTCTGGTTGTCCTCTCATCTATGCTTCCCTTTCTGTCCTGAAGACAGATGTAAGTCGCGAAAGAAAGTTCATCTTTGTCAATTTTCTCAATAAACTTTAATCTGCCTGTGTCACCAAATGAATCCATGCATTTCCTTTTCCTTGGTAATTTAATTTGGAAAATCAGACAATCTGCTATATATTTTATACTAGTACCTATTGCCATCATTCACGTACAAACGTTCCTTCCTTTCATATATCATAATGTGATGGAATAGTTGAATTGTTTCATAACAGGCTTTAAAGTAATGTTACTGTTAGTTGCTTTAAAAGAATCTTTGCCAGGTATGCATGAAATCTGTCAATAGACTCTAAAACTATCGGTTGTCAACCACACAAGTCAGTTTAGGTGATCTGCATATGTTATGTGTTCTGAAACGCTTTACTGTTAAAGTTGTGCATACAATAGTAGTATATGGGGGCACTATAGGGTCTATGGAAAACCCAGTCAAAAACAGCTTAGGGCACTATAGGGTCAAGATTTATGGGGTCAAGGGAAAATCCAGTCAAAAACAGCTTGGGGCACTATAGGGTCAAAACAGCTTGGGGTACTATAGGGTCAAGGGATATGGAACAGGGTGGGCCTATATAGCGTCAAGGGAAATGGAACAGGGTGGGCCTATATAGCGTCAAGGGAAATGGAACAGGGTGGGTCTATATAGGGACAAGGGAAAAAAAGGGTGGCAATGAAAGCTACTATCTTTTCGAGACCTATGAGTGGCCCTGAAAAGGGCCTTTGGATACTTCTTTTATTTTCTGTGTTTGTTCCACCACCTTTTGATTTTACCAATAATTCCCTTCGTCTTCTTTTCTTCCTCGGGAATCCAGTCAGAATGTCCCATAGCTCTAAACTTCTCTTGTATCTTTATCCAATTGTTATTTAATCTTTCAAAGTCCTCTTTCTTTTTTTTGGTTTTCATTGTCCTTTCTCTCCTTTCTCTCCTTACTCCAGTTATCTTTTATCTTCTTCACTTCTTCTAATAGTTCCTTTCTCATCAGTTCTTCAGCTTTCTTGAGCGGGTCCAAACCCTTTTGGACATGGGGATACTCTGTCAAGATATTATCCAAAAAACACTTGAAGTTTTCGACAATATCTATCACTTGCTTCAATGTCCCCACTCTAACATAGGGTGGATTAATGCAGCCTCGTAACTTTTTGGCTTCTTCTTCTAGCATTCCTCCTAAGAGCTCCCTGGCTATTTTCAGTCTTTTTGCAAAGTCCAAACTCTTCGTAATCTTCCATTTATGATGTAGTTTTTCCACTTTATATTCCCCGTCTAATATCCAGAAATAGCTGTGTCTTAAATTGTTGAATAAACTTGATGCTTTCGCCATCTTCTATGGTTATTCCGTGGAATGGTTCTAATGTCAGTCACTTTGAGCATATATATCTTAAGCACGGACGTGAAAGTAAACACCCCCTACATTCACTTTTCATATTATATACTATCCACAAACCCTATCATTTACTATCCAAAATCACACCCTATACTAACCACACACACGGGGAAGCAGCCAAAACACACCATATCATTTACTATCCCAAATCACACTATATACTATCCACACACACACGGGGAATCAGCCAAAAACACACCCTATCATTTACTATCCAAAATCACACCCTATACTAACCACACACACGGGGAAGCAGCCAAAACAAACCATACTATATACTATCCAAAATCACACCCTATACTAACCACACACACGGGGAAGCAGCCAAAACAGACCATAATATATACTATCCAAAATCACACCTTATACTAACCACACACACTGGGAAGCAGCCAAAACAAACCATACTATATACTATCCACAATCACACCCTATACTAACCACACACACGGGGAAGCAGCCAAAACAAACCCTATTATATACTATCCAAAATCACACCATATACCATCTAAATAGAGTCAGTGTTTATAATCACACTACTCCTCTCTCACACCCATTGGCAATTGACATAGTATTTCTTTTCTTGTTATTTGGGTAGCCCTGAGAAGGGCTTTTTTTTAAACTTCAAAATACACCTGGCTAATGCTGGCATCTCCCAGGTCTAGCCCCCCACACACATCTTCTACTCCAATCATTCTCCCAATTCACTCTTGTGATTGGGAGCGCAGAGGGAGAATGAGTGGCTTCACTATCCCAATCTTCTGTTTGAGGGATAGTGAAAGTCTCTTCATTTTTTCTTCTATTCCGCAACCGTGGATGCGGCTGAAGTTGTTGCGGCTGAGACTGTGGTTGATGCGGTGGGGACTGTGGTTGATGCGGTGGGGACTGTCCCTGTAGTGGACGAACTGGTTCTGGTGGTGAAGGTGTCCTCACCACGGGCTTGACTTTACTAGTCTGTCTCATCATGCCGTGAGGCAAGATGGGACTTTTCTTCTCCTCCTCTTCTTTCTTTTTTCTTTCCTCCTCTTCTTTTTCAATCCTAGTCTGTTCTACTATGGCCTCCATAGCCAGTTCGTCCAGGAGACGCCTAGCATTCTCCAGATGCATTTGAAGCTCTCTTAACTTTTGAACTCTGCTCATCTTCTTTGATGCGCCAACGATGGGTAGCCAGACTGGAGACTACCCCTGCTTTATATGGTTCAAGCGCGGACGTGATGGGAAACACCCCCTAGATCCAAAAATCTTACAGTATCCCTATCATTACCAAAACACGCGGACGTGATGGAAAACACCCCTCACTTTTATACTTTACTCATATTAATTATAAATTGAACAAGTTATTTTGAAAAAATACGTTGTGCTTATAGACGCACTTCAAAACAAAAGTAAAAAGAGACAGTGATTATAGACTCACTTCTATTTTTTTCTAACTTCCTCACATACCATGAGCAAATTGAATGATTAATTCTTTTCGAGAATATTGGGTAGCCCTGAAAAGGGCTGTTTTTTTGTGTGTGTACGAGGAAGGATGGCAATCTTTTATGGTCTAAGATTGCGTCCTCGTTTGGCTACACGATAGGGTCTGCTTCTTCGGAAAGAGAAAGAGAACTCTTTCGTGTCCACACGACAGTCGACAAAACTTCTGTCTGGTTCCTGCTGCTGTTGTTGCTGTTGCTGCTGCTGCTGCTGTTCTCTCTGCTCTCTCTGCTGCTTTTGAAGTCGATACTTCTCAGTCCATTCTTCTTTCTCTTTTTGAATTTCCTCTCTGAAGAGTTCTTCTATGAGGTCTTCCGTTACTTGTAGCATTCTCACATTCTCTATCTCTTCAGGCTTTGGCATCAGATTGTGTCTGATACGATGCAGAGTGACATAAGCTTCGTTCAGCTTAGCTAGTCTTGAGCACATCTTCGTAGTAGGATGAATCAAACAATGGATGGCCAGACTGGAGACTACCCCTGCTTTATATGGTTCAAGCGCGGACGTGATGGAAAACACCCCTCTGCGGTTTAGGGTTTTGAAACGTTGGGATAGTTTGATGTGAGGGATAGAAAGAAAAGTCAAAGAGTATTTATATGACTACAAATGTAAAACAAACGACAGACGCATTGGTTTTCAAAACACAACATTTTTATTCAAATAACAAACATTATTTCAAATAACAAACACAATTTTTTCAACTAACAAACATTATTTTCAAATAACAAACATTTTTTTCAAATAACAAACTTTTTTTTCTTCCATAACACTAATACATTCTCTTTTGACATGGTTGACAACGTTGTGAATTAAACTGAGATTTCCACTGTTGGAAATCATTGGGCCATTGATGTACACTACGTTTCCTAGCTAAAGACAACAGATAGCCATAATGGTCACAAAACCATCGATCTACTTTGTCATCGTTTCGAGACGAATGACGATCAAAATAAGTCACTAAATGTTCTAAAGAATATCCAAGACTGCGATGATGCAGATAATAGACACAATATTGTCCACACACCATAGAATCTGTGCTTTGTAATTTCACATTATTGAATCGTGTCGTCTGGGCATTTCTTCTCATAAAGTCAATGATATCATCTTCGAAAGGGGGTAATCCATACGAATCAAAATACTCCACACAACCCTCTTGAGGAAAGTAGACAGCTACCCAGTGAGTTCCTGGAAGATGACTGTCATCTGTGTTGATGACATAAGCTTGATTCTCTTGAGGTTTGCGATGAGGTAGTTCATCTTTAGCACACACGACAGGATTCCAAGAAACAGTGTACGAACTACGGTTCAAAAGATAATAAAGTTCCCAGGTATCCATTTTTTTGTTGTGTAGTCTTGTTGTTTTTTTCCCCTTTTTTCACAGATGATGATAAGTCATCAATTCAATCCAGACTTTTTGTTTGAAACGGTCTGTCAAGTAACTGTTGGTTTGCTTCGTCAACTTTACTCTGTGCCAAGAGAGCTTCGATGCGATCAATTTTTCGAGCAAACAATGGAGGAGAGAAATGAGCACACAAGTCTTTATACCACTGAAGTAACACGTCCTCTTCTGAAATGAGACTCCATGCTTCGTTCAGATAATCGTCCAATTTTTTTTCTTGACTCATCATCATACATTTATCGTGTTGAATTTGACTGGGATGATCGATTTGACATCCATAACAATCTTTTTTTATTCATGTTCCTCATTTTATCTTCCAAGTGTTGTGCAAAACAGGCCACTAACTGTTGTTCCTGTTCTGGCCATCTGGATTGCATGATCACTACTTCTTCTTCTTTTTGGTCTTCGGCAACTGCTTTTTCTGTAACCTCCCATTCCATGGATTCTCCACTATTCAAAGAGGGACAAGGGTCTTCCATAGTGTCTAATAGTCTAGAATGACTTCTCTCAAACTGTTGATTTCTATGGTATTATCGAATTCGGCATACAGAATGACATTCACCGTATGGGGAAGACCTACTGCAAACTGAAGTTCCACACGTATCTGCCCAGATTTTATAGGGTGGAAATGTCCCTCGTCGCTGCCTTGGTCTGGAGTGAAATCAAAAGCCCACAACGTGTAACCTCCTGCATAATCGTTGTAGGAAATACCGTGACTGGTGTTGGTTCCTAACTGTCCTGTGGCTTCGTACAGTGACAAGTACGACCTCAAGTAATTCTTCGAGCCAAACTTGGGTTCGAAGGGTCTGGTACACAAAGTTTTGCCATCGCGACTGACTTCAATTTTGGATACATTGTAGTGCTTAAACTCGAAAGGATTTTTATCGTGGGTACTGTTGAGGGCTGCATTGCTGACGATACCAATGAATAAACGTTTGGGTAACTGTCCTTGAAACAGATGATCTTCGATCTTTGATTGTAGTCCAGCGGCAATGGTGAAAGTTTTGACTTCCACGCGTCGTATCGGATACTTGGCTGTCGTTCTATTCAAGGTGTGACTGATGTCATTTCCCACTTTAGGTAACACTTCCACACGACGCACGTATAACCTGGCTTCTTGGATGATGGTTTTGTATGTGCTGGCATTAGCCATCAAATGGAAAGCAGCACTGCTTCGATTCAGTCTCAAGCGAATATCTACTCCGTTCAGCAAATACTTCTCTTGAAACCACATGTCCAAATGCAAACGATCGCACAGTTCTAAACTACGTCCTTGCAGAATTTTCTTTCGACGCTCGTTAAAACCCACATTGTGAGGAACGGCAGGATTTTCACCGGCTGCTGGTACGGACAAGGCTGTGTCACTAAAGTTATTATCATTTTCATTATTATCATTTGCTGTATCAGGTTTCCATACCACGCAAGCATCTAAATGAGTGTTCTTGGCTTCTTTTCCGTACGTCAAGAGATTTTCGAGGTACGCTCGGTAAGGGTAAGTATCCATGCTACTACTGACCAGTTTGTTATTCATGTACAAATCCACATCGCTGAACAAGGAATGCATAAAATTGTTGACGGGAGCTACTTGGGCATCGACTGCCGGCGGGTTGTCGTTGTCCGTTCTGCCCACTTTCACTTTCAAATACAAGTAACTGTTGTTCAGATCAATGTAATCTTCGGGTTGTCCTTTGATTTCAAACTCGATGGGAGCTGAATCCGTCAAAGAGGAGACGGGATGAAATTCGACCCATTGGGCTTCTTGCATGGTCATCATCGTGGGTGGCATGGCAAAGAGATCTAGTTCCGACTTGGAACAGGCGCAAGATTCTTGGTGCATCATTTTTTCTTCTCAGTCTCTATGTTTTACTTTTAATAATCAAAAATGTCTAAGTCTCGAGCGGTACTTTTTTTCTTCGTCTTTCTAACTTTAGAGGTACGGAGACTTTTGAAAGGGTGCCTTCGTCGACGCTTTCTACCTTGTCCTTGCTGTGTCCTCAGAGAAGCAGGAATGTCAGACTCGGTTCCGTTCAGGGCATTTATAGGACTTTCTCGTCGACCCAAAATCTCTTTACCCGTTTGAAGCAAGACATTTTTGCCTGCTCTCAAAAAAGCTTCTTTGGGGTTTTGTTTGTCAATGAGAACATTGTAAAGAAAATCTTTGCCGTGAGTCAATGCGGCATCTTTTAAGGTGTGCAATCCTCGTGTCACCATTGGTTTTAAAACAGGGACCACGGAACGAAAGGCTGATTTAAACATATCTCCTAAACCATGTCCTCGTTGTCGAGTGACTCCTTGGTACACAGGATACATCACTTTTTCAGTTGTTCGAGAATCGTTTTTGAAAATGGAGTTTCACTGTGACTTTCCCTTTGGTAAATGGAATATTTTGTCCTAGTTCTCCTTTTATAGTAATGTTGACACTGTCGAAATACGACTTACTGACAGGTAAATAATGAGGATGTACAAATTCACGGTGAACGTGATAGGTATTTCCACCTTCCTCGTCAGCGGTGACAGAATCCACTTTGAAAGGAATGACACGCAGTAACGGTACAGAGGTGTGTCCTACCACGTTGTACTCCACCACATCGGAGTACACAAACATCAAGTTGAGGCCTTGGTTCAATTCTACAGGGGATCGAAAATATTTTGCAAAATCCGAGTTACTGGTTATGCCTGGTATCTCATTTTTCTTGACCAACATCTTTAGGTCTCCACCTAAAATATCATACAATTCAGGAGAAAAGTAATGGCTATCATTTTCTTCTCTGAAAATGTTATCAGGAGTCGACGAGCCACTTTATGGTACTCAAAGGTAACACTTTCTTTCTCCAAACACAGCATTGAACCTGTTTTGAATCGTAGTCACTAAATGTTGACCACTAAAATAATAGCCTGCAGGAATCGCGATCACATAGGTTGGCCGATTAGTTTTGGGGTGCAGTGTGCTAGTGTGACCTCGTGCGTCTAAGGCTTTTTGCAATTTCTCGTCATACACTTCTACTGAAAACGTGTTTTGATTTTCGACGATGTTTTTGATTTGTGTCGGGTGTATTATTTCCACTAAAGCTACTTCCCAATGATCATCTTGATCCAAATGCATGGCTTGAGGTAATTTAGACGTGTAACAACACAATGTGTTGTTAGGAAACACCTCCATGGAACTGTCACTAGGTAACGTTAAGTAAAATTGGTTAATAGTGTTGTTCATATTTCCAATGTTCTTCTGTCCGAGGAGTCACTCGAGGTTAAAGGAGTGTCTAAAAGAGGATTGTGATTGGAAGGGTGACTGTCAGGAGAAGGACTAACGTTGGCCGCAAGGCTCCCAATATTGTTACTGTTGTTCCCGTTGTAAGAGTATTTCAGGGAAGGATTGGGAAGAAGATACCCGATGCAACTGCTGAGTAAAATAGTCCACAATTGTTTGTCTCCTTGTTGCAAACTCAAATTAGCAATGGCTGCACCAATGACACAATATACCACAAAGATTTGACAGAAAAAAACGATTTGCGTTTTAGGGACACGTTCTCCACACCACACCCACAAGGGTTGCTTTTGTAAATCTTGCAGAGATGACGTGGGTGAAGGAGTAGTCACTGTGGTCGCTGAAGCTGTATTGAAGGGCATGATGGTCACTTCTTTTTATAGTCGATGACTTGCGAAGCGTCAATCCAAGAATCAAAACTAGGAGGATATCCTTTCCAACGTACTTTGACTTCTTTGACACGACGTTTTCCTACTTTACGGGTTCTTCGTTCGAGAATGCTTTCAATGTCGTACACGTCGTCTTCTTTTTTGGTAACACGTTGTAACTCAGGCAAGTAAAACGTTCCTTTTAATACTTCTCCGTTCATGTCTTCCAATTTATAGACGGTAGGATGACGATCGCGCACTCGTCCAGTAACACGAAACAATTCGGTGGTCCAGTTGGGTAAGTAACCTTTGTCGAAAGTGCGTTTGGTTTTGCCAATGCGTACCCAATCTCCCGGGGTTAACACTTCTCTACCTGTCTTGGGGACAGCCCTCGTCCGGGACGTACCAAACAGACGCTCAAAAACAGTTACTTCGTTGTCAGGTGTCACCTCTTGTGGGGAACGTCCAATGCTTCTATGGTAAGATTGATTGTAGGCTTGGACTAAGTGTGGTAAGACGTCGATGTACTTGAGAGTGTGTTGATGCGTAAAATATTTCCACATGCGTTCTTTCAAGGTACGTTGAAAACGTTCCACGATACTGGCTTTGGTTTCAGGATTTTTGGTGGTGAAAAAATGAATGTCACGTTTTTTTAATTGTCGTTGGAAAGCTTGGTTCAGAAATTCGGTGCCTTTGTCGGTTTGCCATCGAAGAGGGTGACGACCACTTTGTTTCAACACCAGTTGCAAAGCTCGTACTAACTCTCCGCTCGATTTGAATGTCAATGGTACGACCCAGGCAAATTTAGAAAAGACGTCGATGACACTAAACAAATATTTGTAGCCACGATTGTAGGTGGCTAAATGAGAGACATCAGCTAAATCGGCTTGCCATTGATGATCGATACCTTCCACTTGAGTGCGACTTCTGTGAAATTTTCGTCGAATGGGTTTGTGTAAAGTGTACGTCGCTTGTTCTTGTAACCATCGTTGTACTGCTGGTAAACGGAGCTTTTTCAGGCGAGTTTTGGCAGCACGATACAATTTCTGAATACCTCCGTAACCTGCAGGGTGAGCTGGATCGTAGTAAATGCTGGCTAATACCTTCTCCATGGTTTTTGTTAATAAGGTACTCTTCGAGGATATTGCTTTGGGTGGGACGAAATGCGGGTTGTTTGGAAACGGTTTTACGTGTCCGATGTGCCACAGGAGTTGACGTCGAGGGTAATGGTGGTGGCGGAGGTAATGGGATAGCTTCTTTGGCCTTCTTTTCTTTTCTCACTTCTGGTTTCCTTTCTTTCTTTTTCACATCTGTCGAAGAAGGAGTAGCCACCATCTTTTTAACCCAAGTTTTGAGTTCTTCTCGTGTGGGAGTGGGGGAAGGGGTTAACAAGGAAGCGGCAATCTTACTCGGAATGGGAGTGGTAGTAGTAGTAGTAGGTGTTTGAAAGAGATCATGGGGTTCTTCTTCCTTGGGTAATGGTGGGGTAACGTCTGTTTCAACCGCTGTAGAGGGTGAGGGTGACGGGTTATTCATTAGAGCCTTAAAATCGGACAAAGTGGGTTGAGCTGATTGTTCCACAGCTTTCTGATGAAAGAGTTGTAGCCGTTTCAAGAGTTGACCGTACTTTTGTGATTTTTCGGTTTCGGATAAATCGTGGCGATGGATCAAGGATTGCAATTCGTGTTGTAATTGCGACATCTCAGCCAAATTGGGATTGGGTGGTAAATGGGGGGATCGTTGTTCTTGCCAATGATGGTATTCCATCCATCGTTTGTAAGGAACCAAAGTTAGTTTTCGTCCTTCCATGGGCTTTCAAAGGTTATGTCTGAGATTGTGGTGCTCCATAGGGTCCTTTTATCTTCTACCCATCCCTTGAGTTATCCCTTGGGTCATCCCTTGTATCAAACTTGGTATTAAGCTTGTCAACATAGGAGCAAGAATGGGTAAAAATCCTCCGCGTTGCACCAACATCTTTTTCTTTTGACGGACGGATATTTTCTTTTGGACCATTTGACGAAGAACGTGTCGATGTTTGGCAAAGCATTTTTTCTGGTGTGGAGACAAAGGTATCGTACCTTTCAAGACATTCAAACAACATTCGCACACGGTATCGATGACATCTTTGGAGGCTGTTTTAATGATTTGTTTTCGCATGGGTGGAGAGGCTTTGGACAGGACGGACAACACGTCTCCGTGTTTGGCTAAACGTGGAGGTAGTCCTTTCCTTTTCTTTCCTTTGTGGGGTGAATAAGAATGTTTTCTGCGAGGTGACATCTTTGCTTGTTCGTTCCAGAAATACACTGTCGTCAAAGACTTGATACACACCCTCTTTTATCTTCTTTTTTCTATTGGTTTCTTTAAAAGGTAATGGCGTGCTTCGCTAAATCCTCAAAAGCAGGGCTGAAGATGCCAGTTCGGTTCTGAGCTGCTTTGTCTAGTTTGTGCATACCTTTAATAAGACCAATAAATATGCCTCCCCTTTGGTGACTTCTCTTTTTCTTTGGATGACTGTGTCTTTTTACGGGAGGACGTCGTTGTTTGGGTTTTGAGCGTTTGGTAGGATGACGAAATTGTCTTTTTCCTCTTCCTTTTTGGACGGTAGAACGTCGAGGGTGGTGGTGTGCACGTTTTTGAGGAGGCATTTTTGAGTGTTCATCAGTGGTACAGAAAAAATACTGATTGACGTCGTGGTCTTCAAGTCATATTTTTATACTGGAATGCGTCGCCACTGATTATCTTTGCGTCGTATCAACTTCATGGCAGGTAACACACGTCGTGAAGGAGTTCGCAATGGACTCACTTGGGACAGTTCTTGTTTGGACAAATCTAGTAAACTCTTTAACATGCCAGATCTTTCTTGGACTTTGACTTTCGGGGCAGGTACTTTGTGAGCAGCTGCTACTGCCGCTAATGTCGATGAGGGTGTCTCCGGTGGAGGAGACGTTTTGGGTTACGCAGATTTCCAATGTTTCATCAAATTAGGAAAAACGGGTGTCAAATTGGGTTTGGCTGGCATCACCCGCAACGGAGAAGTGGCAGCCCCTGAGGCTACTGGCAACGTAGTCCCTGCCAAACGTCCTTGTAGATCTTTTCTTACAGGTCGTGGTTGACGAAGGTAAGGTTGCGTCCTAACCGAAGTGCCTCTTTTGCGGGTGACCGCTTTTTTCTGTGGACTTTTCTTTTTCTGTGCTTTGGTCTTGGTACCCTTATTCTTTTTCTTAGGGGTTTGTTTGGCTTTTTTCGTTTTCTTCTTGTGGTGAACTTTGGGAGTATTGGGATCCCATTTTAAAAGGGAACGAATGATGACACCTCCTAGAGAACCACTAACTCCAGCTTTCAATATGATTTGCTTTTTGGTGTGAGTGTCGATGCGAGGATTGGCCAGTTGCGTCAAGGCTACTTTGTTTCTGTCAAAAAAGCGTTTGGTTTGATGTGGAATGTGAATGATACCTTGCAGTATTTGACGTGCTGTCACCGTAAACCATCGTAAGACTTCTTTGAGACTGGCTTCTAAGACGTGAGCTCGTATTTGTGGATTTTTTTCGCGACTGATGCCGTACAAGGCACGAATCAATTTGATCGGAAGATGAGACTGAAGGGACGTCATGTTGACGATGTATGAGACAAGGTCAAAGTAACCCAAGGTTTTTATAGATTTTTTTAGTGCTTCATAGTGTTATGTCGACGAGGAGGACGTGTACACAACAGGTCCTCCGTCTTGACACCAGTCGTGAAACAAATCGGTACGAAATCGCAAATAATCAGGGGTAGTGGGTTTTAAATCCACGAGTAAATAGGCGTGTGGCGTTTGAGTGGCATCATCGTACGCATGAGTTAGCCAAGGTGTTCCTAACTGTTTGGCTAAAACTTGCACTTGTGATTTATCTCGAGGACTTTTAAACAAGACCACGTAATGAGCATTAAGACTAATGGTACGATGGGCTTTACTTTGTTGAAATAAATTTTGTGTAATGTAAATGACACTGGCATTACGATGATGGCCTTTACGTGTAAACCACAGTTTAATTTCTTCTTCGTCTTCTCCTAACATGTCGTCAAAAATAACCCAATGAGTTTGACTAGGGTCAGACACGATCCCCTCGTCTTCTTTAGGAATGCCTGCTACAAACACAATGGAATCACCTTGACTTTCTTGCAAGAGGCTGTATGCCGATTGCCACTCTTTGTAACACCACACGATGCGTTGAGGTGGACGATCGATCAAATGATGTTTATGTTCGATCAAACGTTTGACAAATTCGGTTTTGCCTGAACCGCTCGGTCCAGCAATTAACATGTTAAAAGGATGACGAAGATACAAGGCTTTCCAACTAGCCTGATCTAAGTGTTCGTCAATGACTTTGAATGTCGAGGAGGAAGGAATAGTAGAAAGAGCAGAGTGAGCCATAGTCGTGTAGTGGTATGACAGTATTGACACAAAAACAAACAAGACAAGAGGTTTTTATACTTTTTTCAAGACAGGTTTATTTCAATGCATGTTTAAATTTGAACAACACGAAAACATAAAAGCCAAATGGATAAATACAGGAATAAAATACCTAGGCAAACGATCAAAGTGGAATATAAACAAGTCACTGTACAACGTGGTTTGGGTAACGAAGGTGTCCTAGAGGTAGTTTGTAATGTTCTTATAGTCTCCTCTACATGGGGTACAGTCACATAGGTGTCTTCTCGAAAGGGTCTTTGTGGGGGAATGTCCATGACAGTTCTGTCTTGAACAGAGGGATTGTCTTGGGTGATAGATTCTTTTTCTTCTTCTTCTTCTGGTACTGTTACTAGCACAGGATTAAAAGTGACTTTTTTCACACGACGATGAATTTTAGGAACACAACGCTTGGGCATAATGGGATGCTTCGTTTGTCCAAGCCTCAAAATCCCAACTTTTCTAGTGACGTACATCTGTCCAATGAGGGTGTAAATCACAAGCTACACACACATCTTCGTACACTGCTTCCGTACGTAAAAGTTGACGAATCTTTTTTTCTTGGAAAGGTCGAGACGTATCCAGATGAAAGCGTAAGGCTTTGAACAGAATAAGTCTCTCGTGGACATTTAAAGGAACCACCATACTGTCTTATTTTTTGATAGGTAGTGTTCGTAAAGTGTCCACAAGGAATCGGCAGGTAAACGAAATCCCAGAAAGCAAGTCACTAAAACACACACTACACGTCGACCCCAATTCATAGGGTATAGTTCTTGTAATAAGTGTTCGTAATCTTTCACCGTGTGAATCTTCTCATTGATATCCTTCCACGGAATCTGTTGGATCACAACTGATAAAGGTTTTGGCATGGTTGTTCTCTTTTATACTTCTTTAGGTCGAAGATCATCAGTGTAGATTCAACCCAGAATTAAACACAGAATTAAATTTGCTCAAAAAGCGAAAGTTATTAATATAACGTGTAATTTCGTCCCACTGCCATTCAGGGTAACGGTTAAGAAGGATCAAAGTATCTTCAGATGTAAACGTACTAAATTGGAAACGGAGCAAAAAATACCCTTGATCCAGAGAAATCTAACACGTTGGTTAATTTTTGTCACTTTCCTCTTGTGAATTTCACGACACAAAAGTTCTACAGTCACCCATTGAGATTTTTCTTTAGCAAGGCCTTGCCAAACGTCCTTGTAGATCTTCTCTTTCAATTCGTGTGGTAATCCTTGAATATTATGTTTTAGAGAGGGTTTATATACTGGTCTAGGCGTGTTACACGACATGGAACAGTAGTGTCACTTCCAATCACTAGGTCCTACTAAAGGTAGGTATTGACAATTCGGAGACCATCGAGCATGTTCCAGGTAAGCGGAATCTTTATGTTCCCACTCGTAAATGGATACACCACAACTGAAACACTTGACTTTATCCCCCTCGCCCAAGTAGAAAAATCCAGCTCTGGCTAATTCTTCAGGAGTTGGTCCAGGCAGATATTTTGGCCATTTATCTTTGAAGGTTTGGAATCGACTTTTGAAATGACAGTATTCAGGCAAACTCGTCGGGAACGAATATTCGACTCTCCTCACTTCTGTTCGATGCAGGTACGGTGAAATTCCTAGGAGTCCACGATAACGTGTCGCACCGCTTTCGCATCCCTCAGGTTTGACACGCACAGCATCACTTTCCAGGGTAGATATAGGGGTAGTAGTCATAGCAAAGTTCCCACGATATCCAGCTGAATCACTAATGTCACAGCGCCTGGCATCTCTGCAATCGTACGGTTCACCATCGCCCTCTGTAACGCAATTACAGTGCATACCGCAAGGACACTTACAGTTTCCTTCCGGACAACTTCCGTTGCAATCCATGGGCCTTATCCATCCAGTACTTTTCACACTCGGGGAAGGTACATTTGTTTTACAATCCCCAAATTTGAATGATGTCTGTTTAAATGGATTCATCTTCTTGTCGCTGTGCCGTTGTAGTGACAAATGAACTATTGATCGTGGACGATGTCCCTTTTTATATGCTGCTCAATTTTGACGTGACCGTACGGTAGAGTAAAGTGATTGGGAAGTCGTACTCTTTTTTGGTACACGATTTGATAGACGTTTTCCAAAGGTCGGCTAACAATTTGGTGTGTGGGTAAACGGACAATCTTGTGCGGTTCGTGGGTAGTCACTTGAAACGTTTCATCCTGTCCCGACTGCAAGGCTTCTTGAAGCACGTCAAAGTTCACCACTCGACTGGTGCGATAATTGAGAGTCAATCCTTTCACTTTACATTCGGTGTGCATTTCTCCTTGTAGGTCTCGGTATTCGTAGTCGTAATTTTTAGGACCACCACTTGCAAAACATAGAATCTTGTCGTCGGGATGTTCATCGGTCCAGGCTCCTAAACGGTCTCCTTCAATGACAGGGTTACACTGATTCGCCCGGTGAATGTAAATGCAACTGTCCGTGTCAAAATACAACACACGATCTCCTAACAGTTTTAACACTTCGTACAATTTTAAGCGAGCGTGGGCTGTCACGTAAGCCGCAATGATAACATTTCCAAATTTGTCGGCTTCTACAAAGTCTAGTTCTTCTTCGTAATTGACTAAGATCAAGTCCTCACGAATGACGTCCACGTGTTTCATGACTTTGGTTGGGTCGTGAATCATCTGGAAGTAGCGGGAAGGTTCGGACAAATACTCCGTCTTGGGTAAAGAGGGTCGTTGTGCCATTTTCCCCCACAAGCAATTGAGCATCACTTTGGCAAACGATCGCCTTCCTTCATTTTTCTCGATGTGGTCTAAAGTGATGCCTTCCTGCTCCCGATATTTTTCTTTGAATATCTTTTGGTCTTCGGGAGTGTGACACCAGGAAGGATAACCACTAGCTTCTTGTTTTAGTTTTAAAAAGGCATCCACGTAGTCTGCAAAAATACCTTTCTGTCTCTCGTCCCCCTTGCGGTATTGTTGTGTCTTGGGAAAGTGGTAAATTTCGTACACTTCTAACAGTTGGTATCCCAGGTCCAGTGCTTTAAACAATTCCACGCTCACCCACGTTCCTGTCAAGGCGCGTTCTTCCTGGGTGTGATGACAAGGTTGGTCTTGGTTGCACGTTTCGGCACATGTGCGACACAAAGGAAACATCAGTTTTCCTTGGCAATGGTGAGGTAAAACGGGATGGTACAAGTCTGTGGGAGGTAAGACTTTACACTTGATCAATCCTTCGTAGTGTCGAATGTGGTCCAGGTCAATGTGTTCTGTCATCAATTCTGGATGCCCTACGGGAAAGTGACAATATTTGCACACGTAAGGATACAACGAACACACGTCCAAGTATTTGATTTCTTCTCCTTTCTCTTCGTCCGCCTGGTACAGCAAACAGGTGGCATTCGTCCGTCCTCCGTACAAACTATCCCGAGGGTTCAGGGGGTCCACCCACTTGTAACTTTCTACGATGCGTTTAAACTCGGGATCGGTTTTCAAACGCAGATCGTACTCGTGTTCCCACATTTCCACCACCTGGTATATTTGCTGTTCTAACTTCAAACGTCGTTGACACGTAGTCTGGTACAAGTCTTCCATGGTTCGTTGTAAAAACTGATTTTTGGTGTTACGCTGAGGGTAGCATAGGGGACATCCGTGAAATAAGCATCCGTTAAACTCGTACACGATCTGAGGGTTTTCTAAGTCCCATCCATCTACCGAATACGTTCCAATGGTCTTTTCGCCTCCTCCGTTGCGCGCGTGTTGGATCCATTTGTCTTCCTTGTCGCACAAGTAATGGAGCCAGCGTAGGGCTTTGACCGAGTATTGACGTTTGACAAAATTTGTCGTTTGAGGACTGATGACCGCTAGAGTATTTTTGGGCATAAAGCGTTTTCGGTACACTAAAGAACACGCTTTGGCGATGGTACAGGCTTCTTTCAAAGGATCGATCCCTCCGTACTCCATGAACAATTCTCGAAATTTTCCACAGCAGCGTCGTAAAATGTCCACGTCAGATCGACAGTACTTTAACATTTCTTCTTGAAAGTCAAAGGGGATCGAGGCGTGTGTCTGGTACCAAGCGAAGAAAGCTTCTCGTTGTTCGGTGCGCATGTTGTCGGGGTCGTAGTCGTCAGCCTCGGGCAAATGGGGTAGAATGGCATGTTGATTGGCTTCGGTATTAAAAAGTGTGGAAAATAACCTTTGGCCATTTCTGTCATTCCAAACGTTTTAGGCATGCGACTCAAAGGCATGGCCAAGTAACACATCGAATCTTTAAACTGTACTTGTCCTACATGCATAGAAATGATTTTGGCTCCGTTCAAAGTCACTGAGGCCGTTCGGTACTTTGTTCCGCATAGTATCTGAGCAGAAATTGCCCATCATATCCCGAGAAATTGTGAGCCATGACCGTGGCATGGCGATGACACTCTCCGTAACGTTCGATGTCTTCTTGACTCCACGTTTCGTCAATGGGGTTTAGGATCCATTGGGCAAAATCGGCTAGCGTGTTTGACCCTCGAAAGATTTTTTCACGTCCTCCAGGAATCTTGCTGCAGTAAGAGCAATGACTAAAGATAGGTTCTTGGATACACTTCTCGCACGCACGTTGAGCCACGCAGAAATTAGGAATGTGAATACCGGTTTCTTGTATGCATTCGAAATCAAAAAAGATAAAATTCCCTTTCTTCTGGGTATCATCTGGTTGGGGTTGATATTTTTGAATGAAGCATTCGTGCCCAAGTCCACAATTTGATGACAAATGTGACATCGTTTCTTCCCTCGACAAACGTGAAACTTGGCACTATTGGTACGTATGCCTTGTCCACAAGTAGGGCACAATCTCAAAAGCTGACAAGTATTTTTCTGCTGTGAACCTTGCATCTTCAAATGTTGTTGGTAACAGGTAAGACTGACAAAAGTGCGCTGACACACAGGGCAATGCACTCTTTCTTGTCCTTTGTCCAGACAAGGTTGAGAGGCCAAACATTCCTCACATTTCGATCCACAATGCTTGTGTTGTTCTCGATTGTTATAACCATAGTCACATTTTTCACAGTAGTAACTGAATTTCAGAAATCCAGTGATACTGGTAATGGTATCAAAATGACCATCGTGATGATAGACGTGAATGTATTTTCCGTCTTTGAAATCGTGGCCTCGAAACAAAAGAGGACCACGCACTTCTTGAGGGTGTACTTTCAAAGTGTAACGTGGAGCCAAGACGTCTTGCAATTGTTGCATTTCTGGAATACCACAAGGGGTGTCTTTGGATATCCCCGCTTGCTGTAACAGGAGTTCTGCTTCACTTCGTTGTTTGGCTCGGTCCGATTGTCGAATAGTTTCCCAGGCTCTTTTCCATTCTATCGTCTCGTTCTTGTTGACATACGTTCGTCCCACGACGATGGCACGGGCTGAACACATCTGGTCTTGAGGATTGTTAATTCGGACGAGGCTTCGCTTCATGTTACGAAGGCTGTCCACCAATAACACTTTTTTGCGTCCGGTCCCCTCAGGAAGAGACACGTGGGTCATGAACAGTGTGGCTTTTCCATCGGTGATGTGAAACTTGTCGTTGGATTGTTGCACATGTTGAATTTTGTCAATGACTTTGGAAGGTGTTAATTGTGATGGGCTAGTAAACTCGATCCAAACGGGAGACTTTAAATTATCGTGATGAATAGAAAGTCTCAAGCGATCGTCTTCTTTGGCTTGACATTGCTGTTTCAATGCAGTTAACACAGAATCCCACACCTCGGTAATGAACCCTTCTGTATTCTCCAAAGGTACATTGGCCTTTGAATCTTTAAACTTTACGGCATACGTGTAAGCCGTTATTCTAAATTTTCGAGAGGATCGCTTTTCCGTCTCTCGAATGTGATAGTAATTTTCAGGGTTTACTAAGGGTGGTGCAATTCGCTTGGACGTCGATTGCTTAGGTGTAGATTCGGGCTCACTCATGTCATCTTCAAAATCACTGGCATGAATTTGAGCCAAGACTTCAGCTACTGTGCTAGGCGATACATTACGTTTCTGTCTCTTACTGTTTTCTCCTTTCTCCACAACATGATGTGACCTTTTCATCTCGTCTGCAAAAAGTCAAATGACTACCTTTTAAAGACCATAACCCCTATATATTCATGTTCGATCCGTGCATATATAAAGGGTTAGTGTCTAACCTTTCAGTATTCATTTCACTCTCACATTGACCAGAACGATGAAAGAACCTACAGAAGTGGAACTTCTCATTAGAGCTTTACGTGGGGTCATACGAAAGTTTTCGTCAGACCAGCCGACAGCCTACTCTCCTTCCTATCGAGATAAAAGTTAAGATACTTGCTATATCTGTAAGAAGAAAGGACATTGGGCTACAGAATGTTCAGATCGTGACAAAAATAAAAAAGGTACCAATAGAGACAAAAGTCAAGATACCTGTTATTATTGTAAAGAGAAAGGACATTGGTCTCCAAACTGCCCTAAGAAACAACAGGAGCAGGAGGAGGAGGAGGCGAAGGAGGAGGAGGAGGAGGAAAGAAATTCTGAACAGGAGGAGGAAGAGGTACCCTCCCCCAAGGAAGAACCCCGACACGTTCACAAAGACAAGAAAAGAAGACGAAACGAAAGTGAAGAGGAAGAAGAAAAAGAAAAACGTGTGGCAGTAAAGAAAATGAAAAAACAGACAGAGTGAAACAGAAGAAAACCTATGAACTTTTTAAAAATGGTATTGTGTTATGTTATGTTATGATATTGAATTGTAACGTTTGTACTAGAATACACCAGAGAGAAAAAAACGTAAGCGTCTCTTGGTTTTGATTTGATAGTATCATTACCTACACTCACACATTCATTCACTCACACGTACATCATGGGTTTTTAAAAAAATATAATAAAAAGGACTTTTGAGTTTTCATTAAATTAGGCAATTGACATAGTATTTCTTCTCGAAATAATTGGAGTGGTCCTGAAAAGGACCGTTGGTGTTTTAATTGTTTAAATTAATACAAACTCAGAAACGGGACGAAATCCTCTTGAGCTGTCTTAAGCCTTTGCCACGGCCAAGGCCTACTTCGGGACTGGTGGTTCCTGTCAATGATTTGGTAGAAATCACTAACGGTGGTAAGGTAGACGTAGTCACAGAGAGATTGGGTTGTTTCGCTCGAGAAGGTCTTTTTCTCTTCGGTCGTGATAAAGAAGTCTGATACATTTGTTTCAGACTCCTTAACTCAGCTAAAATATCTAAAAGTACCGTCGTGACCGTTTGATTTTCACTATTTTCTTTCTGTCCTTGGTCTTCTTTCTTCTCTGTTGCTGCTGCTGCTGCTACTGTTTCTTCCTGGTGTTTCCTTCTTGCTTCTTCTTCTTCCTGCTGTTGAATAAGAAAAGCTTGTTGTTCTACTTTCTGTTGTTGTAGAAATCGCTCCAATTCTTCTTTTTGTCTTTGTTTAAAATCATCAACGTGTCCATAAGAAGATACAGAAGGCAACGAAGGTTCCGGAATAAATTCTTGTGATGTTAAAAAATCCACAATATCCCAGTTAAAATCCACTTCTTCTGGATGTAGATTTGTCATGACTTTAGTAGTCACTGTTGGTCCATGACTTGCTGTCTCTACTCCTGTCTCACTCCAATTCATTGTCTTCTTACTGTCCGCCATGATTGACAACTCTCTTGAATCGATTGACTGCGCACAGGCGCTAGTACCTCTATATAGAAAAGGTGACGTCACAGACTGCTCTCTTCCGATTGGATGACTGTACCTGACTTTTGTAACGCACGTTTGGATTGGTGGATACACTCAATCCGTTTCAATCCGCTCTTCCCCTATAAATAACCGCATTACACTGCATTCGCTTCACCTGTTCTCATCAGAAGATGTGGACTAATGTTGAATCGTCAACCCTTGTGTCAAGTATGCTGTTTAGGACTGACATACCCATGTATGTCAGATCATCATGGAGTGTCATTCATATGACGGAGACAGCTTTTTGGAAGAGAAGGGTCTATGTGGAAAGGCAAGGTTGCTTGAAGAGAGTTCTCTTCTATGGACCCACAGTGAGGAGAAGTTTAAGGAAAAGAAGAAGATCTGTGAGATGTCCTCTGTGTTAACAAGACAACGTTAACATTACACATAACGGTCATTTTCAGGGCCACTCATAGGTCTCGAAAAGATAGTAGCTTTCATTGCCACCCTTTTGTTCCCTTGTCCCTATATAGACCCACCCTGTTCCATTTCCCTTGACGCTATATAGGCCCATCCTGTTCCATTTCCCTTGATGCTATATAGGCCCACCCTGTTCCATTTCCCTTGACCCTATAGTACCCCAAGTTGTTTTGACCCTATAGTGCCCCAAGCTGTTTTTGACTGGATTTTCCCTTGACCCCATAAATCTTGACCCTATAGTGCCCCAAGCTGTTTTTGACTGGGTTTTCCATAGACCCTATAGTGCCCCCATATACTACTTACAATTATCAAACATATTTATTGGTTTTTATTTCAAACATTTAGCCTCACTGTATTATAAATTTGATTCTCCTTCAAAATGTGACATGTCATGATGTAAAACCCATTCAGGTGAGCTAACCCGCTGATTGCATTCCATTGAAGCACATGCCAGTAACCAAGTTTTGTACTTAATAGATTGTGATATCTGAAAGCCATCGGGCTTTTTCGCATTTGAAGAATAGTTTATCTTAACCGCCTATTTCTTTTTAGAAAGCCTTTAATTTCCGTGTCTACGCGCAAATGATATGTTTACTTTTGAATTATTAAATTGATGTGTGTACCTACCATATGTACTATTTCGCCATATAAGTGATATACAATTATAGTTTATTGTGCATCGAACCTTAGATTACTGTCATTACACATTCATATGCATTTCTAGTCTGCATTATGTCTGTTTACATCATATTCTTTCTTTCTGAAAACAAGAAAACAGTGTAATATCATTTTATACAATCTTATTATCTCTTAATTTTTGTACTGCACACCTCTTCATCACATCTATCAGCTTATATCATTTCCTAATTTAATACCGTTAAAGGTGTTTTCAGTTTACCTATCATGTACATGAACAGCCTCATCTAATATTAACCGATTTCGGGTACTTTTTTCATTGTGATTGATGACTTTAAATTTATATGATAACAAATGTATCCCGTCAAAATCCATGATTTATGTCTTAGGTAATATAATGTCAATAATGTCAAATTAGACGCATATGCGACCTTCATTACTTTTACCATGGTTGTTACGACTCTATGGCCACAAATTAAGTAACATAAAGTAGCAAAACCAACAAAAGTCAAACTTTAAAATGTAATGACCAATGTTATAACGGAAAATGCAAGAGGAACGTACATTATTATGAAGCGAATCCCAAATACTTCTAATCTTTTTAAATTATTTTCCAAAAGAATGAAAAGATTCGCATAAATTTCAAAACCGGATATGTAATTGTCTATCAAGAATCATAACGATGTCAAAACGGCATTGTTCAGAACCCCTTTGAGCTATTCACAATCGTTTCAAGATAATATTATAGTCGAAATGAGCACTTTTCATTTCAACTGAAAAGTGCAAACAGATGTTTTATCTGTCTAATAATATCTAAGTAAAACATAGGACAGGTCTGCATACAGGATGATACAACAGGAACAAACTTTAAAATAATGACTCAAAAAGAGGTTAATCTGATTGTTCAGTCTTCCCATATCTACACCTTCTATAATTACGACTATATTTCTCAAATTACTTCACGTGACAGATCATATTACTTCAATAAATATTTCGAAATACCTATTAATGTGACCTAGCACACCCAATCGGAAATGACTTTTTTCTTCTAGAACGGTCCAAATCTCTAAAGCCAAGGAGAATTTAGTGTCACCAAATCGTATTATATAGGTTACCATTAGTAAATGTGAACAAATACATAAACATATCTTGATATATCCTATATAATTGTATCCTATTAATATTCCTAAAACATACCCTAATAACGAAAGAACAAATTTAAGTAAAGATGATCCGTACCAATTTTAACAATTAGATAAAATCACGTACAAGGAGTTACATAATTATAGCATTACATATTATGCCCAAATCTCATAGACCACTTTGTTGCCGTTTGCATTGTTGATTTCATAGATTTTTGCAAAGATGTAGATGAAATCAATGGCAAATTTATCAATAGTACCTCTTTTTTATTTCCTAAGTAAAGTTTTGTATTCTCTGCTAGGTGGCTGCATAGCTTATATTGGCCTTCTCTCGTTTAGTATACGTGCCGTTTTGTTGTTTACATGTGATATTTTGGTCGAACAGTCTCTTTTCTCTCTGTTTTGCATTCACTGCAAACAAACGCAGTGCATGCTTACTTTTCTTCATGTTCGGTTCCAACGTTATTATCATACCATATCTGACGCTGTGTCCAAATCAATATAAATCATATGTTAATCTACAATACTATTAAAAGATAGCTCACGGTGAAGTTCGTGAAGTAAAAATAGCATTGTTCAATGGCACACTGATGCCACATCCAGATCATTATCAAGGCCTTATTACACACTGTGTACTAAATAAACAAATACAACCAAAGCATAAGTACATATTCTAAAGAATTCACACCTTTATATTTATTCCATGAATGACTAAATCTAACTATTGTTGCACCACAAAAAGGCGACAGGGACAAATGCTCTAAAAATAGGCTGGGTATACATTCGTTGGTGCTGAAATGTAAGTATTAATAGTAAAACGATTCCTGCCAGGGTTAGACAGTTTCAACTGAATAAAACAACTTTCATCTGGCCTAAAAGGAGTCTGAAATACTTACGTAATAATAAATGTATCTGTCTATAAAATAATGTTGCAAAATTTCAAGGAATGTAATCCATAAATATGACAGAGGCCTTTTGCTGACACCATTAAAACAGAAACACAAGGAAGTTGAACTTTGCAGACTGTGAACAATACACAATACTTAAACCTGAATTGTGTTATCACTGGTACAGCTAAATACTTGAAATAAATTGTAATTATCTTATGGTCCTAACATAAATCTAAACAATACACAAATTAAACTTGTCTATTAAAGGTTTGTATAAAGTTCAATTTTAATATATAATACATTTTACATGAAACTGTTAGTTAAATTGTCATGAAAATTTAAAAACTGAACTTGACAAATTTGTTATTTGACGAAATGCCTCCAGTGGTTTTACTTATTAGGTGTGATGTAATTAAGCCAGGGCCTGTCAATAAAAAGTATCACCTGAAATCTGATAGCGTCTATATACTGTAGTTAGGGGTAATAACCAATGTAGTAATGTCATTTACACCCATTAATGAAATAGACTCTCAGATTCAGGGTTCCGATAGTATTAAAAGCTGGCAAGTTAATAAAAATCGCGGCAACATAGTGCCTTTTACTAGTTATATAACTGCAAGAGTAGATACTTCTTGTACATTACATGTTCAAATAACCAGATGCTCATCAAATGCGAATACATTACAAGACTTGCCACGCCATGACGTCTTCTGGCTTCAGTTTTACACCATAATAGATAGAAAGTCAATTTTATTGTTCAAGACTTAGTGCATTATCAAGGACTGTTAAAAGTTTTGATTCGACAAGACAAGAAGATTCCTTTGAAAGCTGGATGCCGTATCACATGTTCATGTTAGCAATCGTTTATCAACACATTCTTTCTGGAACATTTGTCAGATTACGTACAAAGACATAAGAATCGTTTGGACTTTAACTGTTTAAACAAAAAGACCAAATGCAAACCGTCATTTAAAATTGTCTGGAAGTCACATTTTGGGCAGCTGTAAGATGAATACAATCTTCAGTAGCTACCGAACGAGTTTATTTATCGGCTTTTTTTGATTGATTTGTCAGCATACGAGCTTTTACCTCAGTTTTTCTCTGAGATTCGCTTGATCTCAGTCTGCAGTGGATGTAAACGGTGCTAGATATGAAACAATAGTTTCGACTTCAAGATCGATAGCGTGAGTGAACTTCAGCCATCACTTTTGGAGTGTTCTGTATGACACAAATCGCAATCGTCAATTGGTTTTTCCTTTCACTTTAGAAAAATGTGATCTTTTCATCCTGATTGCAAACTTTAAGTTGACTAAATTTTGTGCGCACTACTTGAACGCTTCAAAGTTCACAGTGTATGTGTAATATGTTCCTATAAACTCTCTGGAAGTGCATTTTTGTCTCTCCCAAATGCTGTAAAATGGTTGGTCCTGAACGAATTACTTTGGGAGTGAATCTGGATTATCTTGGTATTGTGGCAAAAGTGGAGTATGTCGATTACAATTTTTAAGGCGGGTAATCCATACTGTGAAACTATGGTGGGCGAGGTGTAGACTAGACTGGAGATGATTTGGAAATGGGTTGGCTGATGGGTTTCAGATTACCTCCGGGTAAAAACTATCTGAGTACTGTTTACCACCACATGTAAAATTCACATAAGGGCGCGTCATACTTTAATAACACATGAACTAAATTTGAAAGTCTACCAAATCCTGGATATGACATTTGATGAACAATTTAAATTTGGGAGAAATGTCGCTGCGCTAGTGAGAAGATGTAGAAACGACCTTAACCTCCTTATGAATCTGAAAGGAACCAATTGATAGGCGGACCAGGACTTTTTATTCACATTATATAGGAGTTTAATTAGCTAAAAGCATTACTGAAAATATGATAAAATTTAAAAAAGCAAACTCTAGCTTTCTTCACTGGCTCTATCAACGGGACCTCATGGGAAGAAATGCAAATGATAAAAGGGGCACCACCCATTAGTCTAAGACGAGAAGAGCTACTCCTGAGGTATGCCGCTAGGATCTCAATCAATGGCTTATCACACCGTAACAGACTGCCATCGAGAGATGCAATAAGCCCTTTAGAGATAAATTGGCATGAATTCCAAAACAGCTTTAAACTTAATAACATGCAGGCAGAAATGTTCACATACCCCACCCATCCCACCTGCTGCATGAACCTGTAAAATGCCTAAAATAATATTCAGTGCCTTGGAATTTGGGTTAAATAGGACAAAACACAAAAAAAAATAAGGTCTAAAGGTCTCTTGAAGATTGAACGTAAGTAATTGGGATGGAGAGAAAACTACATGGATGGCTCTAAACCGCAAAACTCGAGACGTACCGCAGTTCCGATGGTAAATATCTAGGAGTAAATCACGATTTGGGCACAGCTGCCTGATGCATGTTCTTTTTACACAGTATATGTTTTGGAGTATAAACCAAGTCATTAAAACATCAACATCAGTGATATACGACTCCTATCAGCACAACGACATAAATTCATCCCACCTGGAGAAACCGCCAGAGTAAATTCGCAAGGAACGAAAAATCGAAGGGTGTTTGACACACCTTGAGTTAGTGGCGTTCGTTGAGGATAAATAAACATCAAGAACCTACTAAAAAAATGCTTGCCAAATCTTGATAATAATCAGGCTGTGCTTGCTTTTCATCGGTTGATGACATTTATGGGGCATGATCAGAATGTTGATCCCGGGATTTCACAACGCTGTATCTGATTTATTACTTTTCACTGGAACATTTTGATTTTTTTCAGGCAACCAGTCGCTGCTATACAGTTTCGAGCTCGTGTAGCACGACTGCCCGCTGGTGGTTATAGAGCAATCGCTGTAAACATCTCAGACACAACAATATTGCTTGAAGGTGTTAGTGGGCGAATGAGTGTTATTGATGCCCCAGTGTAAAACCATTTAATTAACTTGCTCATTATATAATAATGTCATATCAACATGTTAATGTTAGTCTGACTCCTAGTCAGATTAAAAAGCTACAAACAATATCAAAATGGAACTGTGGAAGGAAAATGTGACTAAAACAAGAACAGATCGCAGGTGGTCCGAATAAACTATCACTGACAGAGCATCAACTCAGGCCCTTCAGTGACTTCAAACGATCAACGACCGGTGTTAGACTTAATGTTTCTGAGGGTGTTAAAGACGCATTTAAGACGGTTGGTATTTTTACACCTATTGTTTTCAAATCAGCTGCACTTGGTGCTGTAGGAACTGCCGTTGGGATGGCACTAAAGAAAGCTACCTGTCACGGAATAAAGACTTCCAAATAGGGCGGGGTCTAAAACTTATTTTGATTTATTTAATGCCATTAAAAATTAAACATAAAAAACTAAAGAAGTGATGTTATGCGTGACCAATTATCAAAACAACCAAACCGTGGTGAAACCGGTATCATTAATCTCGATAGAAGTTCTGGTCCAGGTATTCAAAGGGTTGCAAACGCGATTGTTCCAAGTGGAATGGTTGATTTCGACTCCTATGGACTGGCACCATCAGAAGAATTTATGTGAGCAGTATGCAAAGCATTCCAATCTGGTTTTCAATATTACTAACACGGACAATAACAGATCCGGCAATATGTGACCGTGATATATTCACTGTACTCGACGCTGTGTCATCATCAACAACACCACCTCATAAAGACGTTCACGACTATACAAGTAGAAGGTATAGCTGCCCACTGTCGTTTAAACACATCTTAAAGTAAAATGGTAAATATATACGGAAGATCTTCTCTGAGTCTCAAATCTCAAGGCCACTTACATAATACGCAACTATTTGCTCTGTGAGTTAAGAACTCGCTAAACTTTTGCGTCTCGTAGATGAAGACCAAAACTAAGTTTTCAGGATCAGCAAGGACCGTGAAAGACGAATAGAATCGCGTTGACAGATATTATTCTGCGAGTTCCATGCGAGACCAAATATAGCTTAGTGATGTGTACTAATAATGGTAAAATTAAAAACTCGGAGGAATATATTTTAACATTCAAAGGAGAATTTTCTGGACGAATCAGAATAATTGGGAATATTATGTACGGCGATCTCAATATGAGCAGAAACGCAATTATTAATTTGAGAGAACCAAAATCAGAAGATAATGCTGCAACAAAAAGATACGTAGACAGTAATAACAACACGATAAAACTGGCGAAGCGATGTCTGGTGATCTCAATATCGTTAGTAATACTATAGCTTTTTGAGAGAATAAATAATAGGCAATGAAGCTGCAACGAAGAGATACATGGACAACAACATCCAGATGATGACATCGTTAATGACAATCAATGATGGAATGACCACATTTAGATTTGAATATTCTAATCATATTAACGCGTTTGTAAATTTTCGCCAAAACATAAATGGAATCGTTGATGATTTTTTGGAATATCAACAGTTATAGATATTAAACTCTCCAAAATAAACAAAAAAAAACTATGCTGATGGTGTAGTACATACAGTAGTGTCTCGATCAGCATTATGGGCACCAATAATTAATTCCGTTAAACTTTAGTTTGAGGTTATCGGGTTATACAGGTTCCCAGTACTCGGCGTTACAATAATTACGATATATACCACAATTTCATGGCGTTATCCACTAACTGGATCATCTGGATTTATGTTAGTGTTGTTAAATCAAAACAACGATGCAACATTTGTGGTGGAAGAAATAAAAGAAATTCTTAGGTTTATTGTATCGTACTATTGTGTGTCTCGAATTAATCGCTAAACTACCACCTACATAAGGTGTTAGAAATATACATACTAAACCAATCGCCAGTAACCCCATTAGGTGCTCAACGTTTAGATACGAGCACGTGTGTGTTCCCGGCATACCCAACTGAAAAATATCAGAGATGAGTATGCAATACAACAAAGGCAAATACCACAGACGTGTTGCTGTTACTGATCTAATTGTATATTCTGCATCATCGCTGGAACAGTAAGGTCATTAGCGCATTGACGGTGTAATACGTGATAGCACCATCATTGCTAGAAGCAATGAAAACTGGAATGGCCGTTATAACCGGCGCTGCTGATGTTCTTAATATCATCGCCAAAAATTTCCACGTGCGCAGTTGATAAAATACACTAGCATTCAATAAAGTTACACACGGCCTCGCTATCATACTCCAAATTATCTTCGTTAAAAATTACTGCAACAGATCGTCGCTAATGCAACTCCGTCAAAACCCACGATGATATCATCAAGCTTGAACAATCCGTAATGGAGCATTGTCTTTTATCTGCAATTTCAGCGCAAATATTATCATATTTCACTGGTATTTACAAATATATTTAAACCCGATGGAACCACTGACTGGTGAGTTGTTGGTATTCCTACAGGTAGTTTTCAGATAGAAGGATTCACGATGAATTAAAACGCAGAATCAAATATATCAATGGAAGAGAATCTAAAATCGTTAATACTGTTCAAGGGATGACATCATCGGCGGCGATGTAATAAATTCACCTGGCAACGCCCTCAATATATATCAGTCAATTATCAAAACCGTATTAGGATGACTTGAGGTTTCCCCAGAATATCTTGGACCACCACAACCTCTACGTGTTGACCTCTTCACGGACAACTTTAAGAGTATCGAAAAACTTATCCATTGATATATCTTGAGAAACATTATTTGGTACAAAACTTCCCAAATTACAGAAACAAATATATTATAGAAATAAAGTTAATGAAGAAAATATTAAATCATATTCCGACCCAATTAATTCGAAACACTCTCATGTACGTTCTTCTCTATCACAAAATCACAACGATTATTTAAAACAGCAGATCAATGGAACAATAAAACATCTAAACCATGGTGCATTAAATCTCAAATTTATCTATATATTTATCGTTGAAAAGTGATCCGTGACTTCAGTACTCTTGATGTTAACGTCGGATTTTATTCATGTCTAAACAAGTATTTATAACACATAAACAACAGAAGAACAATTACCAAACCAGGATTTAACGCTGATGATCTAAAAGGAATCAATCAACTTCGTCATCGATGAATGTTTCCCACAAATTATCGTGTCATGGAGAAGCATAAACCCACTGGCAGACACTTCAATGATCCTTATGGCAGTTGTAGGCACGTCACTCCAGGAATTATTAATTCCACGTCAACTGTCTCAGTCAATCTTGTATGTGATACAGTTAGTAGATCTTGAAACATTCAGCCAAGCTCAGCTGGGATATATTTTATAGACAATAATGCCTCAAGAACAACTTAGACTTTTAATTGTATTAGAACCCGATAATCCCGTTTATCGGCTATTATCAAGGATACATTTCAAACTTACTGGCTAAAGTTAAGGAAATAAACAAATTCTGTTTCTGAGTGAAAGTTCGCGTTTTACAAACAATTATACCTTACGTTAATCAAGTGATACTAGCGAGAGCTGTTGTATAGAAAAACGAAAGTGCCGTCAGAACAATCCTGACACTTCCACACATAGAACGATTTAGTGTTAAAATAATTATAGATGAATACGGCGATGAAAAATATGTGTTAACGCAAGAACAGTTAAATAAACTGTAACAAGAACATTTTATTCTAACTGTGTGCAATATAGATCAAATTCTGAATTATGCACATTCTTGCATTGAATTTTATCAGCTAAAACGTGTTATAATTTGATTCTAAATATAGAAAAGGTTACTTTGTCAGATGGATGTGAATATTATCTATAATTTGTAGGGTTATCAAAACATTTCATCAAATAGATGGGTACAGTGCTCAGATTAAATAAATTAAATTATTCAAATTCATTTACGATATTAAAATTTCCGATTTTTAAAAAATGATTATATCGTTATTAATATTATTTCAGATTAATAGTTAATTTCACAGATTTGACGGCTATTTTGCCCGTATTTGTTGGGATTATCAAATAATGTCATCATATTGATGGGAATATTACCCAAATTTAATCCGATTATCAAAACATTTCATCATATTGATGGGAATATTACGTAAATTGAATCAGATTATCAAACAATTACATCATATTGATGGGAATATTACCCAAATTGAATATGATTATCAAGCAATTTCATCAAACTGATGCGTATATTGCTCGAATTTATTTAGACTCAATTTTTTTATCATTATTTTTAATATTTATATTTCAGACTAATTTTTCGGATTCAATAATGTTATCATTATTATTAAATATCTTTGATAATTGACACAGTGATTGTATCATTGTTATCAGATCTGACTCTTTATTACCTGTAATGTTTATGATTTTTGGTCCAATTCATCAGATTGATGGATTTATGTTTTATTCTAATTTGTTATGAATATTGGGCAAATTCTTCAGATCATTGAATAAAAATACAAAAAAACAATGACTAAATCATTGACTCAGATGCCGAATAAATATTATTGTCAGAAATTAAAATCACGCTACAGTCAGAAATGACTTATTCTCGAATGACTTTGCCGTCGAGTCTGTCAATGATTTCATGATTGAATTGAATAATAGATTTAAAGTGCTCCGTCCGTGAGGCTCTTAGCACTGTTTTATCCTTCATAAGAAGGTTATTTAATTATCCCGTGGGTGGGAATTGTGCCGCGCACCCACTGGGCGTTTATGTGAACAGAGTTCACTATTTAATTTGGCCGTCACATCTGGTCAACATTGTATTGACACGGTGTGATTGAAAGGCCATTTGGGTGGGTAGGAATAGAACCCACACACACCCACCCCTACAGTATTCTTTGTATGTGCCTACCTCTGCAAGAGCAAGAAAGCGAGAGAAAATTAGCTTTCTCATATCGCTTTGGGCTGCGTAATATGGTCGTGCAAGCACGAGAATTTACTGCAGCATGGAGCAAGGTGGTGAAGCGCCAAGCACGCTTTATATGTCAAATTCAGTCCAGTTATACGAATGGACACCCTAACAACCAATAGTGTGTAAGCCACCTGTGCAATTTACCAAATATCTGAGTTATAAAAATTATTAATTAAACATCCTATCCAAAATAGGGACTAGTACTAAAGCGTACATGCATAAGTCCCTATTGTATTTAACTAAAGTGTCTAAGCGACACATAAAAGTGTAGTCAATGGTAGGGGGATTTAGTTATAAATTTGTTGCAGGCGATGCCAAAAAAGGTCAAATTACTTTTCAGGGCCATATAGTTAGTCGAAAAGGGAAACTCTAAGCCAAATGAGTCCCTATTATCATTCAGGCAAATGAAAACCTTGCTGGTTATGCTGTCATCTTTTTCTCCAAGGAGTTTCTGCGGTGCGGTAGGTCAGCCAGTCCGTACTATTCCGTGTTCCGTACTTTTCCGTCCCGGCTGTTTTTCCTGTTCCCCCTTGGCTGTGCAGTGGAAATTGGGTTGTGGCATTGTCACGTTTCATTCCTTTTGGCTCCCCCCTCAAAGCATGTGCCCACCGTTGATGGTAATGGTAGCGCACACTGGTCGCCATCTTGAAATCCACGTGGCATGGTATCCGTTTTCTGCACAGTCTTGGGTTTCCCTCTAGCAGCACCGCTGTAGTCTGGTTCAGTGGGGTGATTTCTACCCCGGCTCGGTTGCCCGTCACCGTAGTGGGTAGACACCTAGGTCGCTCTTGTGACTGCATTTTTATTTGATTTACAGGTCTAACGGCGCCTTTTCTCACTGCCGGCTATCATATCAGTACTGGAGAGGTCCGGTCACCTTGAAGTCCGCTTGCTGAATGAATGATTTCATATTTTACTTTAGTCATTTATACAATGGATTGTTTCACAATTGGACAAAATCCTTCTCAACTCACGCGCGTATTCACAATCTTTTTGTTTCGTATTCGTGAGACCATTCTGATCTAATTTTCTCAATCGCGTGACACAATGTACATTCTTAACTATAGTTGCATATTTACAGTATATATAATCTTAATTCTATAAGGGGTTTAGCGGTTACAACGGAGTTACTGATCGTAGCGCTTAAAATTATCTCCCTTTGCTCCAATGCGCATGCCCAAAATAATATTTCAGTTCGAGATAGTTTATTGTTCTACACTTGATTAGCGAAACGTAAAGTCAACAAAGGATATCCAATGAATCAATTATATATATCAAACTAATTTTGTTCATACTAGGAGAATAATTATTGACACTAAATCAGATAATTAGATTCGGTGTCCATACTTACATTATATCAGATAATTAAATATTTACTTTCCATACTTTAAGAACGTATATTAATTTAATTAAATACACTGTCCATATTTATATTATACCTGATAATATAGATTCATTATCCAGAATTTCAGATACATTTGAAGAAATATTTCACCTTGCTCTCCGATTTTAAACATTTATTGAACATTTTTGACTGCACCCCGTGGTGACATGGTGGGAGGGTGTATTTTTAATGTGGAGTTTCGAGAAAATGGGGCGGTTCCCACTTTGTAATAAAAAAAAAACTGCAAAATATTCGCCACCGTCGTCATTTGTCAGTCACGGGATTGGAACACCCAGATCTAGAGATAATTAAAATCCGTCATGCTAACACTAAACCACAAACCATTCTTGCGGATATATATTTCAGAAATTATAATGCTACATATGCTGGATTTCTGCAACTGATCAGTAAACTGACTTATTTAGATTTCCAAAACACACCACATAAAATATATGCAATATTGATCGCATATACATTTCTGCCATATGTTATTGGGAGTTAAAATGCACACAGGTATGTGTACAGCTGTCTTACCTGGAGATCTAAAACTAACTCAGCTCTATTGCAAAGCAAGCGCGGTGTGACTTACAGCTTATCTGACTTTATCAGGGAGAAAGTCAAAAAGTGTAAATATCCTTCAAAGAATTTGCAATGTTACAAATTACGCTGCTCCACTGACACCTAATTACCACACATACAATTAAGTTACTGAATATAACAGTTACGATGACACAAAAAGACCCCCCCCCCCCCAAATGCGGTCATGTAATATTACTCGGTAACAAGCGGGGCTACTGCTTAATTACTCTACTGGAGACGGCTTTGCTTGCCAGAGCTATTTCCCTTCAGCCGGAGTTCTTGCATACAACTGCAACAAACTCGAGATAAAATTCGGGTTTGCTAGTGTCTGCATCGAACACAATCGAGAGATACTGAAATATTTTATCTAAAAATATTTCTTTGAAATCGCCTAGAGGAATTCATGTCTACCATAAATTCTCACTTTCAGAATGAAACATTACATTCATGCGATTTTCATATGAAAAAGGATTACTGGATGCTAAAATTCCCATATTTACTGTAATGTATTTTTGACCGGATAATTGCAGTATTTGATTTGGAACACTATACTGTACAGAAGAAATAAATACGTTTCTTGTCGAGTAGGATTTGCTTCACGTATTTATTGCGCAAATATGATGTGCTTGGATAATGGTCAGTTGGTTTATGTCCACATATTTCTGTGAACAGGGGTGAGTTTATTTGCTTCTGTTAACATTTACATCACGCTTTTTATATATATGGTGGATACCGTTTAAATGTTACAGATATACTGTACCCCTCACCATCCCGCCACCCGCTATTAAGTGAGCAATACTCTTTGATTTACTTCTTGTTCTTGTTCTTGTCTTGGAATTTTACACCATATGTCTCATGATGATATTGTTACATATGACATAACAAACCCCTTTGGTTGTAAATTGTCCATATTCAGACAGTCAAGATAATGTTTCCTCAGTTTCCTTTTGTGTGTTGAGCTGACAAATGGCCGCCAAACATTCCAAAAGGTGGGGTTAAACATGTTTTTCCACGGTCGCAGAGAATCAGTAATGAGAATACTACACAATGATTTCATAGGCTTATTTGGACCAATCAGAATTACACAATGATTTCATGGGCTTATTTGGACCAATCAGAATTACATAATGATTTCATGGGCTTATTTGGACCAATGAGAATTACATAGGTTCACATGTTCTAATATAAAAAATATAGGCAAAGTGCATCGACAATGTGATAAACTTACAATATCCACTGATCAACCAGTTTTTTGTGATACAAATTTTGTGCTAGTTTGTTCGTTGTTTTGTTGTACGTATTATAATTATACATGCATATTAAAATCATCTTGGTATTTGTCTCCTTGTGATTTAACGTCTTAAGTGTCAAATTATTTTTTGAAACATTACTTTGTTCTTCAAGAAATTTCTTTTCAACTTTGTCCGCCTCAAATGATAGAGGTTTGACATTATTCGTCACAACGTTCAAATATGAATGCTTTTTTTACTCATTTATTTTTATGTTACGTGGTATGTTATAAACGCTGTTAGTGGGGTAGTCGTTAATATGATAGTATATGAGATCATCCTTGATGGTTTTATAAGAACTTTCTGTCTCATAATGAATTAATCGCGAATCAGCAGAAGCCATGAACAGTCTTGTGTTGTAGTTGTATGTTTTCATGTTATTGTAGTAAGTATCATATAGTAATTTTCTGACGAATCCAAACACATTACATTCACCATAAAATGGTCTGGTAAGTCCGATTCATTCAGTTCCCATACTAGCTAAACCCAAATCATAGTCACAGTCAGCATTATTCTAACCAGTATATATATATATATATATATATATATATATATATATATATATATATATATATATATATATATATATATATATATATACATATCATACCTTGAAAAATAGTATTATTGGACAGAGATATACACTGCAATTCATACCTTGAATTATATTAATGTTATTCAATAAAAGAATATTGGTACAACACCACAATACAGGACACACTAGGAACATAAACACCTTAAAAGTTGGATTTAAATTGGATTTCTACGTTTATTCATAACTTTTATTAGGACTCGTGTCTTTAATTATAGGATTATTTGCTATTTAATTGGCAATTTAGCAAATTCCTTTGTTTTATGTTTCATTCTAGGAACATAAATTAATTGTTAAATTTTACAAAACTATTTCCGTTTTACTATTTCCTGTTGCTTTATTTTGAAGAGGATGGACTCGTAACATAATCAGTTAAATATATCATTAACATTTTGTTTTAAATTTGTATTGTTGTTGAAATAATATATCACTTGGTATCTTTGTCAGCACGAGTACGATTTTACGGTAAAGATTTCAATTTCTGTAATGTCTTACATACTCATATTCAGTCTGCAAAGTGGAGAATACAGTGTTCCCAGTAATTATCAATCAATTTATTGTGACGCTGATAAATATTTCCCGTCTTGAACAACTATTTCCGGTGCTAGAGAGTTGTCGTTAAATTGATTACGGAGATATAGTGTAATTCCTTTGTGTGTTCTAATATACAACTTGTATCACTATCTCGAGATGATTTTCACCTATCCTGCTAATTGAATCACTACCTGTCTATCTAAAGGTATTCCTAGCATGCCTTGATTTTATGGAAAATACAAATAGATTACTGTATATACATAATGAATTAGCTTGACATAGGTGTCTCGTACTCGCTGTAACCATCGGTGGCTTGGTGGTTATAGCGTTTGCCTCGGATGTGGGAGGTCATCATACCAACGACTTATAAAATGGTACTAACAGCTGCCTCGCTGCCTCACAAGGCGTTCAGCATTAAGAGATCAGTGTTACGATTGGTCGGCCTGGCGTTAGGATAATGTGACTATATACGGCATGATACCACAGTGTTGTACACCATTATAAACTGTCACACTGCAGAAATCAAAGTGTTATCACTGAACAATGATTCAAGTTATGTTAAAAATCCAAATCACACACACAGACGATTTTGGAATAGAAAAACCGTATGATATCTTGATCTAGCAAGGTGTTGTTAGTATTGTTTTTGGACCTTTGCTGAAAAGATGGCGAATTTTTTGTGGATGTATCAAATATGAATATATGAATAATAGCTTTTTTCTCTCTCACTTATTTTATTCTCATAAGCACAGATCACTTATCTCGGTTATTGGGAACCTTTTATGTGAGGCATAATTCCAATCTATCTTTCAGGGTATACTTCTACAAAATCAAAAACTGCAAGCAGGCAATGACGCATACATTATCAGTTTATCGGAAAATCAATTGTTGTCGCGTATGTAATACACATATGTCATTTAAACCTCGTTCTGTTTTCCTTTTTCTAACGCATAGTTTCATCCTCTGAACGTTAACTGTCAGCCTTTTGTATATTATAATTTGAATTCTTAATGACATATAACAATAAATTTTCATTGTCAAAACCACATTGTAAATACACAAATAAATATGTTTTATTAACTCCTTGAAATAAGACAAATAATAACACAATAAGTTAACTAAGATAAATGAAAACAATAAAAATAACATAATGTTGGAAAAAATGCGAAAAACTACAGCCACTAACTGCTACAGTTTCAATATCCATATGCGTATGAACACTGTGAAAAACTTTAGTCACTGATGATGAAGAATGCATGACTTGTTTTGACCAAACTATCTGAGATTCAGGATTACATTGAGTCCATGCTTCTAAAGCAACCATAGTTCCGGCTTCATCAAGGTCAAATGGGGACAATGGCAACTCCATGAAAAATGTATAGTTTCTGTGATGCAATTTAACAGTAATTAAAGTCCTCGATTTCATTCCGTTATTTCGTGCAGCTCCCTTTTCGTACATTACCTGCGAAAGAAAGAAATGTTTTTAAAAAGTACGTTCGTTATATATATCTATATATACAAGGAACTGTAGATAAGCACAGCACATACTAAAGCATACGTCATCGAATTCCATCTCGGATATTCCAGTCAGGATGCAAACTTGGGGCATTTCATTACTAGGACTTTTAAAATTTGCAAAATATTGTTTAGTTTGCAAAAAATCCAAAATGACTTAGAAGAAACTGATTATGATCTCGTAAAAGCGGAGTACGACATTGTAGCGCAATGGAAAAAAATCATTTCTTCAAATAAAGACCTCAGCGGCGTTGCTGAGTTTAGGGACACAACGAACAAGGGAAAGGTCTTGCTTAAAATAATGTATATAAAACTTTCAGTTTCTTGCTGGCATTGGTAAGATAGTTTTCTAGATCATGAACAAGGAACGACAAAACCTGGACAAAGGCATCGTCAGATAGCATGCAAATGAACCGGAATGTATAACATGGCAACAGCAATAACATTCCTGCAATGTTTCAAGTCAAGCTTTGTCTGCGTTGTTATTGTTTATTGTAAATGTTTCACGCAAAATCATAATAAAATTGACAGGTACAACTCATTATTAGACTCCGTTGCAACTGTGTCGTACTGTAATAACCACTGAGTGGCTTATTATGACACCTTTTAAAATGTCTTTTGAAAATCGATTGAAACTAATTGTCTGTATCTATATGCGAGTTTACCGATGAACAGGCGATTGTGACTGTGTTGTTATCGATCAAAATAGATCTCAGATATGCAGCGTCATGCTTCCACAATGCCAATTCAGAAACATTTCTTTCCTCATCAAGTAAAATAGCGTCTTGCAAAACATCCTTAATGCATATTAATTCGTTTTGCATTTTGCCAAGGAAAGAAATTACTTCTTTTGCAGGTAGTATAACGTGGGTTATTGCTTTGAATGCAACTGAAGGAACTGCAGTTTTATCCGAATTTGTGTACTGGTAGGTGACTGGTAGGTGACTGGTAGATGACTGGTAGGTGACTGGTAGGTGACTGGTAGATGACTGGTAGGTGACTGGTAGGTGACTGGTAGATGACTGGTAGATGACTGGTAGGTGACTGGTAGGTGACTGGTAGGTGACTGGTAGATGACTGGTAGGTGACTGGTAGATGACTGGTAGGTGACTGGTAGGTGACTGGTAGGTGACTGGTAGATGACTGGTAGATGACTGGTAGGTGACTGGTAGATGACTGGTAGATGACTGGTAGGTGACTGGTAGGTGACTGGTAGGTGACTGGTAGATGACTGGTAGGTGACTGGTAGGTGACTGGTAGATGACTGGTAGATGACTGGTAGATGACTGGTAGATGACTGGTAGGTGACTGGTAGATGACGAACTGTACATTTAGCGACCTATCTAGTAAGGTAATTCTATTAAAAAATTTTTTTCGCTATTTAAACGATAGTCAGATTCAGTCTTCTTGCCCATCTGGCAGATAAAATATCGAAATCTTCATTTTATTTGAGAGAAACCGAGTAATTCTGATTTATTTAAATCATTTATATAGGCAGAGAAACTGTTGCATTATTGGTGATACATATTTTGTTTCATTAGTGACCACCTCAATACCTATTACTTCTACCGCCCGGGGTAGGTGGGTGGGTGATACTTTTATTACTTCAAATGTCCAATCAAAAAAGGATTTAAAGCGTGGATACTACATCATAGAGTGACTGAAACTCAAGAATAAAATGCCAAGGTGACACCCCTTAAGGAGACGGTATGTATGTTAATATATAGAATAGGAAATACAGTTGTAGTTACTTCTTTCTTTAGATGAATAGGTATAAATGTTGCATGTTAAATCTAAACGTTTGAAGTTCGAATCTTGGTATCGCATAAAAGTATTTAAATATAAATGTAACGTCACTTCGGTAACTAAAGGAAAGATCCATTGACTGTATTATGCGCCGCACCACAGAGGGCAAGAGACAAGGAATACAGTAGACGTTGACCTAAATGCTGGATGACCTGGACTATGCCGACGACATCGGGTTGCTGGCAAGCAGACACCAGGATATCCAACAGAAGACACAACATTTGGTACATACAGCAAGCACCATATGTCTTCGATTCAACATATGGAAGACAAAAGTCTTGAGGAAGAACACTAGAGTGGGCACCCCTAGCACCATCAACGACCATCCTCTGCAAGAAGTAGACCAGGGGTCACCAACACGGTACCCGCGGGCACCAGGTCGCCCCCAACGACCACATGAGTCGCCCGCAGGCCTTTTCTAAAAATAGCACAACTCAGCTGCGTATAAAATTGTATTTTATTCTGTTGCTATTCTTTTTTTTTAATCACACTTGCATTTATATAGATTTAAAAAATGACAATATCTTAAAAATATGTTTCTTATACATGAAGTTTAGATAAGCTTAGGTGAACTCTGACCCACTCCAGTTCGAAGGTCAGTATTGTGCGTGTGACAATACAGTGCTCGTGGAGAGTAAGCTAGCGGGCGCAGCGAAGATTGGCGCTGAACGCAGTTTCTTACCCCAAAAACATTGCAGAAAAAAGAAAGAAAGCCTATCACTTTCACAACGAATGGGAGTCGGAGTTCTTTTTTACGACTGTGAAAGAAACCTGCGTGTGTCTTATATGCATAGCGACTGTGGCAACGGCAAAGCGGCACAATGTGGAGAGACACTTTACTACGAATCACAAAAACTACAATGCTAACTACCCACCGGGAAGCGCAGTAGGGCCAGAAAAAGCCCTTGAGCTAAAGACAGCTTTGGGTAAGCGACAGGCTTTTTTCACAAGGTCGGCGAAAAAGTCACAAAAAGCAACCGAAGCCTCTTTTAGAGCTACGCATTTCCTGATCAAGAAGAAGAAGACATTTTCAGACGGAGAAGTTGTCAAAAATGCAATGATGATAATTGCTAACACTGTACTTAAAGACGAGAAATATGGAACCTATGTAATCGCCACTCTCTCCGACGTCCAACTGGGGGCATCTACGATGGCTAGACGAGTGTCAGCTTTGTCCAGTAACTTGGTCGATCAGCTGGACCGGGATCTGGCGAGGTGCATGTGGTTTAGCATCCAGTGCGACGAGTCCGTGGACAGCAGTAGTACAGCGCAGCTGATGGTTTTTATCCGGATGGTGTTTGAAGATTTCTCCACAAGAGAAGAACTTCTGACACTACTGCCCATAAAGACAACTACGAGGGGAGTTGACATTTATAACACAGTAAAGGAGTTTTTCGTGCAGAAAAAGGAACCATTGGAAAAGCTGGTAGCGGTGACCACAGATGGGGCTCCTGCTATGATCGACCGACATGCAGGTTTCATCGCTCACTGTAAAGGTGACCCAGACTTCCCAAAATTTCTGCATTACCACTGCATCATTCACCAGCAGGCATTGTGTGCAAGGTGATCGGCTTTGGGTACGTGATGACTCCCGTTGTGAAAATCATAAACAATATCCGCTCCAAAGCGAAACAGCACAGGATTTTCAAAGTGCTATTGGAGGAGATGGCAGCTGAATATGGTGACCTGCTACTACACACAGAAATCAGATGGCTTAGCAGAGGACGAGTTTTACTTCGTTTTTTGTCACTTTTGGGTGAAATCAAAGAGTTCATGCAGTCCAAAAGCGAAGACGTCTCCCTGCTAGAGGACACAGAGTGGACACTTGACCTTGCATTTTTGACGTACATTACTGGGAAACTAAACCACTTGAACTGCAAGCTGCAAGGTAAAGGCAAGACTGTTATTAATATGATAAGTGCTTTAAATGCATTTAAAGCCTAAATTAACATTTTCTCTGTGGATATACAGAGAAAAAAGGTGCTGAACTTTCCCTCTGTGCAGTCAGTGCTGAAAGACAATGCTTCTGCATCTGATACATTTGAAAAAGTTGCAGACAAGTACTGTAAAGTCATAAACAGACATGGGCAAGAGTTTGAGAATAGGTTTTGTGACCTTGATCAGCTTGAGCCATGTGTATCATTCATTTCCAATCCTTTCATGAATGTGGACACAACAAGCTTTGCTGAGCAACTAAGTACAACGTTTCACTTGGATGCTGAAGAGGTGGAGATTGAAATCATAACATTGCAAAATGACCTCCACCTCAAAGCCTACCAGGCTGCACCAAACTTTTGGTGCCTTGTTGACACAGAGAAGTACAGTGGTGTGTGTACAGCAGCTATAAAGGTTGCCAGCCTGTTTGGTTCTACCTATCTATGTGAATCAGCATTTTCTGACATGAACTTCATCAAGAACAAACACAGAACACGCCTCACTGATGCACATCTGAAAGAGTCACTCACAGTTGCAGTGTCAAGTTACACACCAGATTACAATACAATGGTAAACAGCATGCAATGCCAGTCTTCCCACTAACAAAGAAAATGATATCAGATGTCAGTGGCAACATGTCAGTGCCATGGCAAAGTTTAATTTAAATATTGAAGAATTGTTCAATTTAAAATGTGTGTTCATGACATGTAACAGTTATTATTTTGTTAAAAATACAGCAGATGTGGTCATTAGTTCAAAATGTGACAAGATTTATTTAAAAATATTTAAGCTTTTTCACTACATTACAGACATTACAATGTACATACTTGATAACTTTATGAAACATGGTGCAACATAGTTCATGATTTGTTTAAAAGGTTTGTCAGTGGCTAGTGTAAATGGGACAATTTTCCTAAGAAATGTAATTACAGTAAGTGATCATCTCAAAATTTAACAATTACTGAGATAAATAGAAATAAAGTGCTGAATATTGATATATGTTTCCCACCTTGTCATTTTTGGTAATTTTTGTAAGATATCATTAACGTGATCAGAGTCTTCACATTATTAATAATGTATAAGGCAAACTAAGCAAATTTGTTATTTCAGAAGAGTGTATCAAACTGGTTTGCCCTTCGTATGACTCAGTACCCATGAAGTAGCTCTCAGTATCAAAAAGGTTGGTGACCCCTGAAGTAGACGATTTCACGTACCTGAGCAGTAAAGTCGCAACGAATGGAGTATGCACAAGGGAAGTCACCACAAGAATCAGCAAGGTTAATCAGGCCTTCGCAATGCTGAAGCCCATCTTGAGGACAAGAAACCTCAACGTCCACACGAAGATCCGTATCTTCAAGAGCAACGTGTTGAGCGTCCTTTTGTACGGGTTAGAGTGTTGGAAGACCACTGCTAACATAGAACGCAAGTTCGAAGTTTTCCAAACCAAGTGCTTGCGATGGATCATGAGAATCTTTTGGCCAAACACGATCTCGAACAAGGAAATCCAGCACAGAGCGGGTGCAAGCACCATCGCTGAGATCATTGCAACTCGTCGATGGAGATGCCTCTGCCACGTCTGCAGAATGCGCCCTGACTCACTACCAAGGGTGGCACTGAGATGGACTACACAGGGGAAAGCGAACCATGGAAGACCCGAAGAGACCTGGCGACGAACTGTGGAGCGAGAACTTAAGACCAGAGGCCTCACCCTGCAGACCGTCCCCGCAACAGCAGCCGATATACCAAAATGGTGCTCCACTGCTGTCGCCTCAAGCACCAGACGGCGCAGAGAGGTTTGATGATGACGATGATGACCCTACTCTGACTGGTTGCGATTTATAAATTTACATATGTCCTATAGATGTTATGTTTACATCCTCATACTCTACTCTGACTGGTTGCGATTTATAAATTTACAAGTGTCCAATAGATGTTATTTTTACACCTTCAAACCCTATTTTGACTGGTTGCGATTTATAAATTTAGAAGCGTCCTATAGAGGTCATTTTTACACGGTCATACTCTACTTTGACTGGTTGCGATTTATAAATTTAGAAGCGTCCTATAGATGTTATTTTTACACCCTCATACCCTACTCTGACTGGTTGCGAATTTAGGCATAGGAGCATGAGGATGTGTAAAAGTGTTTTAATCATAAAAATTGTTTCAGAACTGTTTAAACATATCTACTCGAATATTGAAAACTGTGGTAACTTAATCTTGATTGCTCGATTACCAGACATAAAGTGTGGTTAAGGGATATATAGATAAAGATAAATAAAAAAGTCATACTCATTTAGATAATTGGCGGGTGATTTTATATGAAGAATTTAATTTGCAATTGAGAAGAAGAAGATAACGAGACAGGACGATGACGATGACGATGGCGACGATCATGATTTTTCTGATAAAACACGATATATACCGCGTGTATTGATATAATGACTGGTAGGAACCAAAAGAGAGAGAGAGAGAGAGAGAGAGAGAGAGAGAGAGAGAGAGAGAGAGAGAGAGAGAGAGAGAGTATCATGCTATGTTTTTCCTAAAATTTGCATATATTTGAAATATATCATACACAGAATTCCCACTCCCAAACCCTAGAGAAACAAGGATTGTAGTGAATGGGTTCTAGATAGTATGACGTCAAGGTCGAGGTGTGTCCACATAATTTTGTATGCTATTTCCTTTGATTTGCATTTGCATACAGTATTACCTTAGTTATGAGTCGATCTTGATGATATATGGACTTAAAATACGTCACTAAAAGCAGCAAGAGTTTCCTAAAATCATCCAGTTTTCGAGAATCTAAACCCGTGTGTCTTTGCTTGCAGTCTGAAAAAGAGACATGACATACATTGAGAAAACCGATCACAAATGTTAATCTTGGAACAAGTTAGTGAAAAATCTTAAACTGAAACCCAAACCAGTGAAAATCTTTGTCATGCATTTTGTAATGAATGATAATGTTCCCTTTCATAAACCTTTGATATTAGATAAATGAAACACTTAATTACTATCTTTAACTTTGCATATGGATGAGAAAATGAATGGTAAAATGACATAAAGCGACATCTAAAGGACACTTGTACATTTATAAATCGCAAGGTTAACTCAACATACTACATACTGTAATGACAGTCCATAGGGATTTAAATTTTAAAAAAAAATTATATCTCTGTCTCTCGTCATCACTCTTTAAACCGGAAATCCTGATACATTGAGGGACTAATTAAATAATTTCTTTATTTACCGAGTAGTCTTGTTAAGAATTTAATTTTCTGAAAGAAAGATAGGCAGAGAAAGAAAACCAGTTGCAGTTGGCAGATATTCACTAAGTTAATCTGGATGCAAATAAAATGAATCAAATACTCTACTCCACGGAGAGATGGGAGCAAACAGAGTGGTGTTTCAATATTAAGCCACTCACTATACCGCTGTATCTTACATATCGCTGGTTGAACAAAATCTCTTGAACTGGATAAAGTTATGTCCTTTCTACTACATTATTTTGGATGGTGAAAATCACAATAATGTAGTTTTTAAGTCATATAATATTTAAGATCGAGAAGGGGGTGGGGTGGGTGGGGGCGTAATTCCTCATTATGACGCAGTTTGTAACATACCCCGGCATAATACGACCTCGCTTATAAGACTAATACCTCCAATCAACTATGTAACAAATAACGTCACTAGGCTAGCCTGTGTGTGCATGTGTATACACTTGCTTGTTATGCGTACTTTTAGGACAAAGTGCAAGCAAGTACCTGGAGTAGTTTGGGAATATATTTTGTAAATGGTACTGAAATTTTAATCGGGTAAAGCAAACGCATGTTTCAAAGGGATACTGATTTTGGAGATAAATTTAGATCACATATTTCATGATTTCAGCTAAACAATATCTAAATAATGTTGCATGATAGCTCTCACTTTCTGGGCGATTTACGTACGTAGGAATGTGGAAGACAAAATCTGTCGGCGCATATTAAATACGACCCCCTGCGCTCTCTACACCGCAAACAGCACTCACTATAAAACTAAAGCAGATACGGATGCATGTGCATCAACTTTTATCTTTCTCATTTTAGAGGCATGGTGAGATCGGAAGTCTTTATTTTATCAGTTTTTATGCTGTTAGTAGTCCACCATTTTCAAACACCCGATTGAGCCAACAGCCGCTCAGTGCTCCGTTTCAGTGTTTTTCTAAATGGATACATACGGTCTCGTCATTACGTTTGAATTTCACTTCCTATTAGATAAACATTCTAGCTGGGTTACTTGATACTTTAAATGCAGCTTTCTTCGGTGTTTAGCAATATAATCCCGGGAATCTGCGATGCGTCATGCAAATCAATAAATCAAGAAATATTGAATTCACTGTAACTGCTTTAGATACAAATGAGAAAGTGTCATCTTTGTAGAATTCGGTCGTTTTTATACTTGTTGTTGAAGTTCGAAAATTATTTGCTTAACATTCCGATAGAAAGGATATAACTTGATATGCAATAATAACGGCAGAAAATCTGTTCACCCGTGTGTATCCGCTTGTCTGGTTCATCAATAAATTACGTCTCTTGCTGTCCATAAAACACCAAAACAGAATGTTCGTCAGGACGTACTTTCTGCATTTGTTAGGTCAGTATCGATTTTAAAATGCATAGTTGCTCGGTGCCTGTGCACCCTTCGTCCCTTGTCATGTCTTAGTTCAAGCCCCAATGATATATCCCCAGTTGTCCCCCACCCCCTCTCCGTCGTCCCCACGTGTCTGATCTGTTGTGTTAACTTTACTCCAAAATCTTCCTCCACATGATACAATAGTTCTCGAGTTAATGTTTCTTTACAAAACACTTAATATACAATAATTAAAAATTACCTTCTCTATATTGTGTCATACGACATATATCCATTTTGTGCAGATTGTTTAAGCATTTGTTGTGACTGTGACAGGCCGGATATTGTTCTTCAATGATGGAGTTACATATTCTCTCAATTTCAGATGTATTATGTTTATCGCCGCATTCATTCATCAAGTTAAGGCGTCTCCTCAAAAAGTCCACATCACTTGCAAACAGGATATTTAAGGTCCTACCTGCTGCTTTGTTCAACACTGGAATGGTGATAAAATTATAGGCATACAATATATATTTTCCGATTTGCAAACATTAAAAGAGAATAAAGTGAGATATGACTTGCAATAGTAATGTATATATGGATATGATGCTTTGTTGTTGTTATTTCTAAAGCATTTTCCAAATACCATCTGAGAACTCTTTTGAAACCCTCTCACATATTAATTGGACTGTGTATTGACTAGTGATTTAATTCACGACTGTCCAGGCCAGTAAATGTTCAGTCATCCAGAATAAAGATATAGCATCTGACTGATTGATTTGATCGTGTGCTTACTTTAATCCGAATACATCGAGGGGAAAATTATTCATTCTTCTAACACGTTTTGGATGCAAGCGTTACCTCCGCCATTCCGAATCACCGTCCTTGCTTCATGATTTAGGAACTTCATCTAGAGCAAATCAAGGTCAATCATATTCATGCTGAATTGATTATATCAGTTTCATTTAAATGCCACGAATCGATATTTTTTAAGACTGTATGTTTGTGTACGTAAGATAATTTTGTTGTAAAAAGATGTTGCATTTAAACAAATGAACGGTTACAAGGTACTATAGAACATATATGTGCCCAATTCACATGCAGTTTTCTTTATGAGATATTGCCATTTCATGCATCCAGTTCTGAATAAAGCATTACGCACTCCAGGCTGAGATAACATATAAAGTGCCTGTATAGCTAATTATGTCAACATCTCTCAACTTATATCATATTTACTAAACCCAACTTAAAATACGTTGTATGTAGGTCACAATCATCAGCTGTGCGGGTTCAATCATGTCTGACAGCATTATATCGGAGTGTGCCCCTTTCCCATAACCTGGGACAAATCATTATACAGTTCCACAAAATAGGTCAGATTATGCCACAGTTCCATAAACTGGGTCAAACCATTGCGAATTTCCACATATTAGATCAGAACATTCCACAATCTCACATACTGGGTCAAGCCATTCCACAATTCCACAAACTGAGTAAATCGTTTCGTTCAGTCATACTTATTATTATACTTAAAAACATTCTGATAATTTTGCGATTATAAAATGGTCTTATGTTTTAAATAGTTTACCACATAACGCGACTATAAATAAAAATTCATAGACAGTACACGCTTTAAAATGGAATACATATCATTTGAGTAACAATAGTACATGTTATATATCCCCATATGGTGTTGTTTCCCTCCCGTTATTCCAATTTTAACGTTTATAGCTCTATTTGATATATGATTACTTTATGATTACATATCTAGACAATGTTCTCATGCAGCTTATTATTTTGAAATTATTGTAATATCTTGTCATTTTATTTTCAGGATCAGCTTGTAAATTACTTTGAGACTTCCTATTCCCCCTTGGGGTTGATCTAAACTATGGTAAACAACATTAATGAAGCAAAACCCTACTTCATCGCTAGCCCTTAGCACAATAATTAAGTTAAACTTAGATAATTAAAGAGAGAGAGAGAGAGAGAGAGAGAGAGAGAGAGAGAGAGAGAGAGAGAGAGAGAGAGAGAGAGAGAGAGAGAGATATTCGTGTTCAGGAAGGTTATCACGCTTTTGTCAACAACTATAAACGTTGGCCTTGATTAACTGTGATTAGGTAAACTACATCCAGAACTAATGGACTGAACTGAAATTATTTACTAAACAACGATAAACTCATCATCATAAGACATTAATATCATTTTTGCATATAATGTAACCTGTGGTAGTAATGACATACGTATATAGAAGTTTATTTTATGTTAGGAATGACATACTTTGCAAAGAAGATAATTCCATGTTTAGTCAAGGAATACTTACAAATACGTTTATTCCATGTTATTAATAACATACTTACCAAGAAGTTTATTCCATGGTAATTTCTCTAACAATTCTTCGGACTGCAAAGGCTCCTGCCATACAGTAGCTAAAGATAAATGTTCATTTTTCTCACGACACACAATCGATCGACAATAAAATAGGCGTAAACGAATTACAGCAATATAGATTAAAAAAAATTGTCTTAACATAGGTGACATTTTACCACTTGGATTACAGATTAGTTAAACGTATGCTACATTCAATATTCTAGACGCTTCTGAGGCTTTTGTGTGTGAATTAAACTGGCTATCTGTGCACATGTAGTTTTTTGTCATACCCGTTCTGTTACTACCACTTTGAACCCGGAAGTCTAAGCTAATAAGGGGATTCCCCTGGTTTACCTTGACATAAACGTTGAGTTGCGAAACAAAAAGATATCGTTTACCTTTCGGTTTGCAGTGGGCTCGAAATCAGCCAGGGAGAGCTGCATCAATGACTTGAGTATATGGTCCTATTTACAAGAATATATATATATATATATATATATATATATATATATATATATATATATATATATATATATATATATATACACACACACACACACACACTTTAAATCAATATATATATATGTGTGTGTGTGTGTGTGTGTGTGTGTGTGTGTGTGTGTGCGTGCGCATACCATGATACTTAATTTTAGTGCATGATTATTGTAACGAGCAGAACCAACTTCACACACACACACGCATTGTTGTATACAGTGTGTGTTTTATCATGCCAGTTTAAACAGTCATTTAGAAGGATGTAACGATCATACGGTAAGGTATCTGGTGTCCTAGTTTACTGGCACATGTATATCAAACGTACCTGTATGTATATGCAAGATTACCTGACTGTTCTATTCAAGATTTATATACCTGTAATATAATTTAAAACAAAACATTCAACCGGTTTCAAAACTTATGAAGCGTTATGTACGTCTGGCCATGAAATATATAAATATAAAATGATGGAATAATCACTCGATACTGTTGTACACTGAGTTTTGTCTCCTCAGACACATAACCCTCCTTTAATTCTTTGATTGTTTTATTACAACTGTAACAGTTCACCCAATCGAAAATATGTAACAATCTAGAATAAATATTCCCTGCGATGATACAATATTTTGTTTTTCATATATAGTGATTGGATGAAATTGTTAGTAACCTTTCTAACGACCTCAACGCCAAGAAAACCAGGAAAATGCAGACATATAATTAGTGATACCTTTTCCATAATATGATGTAAACTCTTTTATAATGTTCGACTCCATGGTCTTAACTAAATAACAGCAAAAAAAAAAGACAACGATCTTGTTATATTCAACAAATTAATTTCCCTCGAACACAATAGGAATAATTATACAAGAACTATTATATTATAATTGTTAATTAAATCCCAAATAGTTTAAAAAGTCTATCACATGATCAAATGTATCATGTTCCAATAGAATTCGATTGCTGTTCCAAAAAATTCCAATATTGAATGTGCTGATGTGCATGTAGTCTCATAATGCGCTAGTGGCCTGGAAACTAGCGATGTGTTAACAATATTTGGATTGAGCACTAAAATATACTCCAAAATGTAATTGATTGAATTCACTATAATTCCAAATGATTGATTTGGTCATAGAAGTATACTTTGCAATTTCAGCGGATAATAAATAAATAAATCCTTCCAGGTTAAAAACTGAACACATAAATGAGACACGTTCCACTTTCGATGTTAAGGCCAGAATGAACAATTTTTCTCTTTCATAGATATATAAAGCTAAGACACTAAAACAAAGGAATGATGAAGACCAGTCTTCTTTCTAAAACATTCAAAGTTTCCAACGTATTAAGGTGTTTACAAGTGGAAAACTAATTTCTACGTTTCAGATAGAAGGAAACATTTTTACCTCAGTAATAATGATCTGAATATTTAATCTAAATTAATGGAGAAATATTGGCTATAGATTATAAATTATGTTGTTCACAAAATAAACTTCTCTGGCGAAGGAGACCATTGACTTGAATTTGAAGTAAAGTATATTACAATATACAGTTATACATTAAATATATACATGGAGAAAGGACAACACACAATACAAATTAAATATGTACAACAATAAAGATTTTTTTTTGCCAACATAATTGTCACATCGAAATCATTATTAGTAAAAAGGGATACTTTAGGGACAATGGGACATGAATACGCGCTACTCTAGGTAAAGACAAATACAATATGATACAATCAGACATAGAAAAATAGAAACTCGAGATTTATATATAAAGCATTGCCTAGACCTGAAATTCTGCTGGTGATGTTCATATATTTTCATAATTGTAATGACGCTATAAATAGCGTTACGATAGGTAATTAGGCAGGTGAAATGAATGTGATAGGGACAAGGGGAATTTCATAGAAAGAAACAAAGAACAACACACACACAGAAACACATACACACTCCAAACGTTATGTATTAGCTAAGAATGTAAACAAAGACGATGAAATTTCACGAAATAGAGCAACTCTTACAGTACAAATGCCGAGTCTCTTCCAAGGTTAGTGTCCCAAGTGTTTAATCATTGATATCGTCAGCAACGAAGCCATCAACCGAGTCATCTATGCCACTCCTTTTGAAGTTAAGCACTACAGTGTCTAAGATCGAAGTCAAGCGCGAAGACCTTGTGTACCAGACCCTTCGAATCTAAGTTTACTGAGAAAAAGTACTTCAGATCGTACTTGTCCGTGTACGAAGCCACGGGGCAGTTAGGGATCAACACCAGCCTTAGCATGTCGTACAACGATTATGCAATTTGTGGTTTTGGATTTCATTTTAGACTATTTGAAATTGTGTTAGACTCTTATCTCTCTTTGAACGACGGAACCTCTTTGGAAATGAGGACCAAGGACTTTTTGGAAGTAGATCGACCCAACACATAAGCAAAAACGAGAAGGATATGGCGATGTCCAGATAGCCTGAGCAAGAAGAACTTTTTTTCTTAAGTTGTGCTAAATAAATGGCAGATGAAAAAAAACTCATGATTGGCGAATACTCATTTGTTGTATATTTAACAAACTAATTGTTGATGGGTTGTGATATGAGTGAAGAAAAAAGATTTTAAAAGTATTAGGAGTATTATTGGACTCTCCTAAGAGAAACGATAGTGGTGATGGGGTGGTATAAAGACTTGCGTGACCATTCCTTCCCTCCGTTGACTTCTTTGAAGATCCAATGCATCGAAGCTCTCTTAGAACGGAGTGAATGAATTTTCAGACATTTGCAAAGAAAAGATAAAGTGTGAATTGTTAGCTAAGCATTACCTGAGTGAAGATCTTGACATAATTTTTAAAAGGAATTGTTATTGTTGCTGGCATAGAGTGATGTAATGACCAGTGTTACCATTTCATCCTTCGCTGACTTGTTAGTAGACTAAAAGCATCGATGGGGATGTAGACGTCAAAGACCCCAATGAACTGTTTTGTCTTCATCAACGCAGTCGTATATATATCCTTTAGAACATTTGGTGACTTTTGATAGTGACTCTTTTAGAACCTATGACAAAGTAGAAAGATTGCTTTGTGAACATTATGGTTATCCCTTGTATTTAGTTAGAACACATAGTGTGCATAACTCACCCAAAGCATTTAATGAATGAAACTGAGAAACATTGCACAACGTTGTCACACTTGTAAATAAGTTACTGTTTATTAAAGAAAAAAATTGTTGATTTACTGCTGTTCTATTTAATGCTGTTATCGATTTGTTAGTTATGAATAAACATGTTGCATTTGGAGAAAAAAATGGGTTTCTGTTCTTTTATAACAAATTAACAATGGGTGAATAGATGCTCTCTCACCTCTCTCTATCCCTCTGCATTATGTTAGATATAGCGTTCTTACAAAAAGGGATGTTTTCTATCGCGCCCGCGCTTAAGGTTTAAAGTGGGAAAAATGCGTCAGTCTGTTCGTTCGTCATTGTTGTGTCTAACATTATTTAACTTTACACATACACTCAGACACTCACACCATTGAATAATGGGTCGAGGACGTTTGAATACTAAAATGTGAAATGGGTGTTTGATGGTAAGTCGATAAATTATTATATATGAGGTGTGATGAATACTGTTTTGATGGTAAGTCGATAAATTATTATATATGAGGTGTGGTGAATACTGTTTTGATGGTAAGTCGATAAATTATTATATATGAGGTGTGATGAATACTGTTTTGATGGTAAGTTGATAAATTATTATATATGAGGTGTGGTGAATACTGTTTTGATGGTAAGTCGATAAATTATTATATATGAGGTGTGATTAATACTGTTTTGAGGTTTAAGGGATAGTATATCATCTGTTGTCTTTCAGCTCCTTCTCTTACACTCTTAGCTAACACATAATGTTTTGTATAGTGTGTGGGGAACAGGGATGGTATATAAAGTATGTGAGAGTATGTTTTGTGCGTATTCATCTCCTTATTGTATATTCTAAGCGAATACAGGAAGTTTATTAAGATAGTGAGTGGCATATGGTTGGATGGTATAGCGGGTGTGATGGATAATATTTTGGTAGTATAAAGGTAGCATAATTTTTAAGATTGTTTCTTCTTTTTCTCTAACATTTAACCTAAACAATGGAGTTTGAATATTCAGTAAGTTATAACGGATGTTATAGTGAGTAGTGCATAGCATTTTAGTGCGATTTCATATCCTTCTACTATATTCAAAGCAAATACAAGGCATTTTAAAAAGTGAATAGTTGTTTTATGGGATGTTGGATGGTATATGTGGTGAAAGTGTTAGTCTATTTTGTGAAATTTCATCTTCGTTTGCAGTCAAAGCTAACACATACAATTTGGAGTGTGTCTGTGTGTCTGTGTGTCTGTTGTGTGTATTGGTATTTATCAATATAAAACTCCCTTTGTTCCCATAAAATTCACTCCACCTACATTATTTAAATACAGTGTCGAATATTCAAGTCAGTCACTTGGACAACTATTACATAGTAGCCGCTCGATTGAGGTCAGCCAGCCACTTGTAACACTGGATTGCTTTTAGGCAATAAATATAGACTTGGGTTTTTCCATATGAATTTCCACAAATTAAAGCCATTTGGAGTTTTTCCAAAGTTTATAACCACATATTATGGTTACAAATAAATACTAGGCTTTAGCAAAGACATATCCTACAAGTTGTGATTATAAATGCATACTAGCGTTTTTTCCCCCTCCATTTATAACTTGTCTAGCAAGAGAATTCATTTATATGGTAACAATAAGTCTTGTTGGGCATTTTGTTTAAGGGGTGTTGAATGGTATAGTTATTAGCAGTCTTATGCCTTAAGCTAAAACCTCCATCAGAATATGCCTAAAGCTCATCTTCAATGCATACCTACATGCGACAAACAATGTAGCGGTCCTATGCCTTAAGCTAAAACCTCTATCAGAATATGCCTAAAGCTCATCTTCAATGCATACCTACATGCAACGAACAATGTAGCAGTCATATGCCTTAAGCTAAAACCTCCATCAGAAGATACATAAAGCTCATCTTAAATGCATACCTGCATGTGACGAACAATGTAGCAGTCCTATGCGTTAAGCGAAGTCAGGCAATTAATGCTTGTTGACAATAATGCGTGCGTCCAACAAGATTCACTGAGGCAATTCCTTTGAGGAATATTAAAACTTAAGCAATAGTAAAAGTTTTGATTTTACTCGATTTGGACTGCACATTTCCGTTCAATCAGATCCAAGGGTAAAATGTTTTGTCTGGAATATTTCAGAAAATTATGCCATAATTGTATTCACGCACCATCATTCTCGACCTTAACAATCTATGAGTTTTGTTTTCATCTTGCCAATGCAACTAACAGTTATGTATGATATGCCGATCCATATCTGATGTTTTACAAGAATATAATAAATCCGATTGTTCTAATCAGTTTCAGTACAATACTGCAAACGTTGGAAACGCGGCAGGATATGTAAACCTTCATCGTTTCTGAATCTTCTATTCATGAAATTTCAAGGAACCCTCTACTGAGATTCATTATCATTCTTGTATGTGATTCCTTTCATTCATAACTTTAGATTTTGCTGAGATGTTAGCAATGGTGTTTTCGTAAGATCAACACACAGAGTCGTTTTATACCGAAACGTTGACAGCATTCCTGCGATTGCGCTTCACTCATGTAAAGTTCTTATGAGAAGTTTTACGGTTTTGTTCTCATAAACACAAAGATGTATTAATCTGGAAACCCGGAACGATAGAGAGAAGAGAAGAACGAGTTCCTTAGAAAAAGATGTCACAAGGATGATGAAAATGTATTGGGGACAGGGACGGGATCAGATCTGTAATGAGTGAGAGAGTCTTTTCTGGATTCAGAATAAAAGCACGTTATTTCAATAATTAATATACATATACTACTACATTCCAGAAATACATCCATAAGCTTTATATTTAGAATACATGAAAAACATATGAAATAACACTTTCCTTCAGAGCTTATCAACTTCATTCATTTGTATAATTTCTGCATTTTAGAATACAATACAAATTGTTAAAACTCAATTAATTTCATTAGACCTAAAGAGTATACAAATGTAGTGACTGCGATTAATGCACAATCATTTTTGAAGAAATGTATTTTACTCATTTAAAATATAATACTGATTTGGAATATGTTACTAAATATTATTCTCTGTTACTTAAAGAATACTTTACCTCAGCATTGAATGTAAACATGAAATTGGAAGGGAATTCATATTTTACAATAAATTTTACCATATATATAAATGAATATGAATTCTTTAAAACAATTAAACATTCCATTACAATATTTTATAAAAGAAAAGAATTCAGTAAAAACATGTTGCAAACATACGAACTTTACCGTTACAATCTCAAACATTAAAGATGCTTATTCCTTAAAGAAATTCATACGAACATAAACGGTATTTACCTGTACTGAGAGAGAGAGAGAGAGAGAGAGAGAGAGAGAGAGAGAGAGAGAGAGAGAGAGAGAGAGAGAGAGAGAGAGAGAGAGAGAGAGAGAGAATCTTTTCTGGCTTCAGAATGAAAGCACTGATGGGCGAGTGTCGCATCTTTTAATACGCGATTCGGACGCAACCACTTGACCAATTATGGTAGTGCAACACATGTCGATGTTCAATTCACTCCGGACAGAAATACTCTCATCCCTACTACAGGGCGTCTATGTTTGTTTACGTCATTCTACCGAAAGTTTAGATGCGTGAACAGCTCATTCGTTTAATTAACACCATCCACCTAATTGGAAGTCTATGAGTGTCTGAAAATTTGACGCGTCAGCAACCCACTCACCTAATTAAAACCACTCCCAAAATTGTGATTCTAGAAGTGCATCTAATTGAAGCCACTAATCCAGTTGGAACTCCCGTTGTGCTTCGTCCGCGATCACGTAGCTGAACGAACATATTATTCTTGCAAGCCAATTGTGCCTTGCTTGTAAATCACGCATCTTATTAAAATATTATATAGCTGTGATATGGAAATAAATGAAATTAATTCTTAATGTATTTTCGTAGAAAATTGCGTCAGTATATTTTAGTGAAAAATTTACTTTAATACATCTTAGAGATAATGTATATCTTATTACTTTTACTAAAAATTCGGTCCTAATAAAGTTATGCAGTTATAGTTTGCATTTGGTATGCCTCTGATAACCATTCGAAGGCTACATAAAATACGCTTGATGTCGCGAATGAGTATCGTTTCTCACAATTTTATGATGGCAATAATCAGCAGTTATCATGATGAATAACTGCTCAACAAGATATTAACATATTAAGACAGGTATTCATAGTCTTTTTGAACTGTATTGACGGCGCGTACTCAGCGGACCGTTAATCAAACGATATTTGACAAGGCACGAGTATCTGAACTCTATTTACGATTAAAGTGGTATAAGGGAACCCATGAATAGACCCGAACATCACATTTTAAAGGTGAGCTAGTCCGGATGATAAATTTTCTTACTATCAAAGTAAATGTGCGTTAGGTCGAATTATTATGTTGGTAAATAATCAGCAATAAATAATCAGGACTAATTGTGCAACTGGTCGAACATCTAGTCCTTGTGATAATACTAGCAAAAGAAGAAACATAATCGAAAAAAATGTACTGAAGCGAGAAAAGAACTGAAGCAGTAAAATGGTTGCGAAACGAAATCCCTAAGACATACACTCTACTAATGCAAGCTTAACGTTGCGATTGTAAAATGTTAATTGTGGACAAGCCGCAACACCGATTCATTAATTGGATTTGTTGTTGGCGGTATATCAATAGCAACGATTGTGACTGGCAGCGCTGGTAAACTAATTTCGTTAGGTACTTGCGGATACCGGTCTAGCCTCATGTGAATATAACGTAGTCTTATGCATATTTATTTTAATTGTTTGTTTGTTAGTTTGTAAATTGTTTTATTGCATTACATGTTATTGTAATGTGATATTGTATGCTGAACTTCACTTTATCCAAAATTGAGTTCATTTCTGCTTAACTTGATTGGTTTTTTAAATTTTGTTTTATTTATTTCATTTATGTAAACAACTAGTAATAGCTTTATGAGCTTATAATCAGGATTATTTTTCAGGTAAACAAGGAAGGAATAAAGATGTTGATCTGGGTCAGGATTTTGGTGATTCCTAAGTGAATTTCTGTATGCTATTGTGTTGTAAATAAACAAGGCTCATTAGATCTTTCTAGAAGGTTATTTTCCATTAAGTAATGATTGTTTTTAGAACATGCTAATTTTGACCTGAGGTCAAGCATCGAACTATTTTATCTTGTGACTGTGAGGATTTTACCAGTAGTGCTTTAGTATCAAGCACTTAACGCTGTATTATGTTGTGACCAGTTTGTGCTGAATTTGTTTTCATCAGTTCATGTGATTAATTTCTATGGAATTACAAAAGTGCACTGATAAATGTCTTGGATAAAGACATTCACTGGAATTTATACCGAATTCAGTCCTGGAATAATGATGTTGTGATTCAACAAGAGTCTATTGACACATCAGTACTTCGTTGGATATAACATACACGCCATTGCTTTAAATTTTAGATCTCTTCGCAACTCGAATCGGGTTTCATTCAAAACGTTTTATTACTAGGACTTGTGTCTTTAATTCTTCGATTTTTTTGGGTGTTCATTCGCATTTATGTAAGTTCTTTTTTCTCATTTTTCACTTTGCATTCCAAGAAAAATAAATTATTTGTGACATTTTACAAATCATTTTTTATCACTCTTTACTCTTACTTTTTTCAGAGCATAGACTCGTAATAGTAGTCACAGTACATTTACTAAGGTATAATCGGTGGCTAATGCGGATAAATCGTCTAGCATAGCAGAGTTGAAACATGTGCTACTCGATATGAAACACAAATATGGAACCAGGGCGTTAGCGACCAGAAAGGTGTAGCTGATTTACCGGCAGTGAAAATGAAATAAAACCTTGATAGAGTAAATCGATCTCCCCAGTATTGCATTGGCCAGACTAAGGAAACTTGAAGTAACTTCGCTCGTGGTGCGTACGGTGGATTCTCGCACACGAACTTTACGATGTGCTAGCTCATTCGCATCAGTCAGACACGTGAGTGTGATTAATTTCGCAACGCACTGAAATGCAGTGGCAATGTCACTTCATAACAGTAGTATACCGTACCAATCTATTTAAATATGTATCAATAGTACCTTTATCACATCAAACAAGTAAAATTTTGAACTTTCTTATCTTTTCGAATCAGAATCTTGTTTTTATTTTTTCTTAGTTTCCAATGGGTACATTTTTTACCAATCCCAAATGCATCTATACTTGATACGTATAGTGATATGCATTCGTCTCAGATCAATTGTATCTTTCGTCTTAGACTGAAACAACATAAGAAAAATGTAGCGAATATAAATGCAGCGGCCTAAAAGTTAACTTATGCGAGATGTTTACTTATTTTACTAGCATTGCCTCTCGCTAGGAAGGTCAGAGGCCGAAATAGATAAATGTGTAAAGGAGATCTGGGCTTGATGTCGATGTCAACCAATGTCAGCGTTCCGCCTTGGCCGATCTAATAACATTGTAGTAGGATGAAACCGTATGGGATTGGATCTAGCGAAAGCACGTAACACATGTAGGCAAACTAAATGTTTAGTTATGAATGATGAATTAATATTACAACTTACTCATGCGAACAGAGTTCAACAAAGGTTATAACAAAACGACATCGTTCCTACAAGGATGTGACAAAAACATCTAACGTCAACAAATAATGACAAATAATTTTTATATGTCAACATATATGATCAATATATGGAACTAATTTACATATGTAAATTATATACGGATTTATCAACTTTCGATTTGTGTATGGAATTACCAAAACATGTCTAACGCATTGCATTGTCAACATTTAAAATTGATATACAAAGTACTGTCCATCAATGTTAAATACGGAATTTCGATCGATGTCTTGTTTATCAAAGTGAATGATGTTGTCTTTTACTGATTGTAACACATATGTTTTACACTCATTTTTAGATTTAAAAGCTACTGGGAACATACTACAATTAATTCAGTAAGACGCTGACCATTATCACGTATTGCACACAAAAACTTAGCACGATGTTCAGTGGTGTGTTTCACAGCTAGCTTGTTTTGAAATGCAACAATCTCGGTTGAAATTAAAGTGGATGACGTCTTGGTTTACAAAACAGTATTGACTGTTGAAATAGCTGGTCTGCAATGAAAACAGTGGAACATAAAATGGCACCCTATCGTATGCCATTCAAACACTGATCTATCACTTCCCTTGATCTGTATCTTTACCCTAATAGTACATAGAAACGTGCCAGTCTACCATGAATAAATAGTTAGGTTTTCAAATAATAAGGTGACTTAGTATGTGTAGAAAGTTACACAATTATTTACAATAGATTCTATATCACACATACGATAATATTTATCTCGTGGCATTTCGGCAATAAACATTAAATTCCGCTTTTTCTAGTCTGGAAAAGGGTCTCGCTGAAACGTCCTAATCCTGCAGACCCGTTTGGGCTACAGTGAGTAAACTAGGAACGTCCTTCGAATCAGTGCCGTTACTAGTACCCGGGCACACAAACATACAGAGTGCAAAGACTGTAAAAGAAACAAAAAGTGATGAAACATTTAAATGCGAAAACAACCATATCCAATATGTGTGCTCACATAAACGACTTCTTTACACATGAAAGTCTTACGAAAGAGCGACTGTAAGAAGTTATTATTACAAATGTCCACATTTATGCTAAAACACAGTATCAAAAGAATGGTCGCACTGTATTTTAAATCTCGAACAGTCCTCATCGTTTTTTTCATACGTTGTGATTTTAAATTCAAATAGTTTGTGTCCCGATGCAATATCAAGCCGTAAACAGGTTCTTTTCTCTGATTGCATGGCGTTAATAGGTGCGGCTTTCTAAAATATTGTGGAAATCGTTTTAAATATCCAATATATAAAAAAGCTCAATCGCACCGCAGATAATGGATCGCAAGAAACAATACATTTTCATTGTTACATTCCGGTATTTCCGAACAAAGATTCCTGACAGGACGCGTCATCATCGTATAGAGCCTGAGAGAGAATGCACTATAAGGTCTTGGGTAGTGATCTTACTAGCAAAAACTGGATTCCCCACTGCCAGTTTGTTGCGTACATCAGCCAGTGAATAGAACTTTGTATTTTTAAATCTTTGAGGTTAAAACTAATATACCACCATGGAACAATGTACGTGACAACGAAACATCTGAATTTCATTCATATGTTTGTTTGTTTGATTAGGATTTTTAACGTAGCTTTAACAATTATTCAGTCAGATCGCGACGATGTCTAGAGTGAGGCAATTTATAGTGATGTCTAACACAGGGGCATCATGCAGCAGACATGTATCATGATATCATACCCAGTCACATTATCCTGACACCAGGCTGACCAGTCCTAACACTAACCTCTTAATTCTGAGTGCCAAGCGAGGCAGCTGTTGGTACCATTTTTGCAAGTCTTTGGTATGACTCGGCCGGGGATCGAACCTACGACCTCCCACTTCCGCAGCTCACGCTCTAACCAATAGGCCATTGGAGCGGTCATTTATTTATAATGTATGTGGAGTTTCATATGAACTATTCTGTCGCATTTTTCTTTTATATAATTTATAAGTGGCTTATTAAAACATAGCTATTGTGTTTGGATAATAACCAGGCCATTAATTATTTACTTGTCACAATTTGGAGAGAAATCCACAAACCGTTTAAGGTTCAACACTCATGTGTCCATATATTCGTCAAATCGTGAGACATGATCTTCTTTACTACACAGTGTTTTCAGTCGTCCAGAGTGTAAGTCATAAATTTGAATGACAGGTAGAGTCAGCTGCATCAGTGTGCAAATATACACACCTAAATCTCATACCATCTGTATGCATTTACTTAGAATATAATTATTACACAGATAAACGAACGAGTTCATTATAGTTTCTTATTGTAATACTAAGAACGTTGAGGAGAACGTCATTCAAGTTAGGGACTTTGTTTGAAAACAAGTAAGGAACCAACAGAGCAGGCCAGTACAAAAAGTGAGTCTTAGAGTAAGCCAGTATATGAACTTGAATGATAGAGTAAGTCTTCATATATACGAGAGTGATTCAGTAAGCCTGCATACAAATTTGCATGACAGAGTAAGCCTGCATAAGAACGTGAGTGGCAGAGTAAGACTTTATAAGAACATGAGTGATATGATAGCGTAAGTCTGCGTAAGATAATGAGTGATAGAGTAAACTTACATAAGATAATGATTTATAGAGTAAACATGCATAAATTAAAGAGTGATAGAGTAAGCCTGCAATAATATAATGAGTGATAGAGTAAGCCTGCATAAGATAATGAGTGATAGAGTAAACTTACATAAGATAATGAGTGATAGAGTAAACGTGCATAATATACTGAGTGATAGAGTAAGCCTGCATAAGATAATATGTGATAGAGTAAACCTGCAATAATATAATGAGTGATAGAGTAAGCCTGCATAAGATAATGAGTGATAGAGTAAACTTACATAAGATAATGAGTGATAAAGTAAACTTGCATAATATACTGAGTGATAGAGTAAACCTGCATAAGATAATATGTGATAGAGTAAACCTGCATACGATAATGAGTGATAGAGTAAACTTACATAAGATAATGAGTGATAGAGTAAACTTACATAAGATAATGAGTGATAGAGTAAGCCTGCATAAGATAATGAGTGATAGAGTAAACTTGCATAATATAAAGAGTGATAGAGTAAACTTACATAAGATAATGAGTGATAGAGTTAGTCTGAAATAATATAATGAGTGATATAGTAAACGTGCATAATATACTGAGTGATAGAGTAAGCCTGCATAAGATAATATGTGATAGAGTTAGTCTGAAATAATATAATGAGTGATATAGTAAACGTGCATAATATACTGAGTAATAGAGTAAGCCTGCATAAGATCATATGTGATAGAGTTAGTCTGAAATAATATAATGAGTGATAGAGGAAGCCTTCAAAAGAGTGACAGAGTAACAAGCATATGAACGTAAGTGATGATGCGAACATTTGTTTTTCTCTTGTTTATCGATTGTCTAGACAGTTGATTAGTCAGAAGAATATATACTTTTAAGAATTAATAATTGTGTTTAGTGCAATAATTTGATCATACGTTTTTGTCAAAGATAATATTCCATTGTCATCGTTCTGACATCTTAGTCATTCTCTCTCCAGATTCAGAAGCGATGCGATTTCTCAGCTTGAGAATAATGCAGAGAAAATCAGGAGGTTAGTTTAACGGGTGGGGATGGGGCCAAGCCTGCCCTGACTACTCCGGTTCATAGGAAGACGCTAAACGAGCTCCGACGGTTCATTTAATAAGTTGTCCTTTGCAGTTCGATGAATAGTTTGTCATTTCAAGAACTGTCTCGCGCCCGATGATACCCACTAATGAATCTTTCACCTGCTAGCCCATATATGCAGGCATTCATCCACTAGCAGGGTTATAGGGTCGTAGGGATATAGGGTTATATATTTATCACATTTTGCCTTCAACGAAGCTAAAAAAAACCCACTTTCAAGCCCAAATTTTAGGCACTGATTATCCATTGTAAATATAAATGTTGTATAAAGCTTTTTTTCATTAATAAGAGATGTGGAGAGGGGGAAGTAGGGCGCACACAGACAAGGGATCATATGTTTTCTCGTTATAAGGGATTTGAGTCAAAATAATAAAGTTTTCACCCGATCATTCATCAATCGGGGAGATAGATTAAGCGCATTGGAGGTAATCAGATCAATTCGGAAGGAATTACCTACTTAAAATAAAAATTCAACAAGAAAGACAATAAAACCACTGATGGTTTAAACAAGGATACAATGAGTAATTATTAACTTTTCATAAACTGATATGTCAAAATGTGAGTACTGGAGCTTATAAAGAACCGGATGGCTTGACATACGCATGATCAAGACGTTATAGCTCCTCGTTACGACCCAATGCGCCGCCCAGCAAATCTATTACTACAGATGTCACGAGAAGTCAGTTTAAAGTGAATGAAGAATGTCAGACGACAGAACATGTACCATGTGACCAGATAATACCTTCAAGTGCGGCATTACATTTAGTCATCTGCTGTCTTTCAGAGCAAGATGTCCACACTACTGGCTGTATTTCTGTTGATATTAACTGCGTTTGTTTGGAAAGAAGATGCTGCGCCCTCGACAAGTTCCGAAATGTTTATCGACAATGTTACATTACACGGTAAGAAATATTCAAAAAAGTGTAAATACTTGTAACCATCAAACGCAAATATTGTTGTTCATATTGTGTGCATACAATATCGTTGTCTAATTAAAATTGTTTTATAATGCAAAATAAGTAGACAGTTTATGCCATGATGAACAACATATTTTCCATTGCTCCTAGACTGAAATGATCTACAAAAAATAGGGATAAGTTACAGATCATAATGATGAATATGGATTGCGAAATACTGAGAGGGGATAATTTCAGAGCACGAGAGGTAAGGGAAGGGCTCAGTCAAAGAACAGCATAGATATAGATATTTCCAATGCCAGGCTTAAACACTTGCCCTACGCCTTCTCGCGTGTTTTATTTACCAGTGGGAGTTTTCTTTCCTTTTACCAAAATAATAGGTGCATCTTATATGTAGATAAGGGCATCATTAGGAACAAAAAAGTTGCCATAGGAATTACGAAGCCTTTGGGGTGTTTCGGTAACATGTTTTCTTAGCTATATGTATTTATTTGCTCAATGTCAGAAAGTTGTAATTTTGCATCTAAGAGTGTGAATACAGGACAAAACACCAACTAGATCACTACCCAGCCGCAGTGACTCAGTGGTAAAGACCTTGAGCTCTTAACCAATATACTGCGGATTCAAATCCCACCTGATGACCTGAAGCAATCTAAACTATTATCATGTTTATCTTGGTGCCTCAAAAAAAAAAATCCTTTCGCTTTAGACACAGATAAATTTCATTGTTTTATGAAGGAAATTGATGTACCAATAATAATAAACATCATCTCGATGTTTTAGAAATATAACCCTAAGTTCTTAAGAATGTAGGTTCTTACCATAAATAATACATATTTTACAACCATACTACAAAGTCAGTATTGACGAGAATGGACTATAGAGTAGTGATTTGCACAGCGTCAATACGTTGACTGATTGTAGAACATCTAGTTACTTTGACCTGACTTGTACATGACCTAGTCTTGGCTGGTTCCAAATTAGTTTGAACATAAACGGCAAGAAAGTCAAAATGGTGTCTCCTCTTACTCACTTGGACTTACAAAACAGAATATTATACTGATGGGGGTGTGCGTGGTAATGCAACATTACATTGCACTGTGATCTGCGTACACTTTCTTTCCTCTATATTGACATACACTGCGCATTTCACAAATACAAACAGGTACAAATGGCAAATGTCTTATCTCGAGTCAAAAGGTCAGTAAGTTCGCCCATCAAATTATTATGTAGTGCATAGCAAAACACGGGATATACTTCCCAACAGTAAGTTACGACAAAGTTTACTTGTTTGGGGTTTGCTTGGAGTGCTTTATTCAATGATTAGAAAAGTGTCATTAGCGTAAGGTATTGCAAAAATTTCAAGATCTTCAATCTTGAGATGTAGAATCAAATCATTTAAAATAAGTGAAAACATGATAGGCTTAAAACAATATTGCCTAGTTCCTAATGTGCATTCGAAATACCCAGGTCAGGCACTAGGATGTGCGGGGCCCGAGGTAGCAAGCGACGAGCGCGGAGCCTCAAGCAGAAACCAAAAATGCATTGTGAGTCAGAGCGGGGCACGAGGCGGTTAATTGCATCGTTTGCCTTGTGCTAGGGCCGGGCCTGGTTAAACCTTTGGGATTTCGGACACAGCTTTTCAGATTTCTATACATATCTATTAAATGTATAATATTTTACTATTCATAACCTTGCGTTTTATGAACGACCATTATAATATACCACTTAGAGTCCTGATATAAACACGTACCATTGAAATGATCCTTATAATGTTGCGTATCCTTCGAACGATCTCTCTAAATATGTATCATTTATATTTATCACTGTAAATATATATCCTTGAACAAATATGCGTAAAGACACATCCTTGAAATGATATCTGAAACATATACTCATGAAATGATATCTGAAACATGCACTCATGAAATGATATCTGAAACACGTAGTCATGAAATGATATCTGAAACATGTACTCATGAAATGATATCTGAAACATGTACTCATGAAATGATATCTGAAACATGTACTCGTGAAATGATATCTGAAACAGGTACTCATGAAATGACATATTAAATATATACCCTTTTAATTATATTTGAAACACGTACCCGATGAATGATCTCAGTAAACATGTACCCTTTTAATGATCCGTGATCTTTTGTCCCATTAGGCATTTGAGTTTGATAGTGAATGCTATCCTTCTTGACTGCCTTGTGTAATTGAGGACTAAATACTCATTGCAGCAAACATATATGAATGTATTACCAAAAATTATGTACATTTAAGTTTCGGAATGTTTATGATATTATTTCATATGCTCTAGTTCACGTTGGATGAATGCGATGTGACAAAACAAATCATGACACCCAGATGAAACTGGCTCTGTTGTTTCCTGTATACTAAGAATTATCTATGTAATTTCGAAATCCTCAACTATGATATAGTTATATTTTTATAACATGTACCAATTTATATTGTTATACACGCAGTTCTTAATATTTATTCAGAATTGTTATACGGCTCTTAACGATGAAATCTTTTGTTTCCAACACGTGTACATGCTAAAGAGCAGAAGACAATAATAAATATATAGGCTGGTGTGAAATATATTTTCCACACAATAATTTTTGGAAATCCCTTCATTTTCATGCATATGTTTATCCATATACTGTAAGCATAATAAACAACAACTACTTACTTACGAACTTAGTTCAATAAATAGTTTGTGACATTTAATCGAGATGAGAAAGTTCGTTAAGCTGGAAATTTAGATGGCGTTATAGTATTTAGTCAAGTCAGATTGAAATGACACAGTACATTCATGAGATATCCTGACTCAGTACATTAACGCGATATCGTGACTCAATACAATCATGATATATACTGACTCAGTACATTAACGAGATATCCTGACTCAGTACATTAAAGTAATATCATTACTAAGTGCATATCCTGACTCAGTGCTTTAAGAAGATATCATGCCTCATTACATTAATAAGATATCTTGACTCATTAATGAATGAGATATTCTGACCCAGTACATTATTGAGATATCCTGACTCATTACATTAATGAGATATTCTGACTCAGTGCTTTAATGAGATATCCTGACTCGGTGCTTTAATGAGATATCATGACTCATTACATTAATGAGATATCCTGACTCAGTACATTATTGAGATATTCTGACTCAGTAAATTCATGAAATATCATGACTCAGTACATTCATGAGATGTCATGACTCAGTGCTTTAATGAGATATCCTGACTCGGTACATTAATGAGAAATCACGACTCAGTACATTCATGAGATATCATTACTCGGTACATTCATGATATATCCTGAGAGTAGATTCATGAGATATCCTGACTGAGTGCTTTAATAGGATATCCTGACTCGGTACATTCATGAGATATCCTGACAGTACATTAACGATATCACGACTCAGTGCTTTAATGAGATATGATATCACTCTGTATACTTACTTTCTTCTTTTTCTTCTCGCTGATCTTATCTTAAAAGATAATTAGTCTGCTTACCGCATTAAATTGTTGGACACATGAAGGTTTACGGCACATGTTCTGACACAAAACAACAAAATATTTCTCATTTACTAACCATATGTGGTTTAACTTATATACACGTCTGCATATATTTATCTGTGTGTGTCATTGCGTGTTTATTTATTACAGCGCTGAACAAGGAGACAAGGAAGTCGCTACTGACGTTGACCTTGAGAAAACTAAACAACACAATGACACACTTGCAAACCCTTCGACCTCAGCTAGATGAGTGCCGGAAGCAGGTTCATCAAGCGACTTCTGGATGCAGAACATGTGTTCAGAATCTGTGTCACAAGAGGTATTTCACATGATCTAAATATGGTTGCGGTATTTTATAGCAGAATATTTTCTATGTGAAACGTAGAATATCTAGAACTGTCTATATAATGCACTTATTTACAGCAAAACAAGAAGAAATATGAAGATAATGAGCAAAGGTCAAATTATTAAGCAGCATCATTGCATACAAGCATACGTTTAAACGCCAAAAATCCTTTAAGATATTATGTACCATGAATTAAGACCCCCTAAATCCCAATCAACCAAACAAATACAAACCGCAAAGGAATATTTGTGCGTTGATACTGGTAGATAAACTAGAAAGGAACCATGTAATGGAGTCAGGGGAAACATCTTATCGAGGAAGATTCTCCAGACTAATTGCCAATCCTTTCTCTTAATGTAACTTACTGTGCATAACTTCAAATCTGCAAAGAAGATATTCCAAGGAGATCTACGTTGAGTACCTAAATTATTTGTCAAGCAATGCTGTAAATAGTGAGATGTTAAATAGGAACGGGAAACAATTAACCACCCCACCCCACCCCGGGAAATGCCTCTTACTTAGTGTGTATGCCTATGTATAATAAAACTGGTGTGAATGCCCCTGTTTCTAAAACCAGGTGTGTGTACCTCTATGTCTTAAATCTACTGTGAGTGCCTACGTATCTAAAATACAGTGTGAGTGCCTATGTATCTAAAACATAGTGGTAGTACCTATGTATCTAAAAAATAGTGTAATTGCCTACATATCTACATCAGTATGAGTACATACGTATCTAAAACATAGAGTGAGTGCCTACGTATCTAAAACATAGAGTGAGTGCCTACGTATCTAAAACATAGTGTGAGTGCCTACGTATCTAAAACATAGTGTGAGTACCTACGTATCTAAAACATAGAGTGAGTGCCTACGTATCTAAAACATAGTGTAAGTGCCTACATATCTACATCAGTGTGAGTACATACGTATCTAAAACATAGTGTGAGTACATACGTATCTAAAACATAATGTGAGTGCCTACGTATCTAAAACATAGTGCGAGTACCTACGTATCTAAAACATAGAGTGAGTGCCTACGTATCTAAAACATAGTGCGAGTACCTATGTATCTAAAACATAGAGTGAGTGCTTACGTATCTAAAACATAGTGTAAGTGCCTACATATCTACATCAGTGTGAGTACATACGTATCTAAAACATAGTGTGAGTACATACGTATCTAAAACATAGTGTGAGTGCCTACGTATCTAAAACATAGTGTGAGTACATACGTATCTAAAACATAGTGTAAGTGCCTACATATCTACATCAGTGTGAGTACATACGTATCTAAACATAGTGTGAGTACATACGTATCTAAAACATAGTGTGAGTGCCTACGTATCTTAAACATAGTGTTGAGTACATACGTATCTAAAACATAGTGCAAGTACCTACGTATCTAAAACATAGTGCGAGTACCTACGTATCTAAAACATAGTGCGAGTACCTATGTATGTACAACATAGTGTGAGATCCTATGTATCTCACACTTAGTGTTAGTGTCTCTGTGTCTTATTCCTAGTGCGTTTGCGTACGTATCTTAATCCTAGTGTGAGAGTTGCTTATCTTAAAACTAGTGTTTGTCTATGTATCTTGAACCCGGTGTGTGCCTATGTCTCCTAGACCTTTTGTAGGTGTCTCTGTAATCTTGAACCCAGTGAGAGTGCCTCTGTATCTAAAACCAAGTGCGAGTGCCTCTCTATCTTAACACTCAGGTGAGTATTTATGTATCTTAAACCTAGAGGTGGATAACCATTGGTGTTATAGACTAGATCAAAACACCAGAACACACACATTTCTACTCTGTACGACTTATGCTGGGATATGGGTGTTTGTTATTCTCTTTCATTCTCATGATGATAGGGCTATTTAAATAATAGCCTACTTCACATAATCCCACTTACAAATATAAAGTTACTCCTTACAATTTATGCAAATAAATGAAAGTTTATTTGTTTATTTTTAACAGACAACAGGAGTGCCTGCGAAACATGTTTGGGTCATCTTCCATGGTTATCACGGGCGGACAAGGAAACGGTCAGGAAGGCAATTTTTTCATCAACAACGGTGGTGTCATCTACACAAATATGCCTTCCGTTACGACGTGCAACATTGTAGGAAGGTCACGTGTTTGTGACACAGTGATGAATCCAGGAGGTATTATCATCCAAACTGTGACTTCAATAGGCGACAACCTTCAAGTACAAATCGGGAATGCTTATAGTAATATTGGAGGGCAAAACACGATCACCTTTTTGAATGGCTTGCAGACAATAATAACAAATACTAATGGAACCATGAATAACGAAACAGAAGAAAAGGCAAGTGAATAAACTCACAAGAACCATCCAATATTTAGCAAACATTGCTGTGTCAGTTCCATAATATATTGTAGCTAGTATTAGTACATAATTAGTTCAAAATAAATCAGTGCAAGGAGAAAAAATAGTAAGTTGGACAATTAGGAAACAACGGCCAAATATAAACGGATGAACTAGGCAGGAACATAAACACTTCCCCCACCCCAAAACAAAATTAACCAAAAAAATTAAAAAAATAAAAATAAAATACGATGTATGTGTTTCTAAGTCATATCTCTACGCTTATTCGTTTTGAAAACCACCTATAATTTCAACGACATAACTACGTGCCCGAGGCTAAAGACGAATGTTTGATGTATAATTATATGCATTTTTATTTTCATGTCCATTCGGTATATATCTCTCTATAGTGTTTGATTTATGGCCACGAGTTAAATCACTTGGGGGCAAGCTTAGACTCCGTGGTAAATATCAGATGTATGAATGGCCTTAGAGCAGTTTCTAAGTTATGACACCAGACGTATGCATATACAAATGCGCCAATATCACGTCAGTATTTGAATGTGCACTTTTTTCCCGAATATCTACGTATATAGTAATATTGTGGGAATCTTTAGAGTTTTTAGGTTATGACAAAGGTGGTATGTTCCTGATGGGTAAGGATGAATACAAGACAAACATTGGCTGCTTTTTTGAATTCGTATTTTTAAGCCCTATTATTGTATATGTGACCATACGACGGGAAAATCGGTAGGCTACAGAAGGTAGTCCAGGGGCTCAGCCCCATGGGGTAATAATGTCCAGAGACATACGTTGGCTGAATAACTGAATTGAACTTCATATATGAGAGATCGTTTATATGGTTGACAGTTCTATATACAAAATTTCACTCAAATATATTTTATTGCACTAATTATTGTTTTGATTTGACGACCATTAGACTCTTTCACTGCGAGTTAATCGGGTCAGAGCTGAAAATGAATTACGTAACGTGTCACGACGCTTATATCCTGCGTCTTAGATATCAGTCTAAAACTGATGGATGAAATTGTATGAAGGACGGACAGACGGAAGCAATCATATTATCAAATAAGCAGTTCAAGCATAGAGGTGAAAAAGGAAACGATGATTAAAAAAATGTTGAATTCAAAATTCGAAAACAAGTCTTTGACAATCGCCTGGTTTCTCGTATTTGACAATAATTATAAAGATACCATCGAAATCTCTCTGACTCCTGTACAATTCTTGCATTTTTTCCCCCTACTTTAGTTTTGCCTATGATAGATAGCGTATACAACAGACGTTTGTCACTGAATGGACGTCATAAAAACAACAAACTAAATATGCCATATTTCTTACTTTTCTTGTTCAAGTGCAGGATAATGTATTTCACAAATGTATTAGACTTTTTACCTCCACAGGTAAAGAAATTGCTACGCACACTTACTGACGAGTTGCGGTTAATGGATCAAGGAATAAATGTGATGGTTTCAGGAATAGACCGCGAAGTGCACCAAATGACAGCCGAATTGAATCGTGATTTGTCACAAATGAATCATGATATACAGACATCTGTTGGCCAGGTATAGAGAGAGAGAGAGAGAGAGAGAGAGAGAGAGAGAGAGAGAGAGAGAGAGAGAGAGAGAGAGAGAGAGAGAGAGAGAGACCTTTCCCATCGGCGCTCATATAGATAAAGGCTTCTGTGAATGAGATCAAAGTTTATGCTCTCTCTCTCTCTCTCTCTCTCTCTCTCTCTCTCTCTCTCTCTCTCTCTCTCTCTCGCGCGCGCACACACACAAACTATCCACGAATGAATGTTTTTTTTCGCTATTTAGATCAAGCGAGAAGTTGTGTGCAATGCACATTTAATGTTGATGTCATATAAGAAACACAATGCAGCCACTACATCAATAAATTGTTTTGTTAACGAACAAAATAAATTTTAGAAAATTTTATTCTCATATATAGTTAACAAAAATGCCAGCGTTAGAAGAAATCAACATTTAATGCATTTCATAAATACAAAAAAAAAGAAACAACAACAATAAAACCTGCATATATAACGCGGCTTAATTAACGGGGAAGATAATATTTTCGCAATTGATGATTTTACCTGACAACAGCTCATGGTTAGCATATCACCAAATACTGCTTTAATGATTTTAATCATTTTAACTTAGCAATCAATATTATACAATTTCACTAAAGGTAAGTATGTATTTCTAGATGTTTCGGTCCTGCAGCTCAGTAAAATTCAAATGTCCTTCCGATAGAATGCATGATTTAATTTGAGAGAACTCGCTTAGTTTTCATTAGTTCTGTGCCATTATAGGTTTTCTTGGTATATTTGGCCTATAATATTCAGGAATCAGCCGTCCAGACATTAATAACATGCATCAAACCGAATAGATAGAAGACAGACTGCAGTTTAAAGTTTTTCTGAATTATCTTAAACGTAGGTATCCTATGAGATTTGACACAAATCGCGTGGCAAAAATCGAGAAGGCATGTACAAAAGGAAGAAAAATATTATGTCCCTTTATAATGGCTGGGAAATCGAAACGTAAAGTAAACGCTTTAACCATTGCTAGTCTATCAAAATTAAATAAATTTGAAATTCGAACAGATCTTTATATAAGTATCGGGTTATGAACCATTGTCACTAAACAAATCATGGAATAACTAAACTAGAAATAAAATAAGTACTCAATTTAAAAAAAAAAAACTATGTATGTCTGAACCAACCAAATTGATCACACACTATCTATAACCTAACCTCATACACCTACAATTAATAGCAGCCTTGATATTTTTTCAAGTGTTTTTATAGTTCAACGGAGCATCCTCTTTTGTGTTTTGGTGACCTTGGGGCCTGCTTCGGCATAAAATATGGTTAACATCTGGGTCAAATATAAAGACTCAGATGACTTAAGATCAACTTCTTTATTCTTCTCTTTGTGTCATTCTGAAAGTCATATGTTTTCAGCTTGGTAGTAATTATTTTTTAAATAATTGAAATATTTAGATCTTTGGGAAGAATCACTTATGTATACATCCTTTGCATAATTTGTATTTATATAACAAATTTGTTACATATTTAAGCTGTCACAATTATTATTTTAACGATAAACTACATTTTATTCACTTCAAAGCAAGTTAAGTTTCATTTGTATAAATTGGCATGAATGATTTAATTTGTTTTCCTTTTTGCATGCAAATAGATAGCATATTGCTATTTCATAATACATAATTTAAAAAAAATAATAGGTGGAAAAAATTAAGTATCCAGCAATATTACATAAGGTTGCATTAATGAACAATCCATTATGCTGGATATTGATATATAGTTAATTTATTAAGATTATTTAATAAATGAATAAATCTACCTGTTAATGTGTCGTATCCCAATGAGTGTTTTATTGGTAGATTTTGAGTACCGCTGTTCAGATATGTTTAAGAGATCTTCCTGATAAAGTGATTTGAAGCAATTTGGTTTGTTCTTATCTTCTGTGTTTATCCAACGCTAAAACTGAAATGTCAGAATTTGGAGATTTTTTCCCTAACTTCAATGGGAGTGATATGGTGTGTTCCCAGATCGGATTCAAGGTTTAAAGAAATCCCCCCCACCCCACAAATGTACCAAAGTTTCTGACACGAGTTAGAATTTAGTTTGGGGAAGAATAAGTATTTTTCGTTCAATTTTATAAAGACTCGTGACTAAAGAGATAGATTCGAATTCATAGGAAATTGCGAATCTCGAATAAAGCACAAGAACAAATAAGAATAACTTCATACCTAACTGCACAGTGGAATGAGAGCGCTGTCTGCAACCAAGAGAGAGAGAGAGAGAGAGAGAGAGAGAGAGAGAGAGAGAGAGAGAGAGAGAGAGAGGGGCCGACATATCCCCAACAATAACGTAGAAAACACCAGGTTATGCTTACATGCCACCAATTTTAGCTTGATAAGTCACTCGATTATATGATGAAATTTGTTCTGTTAGTTTAACAGAACGGCTTATTAAATTTCGTATAAATTTTTAACTCCGTTTCTAAGAGAACGTGAATCATTCAAATATCATGTTTTTGATTTAATTTCTTTTAATTTAGTGATTCAATTCTTTATTTTTTACATATGGGGGAGCGTGTTTATATATTTTATATCTCTGCTTAGATCTATGTTATTCCATCTATTAATTTTCATATTTGTTTTATTGTTTACTCGATTCAGGCAATAACACCGTTGTCGATCATCTCCTAGATAACGGTAGCCAAAAACTAAAGGAAGTGGGAAAGATCACATATCCCACAATGCTCTGTTACACGCGCTAATCGCGAACATTTAAAACGTGATAATGCTTCATAGCAATATATAGTTATCTCATCACAGTGTAACTTCTTAAATAAATTGATGAATTTCATTTGATAACCTTTGGATATCTTCGTACATCGACCCAATGACTGAAAGTTGACTGCGTGCTGTGAGTCTGAATTCCTCTGTATTGCCTTTCATTCTTTTCTTTGAGATTACATAATACTTGTATAAAACGGATGTCTTCTTTTTATTCTTTTCTTTTATCGAATTTTGCTAAAGAATGTGATTTTTAAAAATAAAGAACCCTACTCATTTTCTTAATGTAAATTAGGATACACGTCAAAACTGTAGACCTCTCAGCTACTAACGTTCGCATTTTAGAGAGGGGAAGACAAATACTACTGTAAATGTGGCATCTTACTCTAGGCATATTCTGTAATTTATACTTGCATATGTTTGGTTAACAAATGGAAGTCTAAACAGTGTTTGTACGTCCCTTATATAGCAATTACGTAGTATTATTACATATTATAAGCAAGTACTACTTGTAAATATGCGTAGTTGTTGAAGGTATCCTTATTATATGACCATGAGCTCTATTGAAATGTCGCGCTGGTTTAAGATATATATCTGCTAAGAGAGACCGCCATAAAGCGGAGAGGCTTTGGCTTTCCACCAGACTCGCTTTTCATAAAGAAATCTATGAAGCCGCTAAAAGGAAGGCCACAAAGAATGTCCATTTAGGCAAATTATCCCGCTACAGTACTAAGATCACGGATAGTTACAGCTGCAAAGAGCTCTTCGAGATTACGAACAAACTAATGTCAAGGAACAAATGCACACCACTTGTAACTACTTTCTCTCCAGTAAATCTTCCAGACCTGTTTGCAAATTTCTTCCGTGACAAGGTCAAAATCATTAAAAATACGTTTGACAACACAATTTGAAATGACTCATCAAAATACAGTTACGATACAAAATTTCAGCGACAACTGTTAGCAGCATTTGAACGTATCTCTATGAATTTAGTACGGACAATCGTGTTGAAGAGTGCACCAAAGACATGTGAACTTGATCCAATTCCAGCATCGCTGCTGCTTGAGTGCTTGGATCAAATATTGTGTTCTATAACTGATGTTATTAATATCTCTCTCTCATCTAGAGACATCCCATCATTTTTTCCCAAACTACCACAGTAAAGCCTCTGATGAAGAAACAAAAACTCGACTGTAACGATTTAAAGAAGTACCGTAAAGTTTCTAATCTCCCGTACATATAAAAAATGTTAGAAAACGTTGTTCTAACCCAGCTTGTATCTCATCTGAATTCAAACAGTCTTTCTAGCAATGTACAGTCTGCATATCGCCATTGTCACAGTACTGAAACTACCCTTCTAAAAGTAGCTTTGGATAGCAGAACGATACTTTCCTCATCCTCCTTGATTTGTCTGCAGCATTTGACACAATATAACATGATATATTACTTAACCGTCCAGCATGTATTCGCCATTCACAATACAACCTTACCGTGGTTCAAGTTCTACTTGAAAAACAGGACATAAATTGTACCTGCAAGTGAAGTACACTCTGGCCCAGTTGGTCCATGTTATAGTGTTCCATAGGGTCTGTTCTTGGACCTGTTCGTTTCATCCTATGCACTCAGCCGCTCTTAAATGGCACAGATCGTCATCCAGTGTCTCACCAATTATACGTCGATGACACCCAAATATACAGATCTTGCCATCCAAAGGAACTTGCCGCTACAATCCAAGGAGTAGAGAGGTGTATTTCTGATGTAAAATCATGGATGGCATGTAACAAGCTGCATATGAATAATGATAAAACTGAGGTCATTCTAATCACAGCACAAAAACTGTCTCATTCACATCACATCCCTTATCTCAAACAATAAATGTCAGCAACACCAACATTAAATTCAAACAATCAGTACGAAAGCTAGGTGTTTACTATGGACAGTACTCTCACATTGCACCAACATGTCATGAACATATGCAAGGCGACATATCTTGAACTGAGACGCATCAGCTCCTTTCGAATATACTTTCAGTTGATGCCACTAAAACACTTCTGTCTTCATTAGTACTTTCAAGACTAGACTTGAAACTCCATTCTGGCTGTTTCGTCTCGATATCTACTCCAGAAACTTCCAAAAGTTCAAAAAACATCTGCTCGGATCATCTTTAGAGTACCACAATCAGAGCACACCTCCGCTGCTCTGTACCCTACACTGGCTATCCACGTGTGTGTTATATAGTACTTTCAAGACTGGACTATTGTAATTCAGTTACGTATAGTTTATATCACTATCTACTCGGAAACATCAAAATGTTTTTTTTTATTATATAAAAACAGTTGCTAGGATCATCCTTAGAGTACCAAACTCTGAGCATACCTCCCCGTTGCTCTGTACCCTACACTAGCTATCCATTCGATCCAGAATCAAACCCAAAATGTGTTCTCTGTGCTACTGTTAACTGACGGACTCCAGTCCGATATACCTATCTGGCTTCATCCATGTGTACACACCAGCAAGATACTTACGTTCATCTTCTGGCAATCGTATTCCCATTATTCCCCGCTATAAATACAAAGTCATATAGACAACGTTCTTTTGCATAGCAGGGTCCCATTTAAGTTAGGCACAAAGATACAGTGATTCCTTTCATGAGTGCTCTTAAAACTCACCTTTCTCGACTGCAAGAACAACTTAAAGACATAATAATGTTTCCTAACTAAAATATTATTAGCATTTATTTTATGTTTTCTAATTTTATGTTCTTTTCGTAGGTGTTTTTTTTTGTAGTCATATCATTATATATGTTGGAAAGCGTTAAGAGCTTCTAACGATTAGGTTCTATTCAAAGTCCACTTTATTATTATTATTATGTATGTATGTATTGTTACAAGCACAGGGGTATTCACTTGACCGAGCGGTGTCAAAACCCTGGCGCGAGTCACGCTGGAAGTCATATGTTTTCCCCAAATTTCCAAAGACTTCCATACAACTTGAGTTGTAAAATGGAAAGAAACACGTGTCTGCTATAATTATTAATCTTTGCTGTAATCAATGGGCGACCCAGAGGAGACAACTTGCCCAAACGTCCATTAACTGCACCTTTACATGGTTTTTCTTCATTATCATCCGTTTTCCGTACCGATAGCTTGTCATGCCATAGAAATTACACCAGTATTCCCTTACTAACTGGGAAATATTTAACTGCGCGACCCTAGGCCAGTCCATCCACAGAATTTCCGGCGTATCACACTCATATACATACGCCAATTTTCCACTATGGCCACATAAACGGTACCTACCAAGTTCCAACTTATTGATTCCATTCTATAATTTACTGATTTCCAACCATAAATGCTGCCTTTTCAATCACACTACTTGTATACACCACTGAATTTTAATATGGACTATGTTACGAAAAGGGACAGTCATTCGGCTTGTACCCAAAATCACTACTAACGACCCAAGCATGCTTCAAATTCACTAACACTTACTCCAAATTTATTACAGTATGTATGTATGTATGTATGTATGTATGTATGTATGTATGTATGTATGTATGTATGTATGTATGTATGTATGTATGTATGTATGTATGTATGTATGTATGAACGTACGTACGTATGTATGTATCCACAACACTTTCCGATACTATATGTCAGGGCGCTTATAAGAAAGTTTAAGGCATTATAACATTTTAATCAAATATCAACGCCTGCTTAATAACAGCGACGGTGCAAGGCATTTTGGTGCCATAGGCGAGATCAGATATCTGGCGCCCCCCTTCCACTCACACCCTCTCCCACCCGCCCATCAATGAAATAAACCCTTAGCCCAGCGCCCAGCGCCCTAGGCAATTGCCTAGTTCACCTAGCGGAAGCGCCTGCCCTGCTTAATAACGGAGATATCATTTGATGTGTACATTGGTACAAATCCACTATAACTTGTTCCTGCTGTATACAAAAATTAATTTGATCCCTTCCTAAAGCTGTATCCATCCAATAATAAATGTCAGGCTTTTATGACACTATATGTCGTGATATTACAGCATGACAAATATTCACGCGGCTTAAGTTTTGCAAGCGCGACACAAACTGAAATATAAAAAACATTGGATAACATTGTGATCTTTCCACTAAAGGTCAACCAGGAAGTTAACCAGATGACCTCAGATTTGAACCATGACCTTAACCAGATGAACTGGCAGATCAACCAAAATGTCCACCAGATGATGTCGGGTCTGAATCAAGATATGCATCAAATGAATACCGGGCTTTCTCACATGGGACAAAGCATATCAACCAACATGAACCAGTTTGCAACCAATCTCCAAAGCTCACTGCAAAGTTTGTTTGGTAAGTGTATCAAATTATGCAGATCAGTTACACTGTCTTCCTTCTTTGTTGCATATACGTCGCATTATAAGAAAGTATATGATTCGAAATGTACACCCACCCACCCCCGAAAACAGTAAACTGAACTGTTAATTATTCATGTAAATGTTATAAAGACGTTTTTTTTTTTGTTTTAATTATCTAATTTTATTTTCAGCAAACCTATTTGGAAGGCGACGGCGTGCGGCAGTGGTGGAGATGCCTTGCTCCATTTTCGGCTCAAGGCAACTAGACTGCACTGTGTATCAAGTGAACTGTACTCAATGCCAAAGTCAAACCAGGCACGCTGATACAGTCAAGCAAGGTAGTTGACTACGATTTCAAAAGTTTCCATAATATGCTACCATTTTTACTTCAAATCCATGTGGCATGTTATGCTGATGCAAATAGTGATGATTCTGGTGATCGAAGGTGGAAATGGTTTGGTCACGGTAGTGGTGGTGCTTTAAGTAGTTATAGTAATAGTAAAAGTAAGTCTAATATCTCTTTCTGATATCTTTGTTCCCGTACTAGTAGTAATCGTTATTTTTCAGATCATACACGCATAAGGTCTACTGAACCTATGGTATAATGTGGAGTGTGTCCACAATCTGGCATTGTTTGTTTGTTTAATTAGGATTTTAAACGTAGCTTTAACAATTTTTCAGTCATATCGCTACGATGTCTGCAGTGAGGCAGCTTATAGTGATGTCTAGCACTGCGGCATCATGCCGCCGACATGTAGCATGATGTCCCACCCAGTCACATTATCCTGACACCAGGCCGACCAGTCCTAACACTAACCTCTTAATGCTGAGCGCCAAGCGAGGCAGCGGAGCAGCAGAAGGGGCGAATCAGACAACATTTTTAGACAAGTATTCACTGAAATCACGCTTAAAATCAATGAAACCAATGACATCAGGCCCAAAAGTCAATGACATCAGGTCCCAAATGTGTGTGTGAATCATGGATTAGGTCCAAAAAAAAATTATGAAAAAATCAATGAAATTAATGAAATCAAAAACTTTTCAACTATTACATTTTTTGGGAAAAAGGGACTACAACATCGTTGTCACTCACCCTCTCTGCTGCTATGGGTTAACCGAATATTTGATCCAGTCCGATACGATATCGTGTTCGAGGGTCATGTAAATCACTACGATTTTACAAACAGACTAATTTGTAAAACCTCCTCTTGTAAATCAATCAGATTATTAGACTGGTCAGTGAGTTTGAAATTAATTCTGGTTAATGAATTATTATGACATCGCATATAGACTGGATTCACCGGGGACTCAATTATTAAAAACCCCGGAGGAGCTGTTGGTGCAAATGAATACAAAATATATCCCTGCTGAGCTTGATTTGATCGTTCTAAATTTATTTGATAGCTTCCTTCGATCACATCACATACTAAATTGAGCGCAATCACCGTTGAAATATTCACATTGAACGGAGCAATATGCCTGCCACCACCGTCTGGGTCATTATTATGGGTCAGGATAGTTGTTTGTGGTTGTGATGGTGTTTTTTTCCACGTATCATGGATTTTTTTGAAACCTTCATCGATGGCATCATCGAGAGATTTTTGTAGTTCTGAGATATTATATCCTGGTAGTTTGAATGTTGGAATATCTCCTATGCGGATCCTATATTCTATTGCAAATAAATCTCTTGTTTTAGGACTACTGTCACCTAATATCTCTTGAATAATTTGTGAATGAAATGTTTCCATGTCATTGATGATTTTGTTACATGTTTCTACGACACTGATAAATTCATCTCGGGTGAGAGTGCCGGATCTAAGTGATATAAACAACAACGAAATATCGTTATTGAAAGCTGTGAAATTTTCAGTGATTTTATCCCGGTTAGCAAGATGATGAATAAGTCGTACTCTTTCATCATATTCTACTCTAATGAAAAAATATGACTTATCATAATATCTATAGCTTTTTATTGGATTATCAGATTTTATCCTGTCGGTGATATAATCGGTTTTTTGAGGTTCTGGTAATTTAACGGTTTTTCCTCCGGGTGGTAATTCAGGCCATCCCAGTACGGTTCTAATAGAACTCTGATAGATATCTACGACGTATCCTTCTGTGCTTATTTCAATGGCAGATGATAGTGTTGGCTCATGAACTGTTATAGCTATTTTTGACTCTTTTCCAGTAATCGATTTTATTCTACGCGCGAATTCATTATTGATTTGTTCGATTTGGTATGATCCGGTTGGTATGGAAACAACGTTCCAGTCTGGGGTACCGTCGGGTTTATTCTTATTTGCAAATACCAGTGAATTATTGGGTTGTTGACCACCAAATGATTTTGACCTAATATTTGGCCAACTGTGGTATACTCGTAATTTTGCTAGCGCTATCTCCTTCACTGGGACCGGAGAGGGGAAATTCACACTGAATTCTGGATTCGTTGAGGTTATTGAGATCATGCTTGTTTGTACTGGTTTTGTGTTCTCCACTATTTGTTGAAGTAATTCCATCTGTGTTGTCATTGTTATTATACTCATGTTGTATTTCTAATTTTGACATCGCAGAATCATATATATCTACCATCGCTGAAAACTCACTCTCTGATATAATTGTATCATCGAGCGATGACGATATCAATGAGGATAATTGCGAGTATGCAGTGGACACAACATGAAATTGAATTATGTAGTCTTGTAGTTTCCGTTGGCTGCATGAGGATATTTTTTTTGTGATTATTGAAATTATTCCAGCGATTGTTGTTGCCGCAGAAATGCAAATTGGAACAGCTATCGGGGCCATCATTGTCACTGAAGACAGTATAATACCAGCTCCGGTGATTACACCACTCACAGCGTACACAGTAACATCAATTGCGGTAATTCTCCTGCGATATTTTTTAATTTTCAATTCATACTCCTCAGACAAGGTTTTGAGTCTAGTTTGATACTCTCTGACCTGATCATAGCGATATTGCGATGATGAAATCATTTTTATTTTAAATACGCTAGCGTTTTCAATTACGATTTACTTAAATCCGCTACGAATTCCACATACCACGTTGTTGAGACCCTAACCAAATGTTTATCAGTAGATGTGATTGTGAACTTTTCAGTTGTATTCTTGTCGATGATCGTTGAAATCGTATTATTGACCCCAGATGAACTGGACGATGAAATATCAAATTGAGACGATGGTGTTACTAGTGTTAATCGATAAATACCCTTAACGGTTGCAGTGATATCTAATGTGTTGTTTGTAGGTGTCCACTCAAATGATCCGTGTTGGATCGTATATACTAAGTTGTTGGTTTTCTCATGAGGAATTTTTGTTTTTTCAATGACTGTTATCATCCTCGTTGCATCCCCTTTGATGTCTTCGATGAAAGTTTTCGTCTCATCGATGGATTTTTTAATATCAGGGAGTTTTAGTTCAATTTTATCTAACGGGGTTCCAATAAATTTATCAATGATATTTCTACGAAATGATATAAACTGTTTTATGTGTTCTTCAATTCTAGATTCAAGTGTTGCTAGTACAACCACAGAATTGTTTAACTCGTCGTTGAGAGTTTTTAATCGATCTGTAATCGTCGAAACGAGTACACCTGGTTTGAGTTTACCCTGATCGGAAAATAACGCAACGGTGTTCTCGATTGCATTTTGTTGTTTAACTAAAATATCATCCAGAGAGATATTACTGGTTTTCAATTTACCCTGATCGGAAAATAACGCAACTGTGTTCTCGATTGCGTTTTGTTGTTTAACTAAAATATCATCCAGAGAAATATTACTAGATTTCAATTTACCCTGTTTGTCTTGAAATACAACTATTTCATTCGGGTCAACACTTGTTAAATTTAACGTCTCAGCGATTTCATCTTTAATTTTTTTTGTTATATCCTTGATAGAATCAGGGGTTGCAGTGTCATCGGGTTTGGGTTTCAGAGGTCTTCCCCAAATATCAATCATGTTATTGTAAAACTCTTTCTCTCTCTAAAAAGCGATTGCTGGTGTAGTCATTTACGACAATGTGTGGTGGTTTTCCCATTGGGTTATCCAAGGAGTTAGAAATAGCGTCAAGGACATTTAATACTTCACTGCCGCATATTGGTGGGTCATTGATTTGTTGTGTTGGTAGCGTAGAATACCAAGTCTTCATTGGAAGGGTTTTTATATACCGCATAAACTCTTTTGGTGGGGCTAATCCATATGAATCAAAATAGACAATCCCACGTGGATCAATAGCGTATGCAACCCAGTGAGTTCCAGGTCCGGTGCTGTTATCGAGATTAATAATACCTGTTTCAGTTTTGTTTGGTTGATGTGGTAATTGATCTTTCATAAAAACACCTCTGAAATGTTTAATCGCTAGTTTTTTAGCAGCATCCATTAAATCAAAATTGGACATTGGAACCATAGGTTCGGAAATTGAAGATTTCTGTATTAATAAATCGTTCCTGGTAGTCTCAGGCCTGATCCGTGAACGGATCTCCCGCTGTACCATGAATACGGGGTTCCTGGTAGTCTTAGACCTTTTCCGCTGTACCATGAATACGGGGTTCCTGGTAGTCTTAGACCCAATCCTTGAACGGATCGTCTCTTTTTTTTATATCCTTGTCCAGTTGCCTTTTTTAGTGCCATTCCTGCTGCAGTACCAACGGCTCCTAACGCTGCTGCTTTAGCCACCGCTGGGGCTGCTGCTGCAATCAATGCTGGTATTGCAGCTAACAATGGAAATATACCGCCTGTTTTCATCATATTTTTAATAGCAGCCGCAGAGAGAGTAATCTGAACTCCCTTTTTATCCTTGAAAGCATCATTGAAATGTTTCACCTGACGAGTTGTCAGCGATAATTTATTTTCACCACCAGTCATTTGATTAGGTTTCAACGTGATTGTGGTTCCACATTTTTTAGCCGATTCTGATTGCAATTTTTTGATTTGACCAGGAGTTAACGTAACACTAATAACACTATATGACATTATATATAATTGATTGATTCTAATTCAATGAAAAATCGTTCAAAGATTTTCTACTGGGGCATCTACCACTCTCATTCTTCCACCAACACCTTCGAGTAGCATTGATTTATCACTGAGAATGACAGCAACCGCTCTATAATCAGCAGCACCAGCAGGACGATTCACATTAGCTCTAAAGTGAATATCAACAACTGACTGTCTTGTCAAATCGAGATGTTCCAGTGAGAAGTAGTAGATCGGATACAGATTCTTAAAATCAAATTGTGATATTTGCAAACCAGTATCGACATTTTGATCGCGTGCCATAAATGACAACAGACGATGATAAACTCGTGCAATATGATTTTCTGTGTAATTAAGTTGTATATCCTCAGATGGTTCCTGCTGGCCGTTTATTCTCAGTGAGACGTCTTTCACACCTAATTGATCAAATATCATATGACTGAAGATTTGATTGCCAACTCGTGTGTTATCTTGGAACGCAATAAATATATGACGTGGCGCAGAAACGCCTTGTTTTGATGCTAGGTTCCAAGTGAATAACCCGTTGATATTTGATTGCTTCACATCTGTACTCACGGTTAGCCAACTCAACAACGACTTTCCTCCTTGGTCCATAAATGATAGTAGTCGTTGTTCTGCGGTGATTGCTGGAGTCAACACTGGCATCCACAATGATATTTTTGTTAAATTGACTTTACCGGCATCAGCATTGGGGGCTGCAGCATCTACTGGAATCCTCCAAATTGCATCATTATCATCACCCTTTCGTACAAGCGATACTGTATGCTTCGCCCCGTAGATAACTTTTCTGACGTTTCTACAGAATCCAAATATGTGATGCAGTGGAATCGCGCATGAAAATGATTTACGCTCTCCTTGCAACATTGAGTTTTGTGTTGCAGCTCCTAGATTGAAATTAGCATCGTTGTTTATAATCATATTCTCGACATCAGAATCACTATTATCACGTTTTTTTGGTCGTCTTACAACAAATGGATTTCCTCCAGCGGTATTCTTACCATCTTTTGCAAACATCATAGAGGGTCCTGCTGATCTTGTATAATCATCAGAATATCTCGCTAACCCGATTATTGTTGTAGCCACATCAACATCACGATCTATGGACTCAATTTCTTTTCCATCAATGAGATATCTAGCACTCTCAAATAGCGCCATAATACCATTATTGACAAAACCGACTTGAGTACCAGCTGGATACGGTGCTGGTACAGCAGGAGTATCAGCAGCTGTTACAATTTCTCCTTCTACTTCAATAAATGCTTCACAGGGTAAAAAGTATTTACTGGTATCATGGACTTGAAGATCAATTCTTGCTCGACTATTTGAGTCTATGGCATGATAGGCGTAATATTGATAATCGCGTACAGAATCATCCTTGCCAACTGGGGCGTCTATATCAAACGCTGGATCAGATGATTTTTTGAACATTTTATTCTATTTATCAGAGTCTAAATAGTGAAATCGTAAACGATTTTTCCATTTTCATCGACGTAGTTTTTTAAGGCCACTTCCCGCTATCATGTTTGCAATATTGCTTTGGTCTCCTTGATTTACCATCGACGCTAATTTTTCATCTACTGCGTTATTTATAATTTTACTAACACTTGCAGGCATTTCTTCTGTAGACGGTAACGGTTTCTTTTTTCGCCCCACTAATGATGTTATTTTATCCTTCGCAGTTGAAAACGCTTTCCCGGCAAGATCTCCAACAGTACTAATACACTTATCACGAATAACATCAATGGCTTTCATTGATAATTGTTTAGCTAACGGCATCACTTTTGGGGCCATTCTTGAAAAGAATCCTAAAATGGTATTGCCGAGGCCATCTCCGTAGTATGCTCTATAAACTGGAAACCGTGAATTAACTACATAGACGAGAGTTGGTTTATCATGATTGTAATGGATGATCATTATTATAAAAACAATAGTGTTTTCAATTGTTATTTAATCGCTATGATACCCATTTGCTAACTCGTCAATGAAATCTCGATAGGTTTTGATATCCATGATACCGCCGGCAAATAACCGTCTACAGATATCAGCTGCTTCATTAATTATTTCCGGTGAATTATTTCCAGCTCGTTTTCCTCCGATGAGAACATCTAATCGTGATATATCATTGATAACGCTATCAGGACAAATGTTTCCAATCCTTGGATTTTGCAGTCCACTTCCGCTATAACCAGTTGCTTCATCTAGTTTGTCTGTATCCGTAGTTTGTAAATAATCAAGAGTATCATCATCATCATCAGGTGGTAGTTGTTGTTTTTTTTGTCTCCGTGTTGGTGTTTGACGTCGTTCTTCTAAATCATCATCATCATCAGGTGGTAGTTGTTGTTTTTTTTGTCTTCTTGTTTGTCTACGTGTTGGTGTTTGACGTTTTAGTTCTTGCCGTTCTTCTATTTCTCGTTGTCGCTCTTCTATTTGTTCTCTTTTATAATTACTAATTCCCTTTTTAAATTCCTTGTATCCTATCTCATCCTTATTCAAACGACCAATCCCTTTATTTAGTTTATACAAATAATCGAACCAATCATTACTTGATGTTCTATCATTCTTATACTCGTCCTTTAAAAAATCTTTTTTTGAATTATAACTTTGAGCAGCAAAATTACCAAAGGCTTGATAATCCTTTGATTTCAATAAACTAGGTTTTTTTATTACTATTTTAGCATGATCAGTAAATTTATTCAACAGAGAAACAGTCGTTTTTTTCGGATCAGTTTGTTCAGTTTGTTCAGTTTTCGCTGCTAGTTTTTCAAGCTCACCAATAACAGATTTTCCCGTCTCGGGACCATCTCCCAGTAAAGCACGCTCTACCCCCTTCGTTGCTGTGGTTACTGGTTTAAACAATTCTTCAGACCCCAGAGCAAAATTAGTTTGTAAACTCTGTCGTTGTTGCAGTTTATTTCTTACAGAGTCGCGAATTGGTACAAATCTCTTAATTGCATCCAGTCGTTCACGAGCCAATCGGGTTGTTAATGCTTCATTGACCATTATTTGAAATCGCAAACTATTTTTCAATTGCAAAACACTTGACATGTCAGATGATTTTTGATACGGTCATGGAAGTGTTATTTGATTGTTTTGACAGCTCTATCATTGATGTTGAAAGTATCAAAATTGTATATAAATAAAATAATACTGATAGTTTCAACATTCTAGTTTTGACCAATCTGACACATAGTCCATCGATTTTTGACATCCCTCTGAGGGTCGGCTAAAAAAAATGATAAATAATCGGGCAATCAAAAAATGATAAGAGTCGGGGCAATCAATGGTCGGGCAATCAAAATTGTTCATTTTCTTGAATTAATGCTCGTAGGTTTCTAATTTTAGAGTTGACTTCTTTTTTCAATTCGTATTCGTACCCAAATTCTTTTCGTATTCCCTCTACGATAGCATACAACGGGACGAACACACTGATGTCACTGGAAAATGAAAGAGAGTCTTTAATAGAATTCTGAATTTTTTTGATGAGTGCATATTTCTTTGGTAGCATATACTTGTTAGTGCTAACTCCGTATTCTATATCCTGAAAATCAGACACAATTTGGTCAGGAGTTAATCCATCTGATAGTTTGATATCCTGATTTTTCAATTTTGCTATTTCAACTATGATGCTATTCATGTTTTCAGAATTCATTATTCTATAAGAATGACATATCTCTAATTGGAAATTATGACGCATTAGACATAACTAAATTGAACTTTTTGTCCCGTCTTTTTTGAAATAGCCGTTTTGGTTATCCCCTCTGCAACGAATCGTACTGAAGTTCTACAAATATTGAAATACTTGCCGGCTTCATATAATGATTGAAATATTTTCTCTTCGTTAGTTGTTGTATTCAAAGATTTCACTGGTCTCGCTTTATTTGAACAAGTGCCATTCCTTCCTCGTTTGATATTCTCACCTTGTGTGATAGCTTGCAGATTGGATAAAGAATTGTTCCTTGGATTAGAATCAATGTGATCAATAATAAAACCATCTTTGATCAATCCATGAAAACATTCAAATACGAAACGATGATTGCGAAATGTGTTCCTTCCAACATTAAACACCAAATACCCCATACCATTATCCCACCCAATTGGGTTCTTCAGTCTACAGCTTCTGACAGTACCATCACTAGATGCTTCGTAATTTTTAATCACTGGGTGTAGTCTGAATTCTTGGGTCATTATATACTACACTATTGTCTAATTCAATGACTGACCCATTTTGCAGTGATTGATTATACATAAATCTTTCATTTAGACACCTGTTTTATATATAGCATGAAAGAGTTCAAGAGATTGACTTCGAAAAATGCTAAATTCAATGCTGATAGAGAGTTCAAGAGATTATTGAAAATCAATCCTAGATTTAATCTCGATAGACCCAAAAAACGTGTAGTAAACAGAAACAAATGTCAAAGAGACGGAAACATGAAAGAGTTTAAGAGATTATTAAAAATCAATCCTAGATTTAATCTCGATAGACCCAAAAAACGTCCAATAGACGGAAACAAACGTAACAAACGTCCAAGAGACGGAAACATGAAAGAGTTTAAGAGATTATTGAAAATCAATCCTAAATTTAATATCGATAGACCCAAAAAGCGTAACAAACGCACAATAGACGGAAACATGAAAGAGTTTAAGAGATTATTAAAAATCAATCCTAGATTTAATCGCGATAGACCCAAAAAACGTAACAAACGTCCAAGAGACGGAAACATGAGATCATCATGGAAGGATGCTCAATTCAATCTTGATATAGTTTCTAATACACCCAAGAATAAAATTCTTGATAAACCCATCAGAGACTGTTTTAATGAATTCAAGCGTGATGGAGCATCTTATTGTTGGTCAACATTTCGAATTGATGGTGTTGTTGACGCTACCATGAATGATGAAAAGGCAGCAGTGATCATTTCACGTATTGGGGAAAAAAGTCATTTTTTCCGAATCAAATTCGTTATCCGTGAAGATGGCAAATGGATTATTAAGGATAAATTTGAACCCATTCTCAGGGGCAAAAAAACTGTCACCGTGAATCAGGATTCCAAACCGGGAATTTTGACTGGAATTGATAAACCCTACTACGAAAGATCTTATCCTGTCACAGCAGTTGTTTACGGGATCTATCCGCTCAATGAAAAACCTGATATTTCAAAACTAGCACCCATGAAATATTCGACAGGGCTCAATTGTGTAGCAGAACGAATAATAGAACACTTCACAAATGCGTCCCGGGGAAATAAACTCACTGATCTAAGACGAAAAAAAATAACCGAGTGGGAGTTCACGGTAAAAGAGCATGGAGCAACAATTCAGGATATAACTAAATTAGAAAAATCATTAAGATTTCCAATATCGGTAAGAACAATCACCGGAGAAGTATTATACGAATCGAAATATAAATCACAGGGGGTTCCCATTGAAATTATTGATCATAACGAACACGCGTGGTCATCTGCAGTAACAATATTTCCACGGGATAGAACCGTAAAATATCTATCCCAAACCGAAGAGTTTTTTTCAGAGCAGAAATTATTTGATGCTATTTACCATTTGAGTAAAAACGATCCTGTGTCAGCGTGGCTATTTCATAGTAATTCAGACGAGGAATGCAGATTTGATCAGTTTGTAAGGCCTAACGGAGAATTATACCGTACTGAAGAACTGCAGAATCAAATGAAACAACTAGCTAGTGAGTTTTCTGAGGACGGAGAAGAAGACGATCAATTATTAGCAAACTGTTTCACAGTACCATCCATTGCAGCGCATTTTGCTAGAAAGAAAAACGCGTGGAAACCAACACGAAGTGAGTTTTTATCAGATGTCAAATTGTCCTGTCTTGAATACGGCCACGGCGGATTATGGAACAGAAAATACACCTCTGATTCCGTTATTTCAGTTGATATGATTGCGTGTTATCCAGGAAGTTTTCTTGGGTATGGAGAATGAGAGAAATATTTCAAACGATTTGGACACCCTACACACGAAATGACCCGCGTTGCTATTAATGGACCACTTCCTGACTTTGATTTAACCGGATTCGCTTGTGTGGTATCATTTGAAATGGCTGAAGGACTTCATCCGTGTAGTTATCTTTGGATTGGTAAACACATGTCTGAAAAACACTGGATGCCAATAGTGTTGTTACGGTATATGCTTGATTGTAAGATGTTAAAATCATTAATTGTCAGTGAAGCAATTATATCCTATCGGGCACAGAAATCAGTCTGGTTACCACAACCTGATCTAGAAAAAATAATTAGCGAAGAGCGAAAACTGTTTCCTGATTTTAATGAACAACAAATCATGGATTGGTCCAGACAGTTATTTGAAATCAGAAACAATGAAGCAAAAAATCTTGGACGAAGAATAATCGGTAAATTTACCCAAGGTGGCAAAGATGATAATACGAAATATTCTTCACGATTGATTATAGACAACGCTGAATACGATTTTGTAATGGCGGATTTAACGAATAAGGGCCTATATGTCAATCGTAAGGACGCATTTATGTCCGATGGAACCAAATTGGGTACAATTGTTACCTACAATGATGGATACCATCCGCAGTACACACACTTAAGAGCTTCTATGCTCGGTTATGCTTCTATCAATCTGTTTTCAATGATCAATAGATTTCCTACCACCGCAGTTAGAGTTGCTACTGACTCATTTTACATAAATAGCAAAATGGCTGATTTTAAGGCTACTGGCAACGAGAAATGGGGATCATGGAGAATTAACAAAGAAATGATTCATGATTATATTCCATCAGCAGATGTTACCATTGAAAATAATTACTTAGAAAGCAATCAGTGTTCAGAATTTTCTAATGCACCACCGATTTCTGATCCAATATGCCTGTATAAAACAGTTTATTTAAACGGCTGTGGTGGGTCAGGAAAAACAACCCGGGTAATTGAGTTATTCCGTCGTGGAAACGCTAGCGTTTCTAACATGATTGTACTAACACCAACTCATAGACTTGCAAGAGAAATGATACAGAGAGGGGTAAATGCTTGCACTTATCACAGCTTTTTCCGATGGAAGGGAGATAAATGGACTCCTGAGCGCATGGGAGAGAAATTTATTCCTGAATTCATCATGTGGGATGAAATAGACACAGTGTCAGAAGATGTCTTAAAAATATTTCTTGAGTGGTTGTTATTGAAGAATACAAAAGTCGTCATGTGCGGTGATCACGGCCAACCTCCACCATTTGTCGGTGCATCTCCCCATGAATGGCTAAAGGGTTTTGTAGACTATTATGAAGAAATTGATACCGATCACAGATCACTTGATAATGAATTAAAAGAATTGAAGAAACTAATTAGATTACAACCGGATAGAATCCAATGTGAAATAACCCGTGAAATAATTTCGGAAACTCCCATGAATGAGTTTTGGGAAGCGTGGAGACCAAATGATTTAATCATTGCAAGTAGAAAAATAGTCAGAGACACACTTCAGATGAAGTTATTTGAATTGCATAAACAAAAATTTGCAACACTTCCAGTGCCTCTTTGTTATAGGCCATCGGATACGCGAAAACAGAACATCGAAGTTGATATTCCAGGACAAAGTGAAAAACAGAATTTAGTATTAAATGATATTGTGCTGGTTGATATCAATGTTGTTGAAGATGCATTGCGTGCTAATAAATCCCCGTGGACGCTAGGTTATGCAACGACGATACATTCTTCACAGGGATTGACTATATCGGATACAACTCTTTGGATGGTAGATAATCGCATAGAATGGTCGAATTTAGTCTATCTCGCAGTGTATAGAGTACGAAAAATAAATCAACTTCGAAGAATTGTCCTGACAGAGTCAGGCGATGATGAAATCATTGGCGATGATGAAATCATTGGTGATGATAATGACACCACAATAGATGATATTATTGATAAAAAACTATCCGGTTACAAACAACAGGACAAAAAAAAACAACGAGAATTTGATATTGATGCTGAATTAATAACCACTTTGAAGAAACAACAGAATAATCACTGCGCGAGTTGCAATTGTATAATGCGTTGGCAGTATTCGGATAAGGATCCTCGCCAATTCACCGTAGACAGAAAAAATAACAATCTCGGTCATGTCAGAAATAATGTGATGTTGACTTGTCTTGAGTGCAATAGACGCAAGGGTGCTAGTTAAGCCCATGGGGTGGCAATTGAGTATCCTCGGGTATCACTTGTAATTGTTGTCTAGTAAAACCCCATTGAGGGGCAGTTGAATCCAGTTTATAGATTGGAGGTCTACCCGTAGATCGTGTTATACTAGATATCTTATGCGTAGTGACGCTCCAAATAGGATCAGTAGCCCTTTTTCTATCCCCGTCAAGCTCTCCTGGTTCGTATAAGTACCTCACAATGACATTACTACCAAGAATTGGTTGGGAAACGCTAGCGTTTCTAGGGAAATCTTTTTGTGGTTTTTCAGGTATCGACTTCTTTTTAATCGCGTTGATAGGTTTCATGTTGATGGTTCTAGTAATCTCGTTATTCAGTGCGGTAACTACACCTGGTAATCTCTTAACCCATTCACGGGATCTTTTTTCTTGGATGAATTCTTTTGCATATTGCTATCCAAATAACCGCTCAGCAAGGGTTTTATTAAACCGTTCTACAATGGCCTGATCACGATGCAGTGCAGTATGCCCTCGTCTGATAGCGACATTGTGATATTTCATTGTAGATAACACTGCACCCTGAAATTCCTTGCCCGGGTCAACTTGTAACAGATTTGGCCAGTGCAGAGGACCTCGTCGATAAATCCTTTCAAATGCAGAAGCGACTTCAGTGGCCGATTTTGTTTTTAACGGTTCTGCTTCTTTGTATCGACTTGCAATATCAACTACAGTTAACGCATATTTGTAACCACGATCATGTGGCAGAAATAATAGATCAGCCTGATGAACTTCATTGGGTCCGGTTACATCAAAATGCGAGAATTGAATTTGTTTAGGCGGTGGTAGATAAATTTGCCATAGTGCCTGTTTGGATAACCAATGAGCCGCAGTGGTTTTTTTCACTTTTGCGGCGCTAGCGAGTTTACTGATTGCAGCGTTACCCTTCCAGTATCCTCTTGGGGAATAGTAAATAGATTCCATGTTGCTATTAATTACCAGCACCTAACATCAATTTACTTTTCATAGCCGATTTTATCAAAAAGGAGGCCAATTTTTCTTTGAAGGATTTATCAGGAATGGCATTCAACGCATGAATTAATTTCACATCTGCTAGATGCCTGTGTTGCAAATTGCTGCTTTTATAAGCAACATCATGAAGGCGACAGGCCTTATCAATAGCGTTTATTGGTTCCTCACCGGGTCGGGGCTGATTTTGATCATTGAGTCTGATATCAAGTCTTGTTCCCGGTCCACAATAACTATACCCTGGAAGGTGTTTTTCTCCGGGGTATTTTGCCCATGGGGTTCCAGGGAGTTTTGCTAATTTGGCAGCGATATCACCTCCTCGTTTTTTTTAAAGGTTCCTTGGGTTCCTTGGGTTTAGAAACAAATCTAAATTTCTTTGTACTACACTGTACGCATTTACCAGAAAGAGCTCATCGGTTATTTTTAGTTGTAATCGTCGTCAAGTCATCTGTACCAGTACGCGCCTTACACTTCACGCAATATAGATCCATAATTTATGTATAGAGATATGAATATAATTGATTTTTCAGCGACTAAAACAAGAGAACCAGTGAAGCATCATGCAGCGCTACCAAACTCTATCCGCGCAATTATAATCGGGCCATCTGGATCCGGTAAAACGCAATTGTTGCTCAATTTAATAATGAGATGGATGAAGTGGGATAAGTTGTATTTAATTGCCCCTAGCGTAGATGATCAACGATGCTATGAAGTGCTAAAAGATTTTAATGAAAACGCTTCAGAGATTGCCGGCGAGGATGTTATTGAATTTATAACCGATATTGACGAGGCGCCATCCGTGAATGACCTCGATGGAAGTATCAACAATTTAGTTGTATACGACGATGTCATGTTAGATAATCAAAAAAATCCTGCTAGAATATTTTCCAGAGGCAGGCATAAAAACACGGATGTGATCTATGTCACTCAACGCTACACTCAGATTCCAAAAGTGATTAGAGATAACTGTTATATGCTTGCTGTATTCAACGGCGTTGATACACATACGCTACGAAATATTTGGCAGACATGGTGTTCTGATATGGACTTCAATCAATTTAGAAATTTCTTTAGTCATGCTCAGTCTGCCCCCCACGGATTTGTAACAATAAATTTACATGACCCTCGAACACGATATCGTATCGGACTGGATCAAATATTCGGTTAACCCATAGCAGCAGAGAGGGTGAGTGACAACGATGTTGTAGTCCCTTTTTCCCAAAAAATGTAATAGTTGAAAAGTTTTTGATTTCATTAATTTCATTGATTTTTTCATAATTTTTTTTTGGACCTAATCCATGATTCACACACACATTTGGGACCTGATGTCATTGACTTTTGGGCCTGATGTCATTGGTTTCATTGATTTTAAGCGTGATTTCAGTGAATACTTGTCTAAAAATGTTGTCTGATTCGCCCCTTCTGCTGCTAGCGGTTAGTACCATTTTTGTAAATCTTTGGTATGACTCGGCCGGGGATCGAACATTGTTTATGCACATATAATATGTTCTCGTTCTAGTAGTAATCGTTATTTTCAGATCACTCATGCATAAGGTCTACTGAACCTATGGTATACTGTGGAGTGTGTCCACCGTCTGGCATTGTGTGTCATTCGTCATTGGTTATCATATTATGATCAGGTTTTTTTTTAAAATGGAGCGGATTACAATTAAATTTGTCAGACAACATCCGTTCTTTCATCCCTGTACAAATACTTATGCACTTACTAAAGACAGAAACTTTCAAACAACCTTTTCTCCAGAAAAAACACAGTTTAGAAAGATTGTATTAGATTTTATCGAAACATTCTCGCTTGTGCGCGCGCGAAACTTGGATCGATGATATTTTCCGTCTATGATATCAATTGTTTAAAAAATTAGATAATGGTTTTAAAGATGTTTCTTAAAATGTTAAGAGATGAGGACCAAATTTGACAGAACTTTCGTGGTTTAAAGGCCGTACAAAAATGATGTTTAATTAAATATGAGTTCTGTAACCAAAAGTTAAAAACAATATCACCAAAACCTTCAGAAGATTACACCTTAATAGATCCGATTAAAGTTGATAGAAATCACTAAGATTTATTATAATGTCCTTCCAATGTGAATCAATGAATTGAATGCTGTGTACAATAATAGTTACTAAGGTACTAAAATGGTAAAGGTTCTATGGAATTTTATCTCTAAAACTGCTAATCTGACAAACAGTTTATAAAAAGGCGTCATGACTGGAGAGCCTTTCTGCATTTTAAAAATAATGATCTACAAATTATCCAATAGGACTGCTATTAATAATAATAGAAATGAAACATTAGAAGTAGACCGGAAGTTGAGCCAAGGAATTAGTATACCTATGTGGAATACACGAAGCAACGGATAAACTTTTCGCACTATCGGCCCTTCAGAATCGGTACAATTACATAAATGGTAATTGAAATATGTGGAGTGTCTTCTTTACAGCTGTGTACATTATGAGTGATTGAATGCACAGATAGATTCAGAAAATTAGATCGGAGTCATCGAGGGGTCAGATTGTGACAGGCGAGAGATAGGTACCTTGTGTTATATGGTGAGTGTATACATTAATTTACCAAGAATCAAGTGCCTGTCCTTTAACGGCTTTGAATTCAAACAAAAACTAGCCCGAACTGAAGGGTAGTTTACGTTGATTTTTCATAGCTCATTAAGTGATCGTTTTTTTTTTTTTGCAAGAAAACTTCTATAGGCACACGCAATCCAGGATCGCATGACGTCATTGAAAGTCTTGTTGTTTCTACATAAAGGTATATTTTTCACACTGCAGAATATAATTGGCAGTTTCTGAGATTTATCTTGATTTTGATTATTTTGTCACCAAATAGAAGTACACCTGATTAAAATGATGATGGCTACTTAAGAAGCAGCTCTTGCATCATTATCTGTATCATCGGCGTCATTGTTGTGGTCGTCATCATCGTCTGGTTACCTGTTGATATTCTTTTTTTTGTCGTCGTAAGATGAGATTACTATTACTATCAAATCAAGACGTTAAATGTGACGGGCGAGAGATAGGTACCTTGTGTTATATGGTGAGTGTATGCATAAATTTGCCAAGAATCAAATGCCTGTGCTTTAACGGCGTTGAATTCAAACAAAAACTAGCTCTAACTGAAGGGTAGTTTACGTTGATTTGTCATAGCTCATTAAGTGATCGTCTTTTTTGCAAGAAAACTTCTAAAGGCACACGCAATCAAGGATCGCATGACGTCATCGAAAGTCTTGTTGTTTCTACATAAAGGTATATTTTTCACACTGCATAATATAAAAAGGAAAGATATGAAAAGGGTTTGAACAACAACTTTATATATTTCTCACTTAATTACGTAATGGACTTAAAATTAAACTACCTACTTTTGCATTCTCTTACTCATGTGAATAGATAAATTTGTCTATGGATGACGTGTGCATTTTCATCATGTCTGCAAGCAGTCAAGAAGGCAATTTTTACACTCGTACATTTACACAGACTAATAATACTAGGCCATTTTATGATGTATAAATAAAGACATTTTCACCATATATCGATAATATTGTACAATGAGATTTTTCCTTATTTCTCCATATCAGGCTAAGCATTTATGCATTTGCTTTGGGTTGATTTCCTTTGTCTGGCATGAACACTGCACGTCACGTATGATTACTGTTGATTGTACAAATGTAGGTCTCTCAAAATAAATGATTAATTACCCCCCACCACCATCACTACGCACGCACGGTCATGTTTATGCAACAATTTTTTTTTCAGTTTGCGGTGAGCCACTTGTTCGAGAGATGGAAGGCTTAAACTATGACCTTGATCTTACCATGAATATTTACAACCTGGCCATATCTTCTTCTGAAATCATCTCCTCGGTATGATAACAGTTTTGTTTGCTTTGTCATTTATATATCATCGTGTTTTGAAAAGACAAATCATAGAAATACTACATTATATGGCTGTATGTTCCTGCCATTAGGTGGAGCGTATGGTACTATGTTGCTTTCCGTGTGTCTGTCTGAATGTTGACAATTTCGCTAAAGTATAATAACGATTTGTCCACCATCGACAGTTGTTATGGTTTTATACAATGCTTGAACATCGGAGAAAAAGCGAGATATCGAGCACTGGGTCATCATGTTGCAGACATGTAGCATGATGTTCAGCCCGGTCACATAATCCAGACACCAGGCCGATCAGTCCTAATACTAACCTCTTCATATTAAGCGCCAAGCGAGGCAGCTGTTTGTACCATTTTGGTAAGTCTTTGGTATGACTGCCAAGGATCGAACCTGCGACCCACCGCATCAGAGGCGGACGCTGTAAACAGTAGGCAACCGGAGTGGTCAAATGGATTTTGTATAACAACATTAAGGCTTAGACTAGCTACCATGCTTTATTGAAATTTGTGAAGGAATTGCACATATATATACTGATTTGGGTGGTGGAGAGGCCAAAGACCAAGGTCATTGTGCTAACAAAATGAGTTTGACATAACAGCTTTGTTCTGGAGTAAGTTCCTTGACTAAACGTTTTGGATGACTTGCGTTTAGGATAAACAATAAACCTATGTATTATGTGTCTTTCGGTCAGAGGTCAAGGTCAGTCTAATTATAATGAGCCAATAATAATTTCTGTAAACTAGGCTTAGTGTGTCAATCACCACCAGAGAGGACTGTTCAACATGAAGTGGACAGATAACATGTCTTTCACGGTACTATCGTTTCAATCTTTTTTCCATTTTAAAACATATTGAATGTTACATTTTGTAAACATTATGAATTATTTTAAAATATTTAACAAATTACGTCCATAATCTGCATATCACGTTACTTTTCTCTCAGCCAGTTTAGTCTTTTAACGAAATATTTAATACGACATTTTATAAACCTTTTGTTAGATATTATATGAATCTTTAAAACAAAATCAGATATGATTTCAAATATGTGCATTTTATAAAAGTGAGGGGCTGAATCTCATATATCAATGAAAACAGCCTATGAAATGCATGGGGTATCATATACATTATACAAGATATACTCATCCTTCAAATGTTACATTATAACGTATTTAAGTCTAACACTGCATGTTCTTCAATATGTGTGCCAAAAAGTTCCAAAATTATATTTGCTGTCAAACGGTTCATAAAATATATTTTATTTTAGTTACAAGAAATATTAAAACTTGATACTATTTCTTATATGAAAGGTGACAGTTAATTATTACTTACCGTTAAATTATGAAATATTTCATCACATCGAATTTTGACGAGTACAAGACAAACAAATAATATCGTCCATTGTGTCCTAAGGAACATAATGAAATATCAGTAAAATAGCAGCCAAGCTGTAGTCAACATCTGATTCCCTTGTATCCCAAATTATATTGGTAATATTTTACAGTTTCTGAGATTTATCTTGATTTTGATTATTTTGTCACCAAATAGAAGTACATTTGATAAAAATGATGATGGCTACTTAAGAAGCAGCTCTTGCATCATTATCTGTATCATCGGCGTCATCGTTGTGGTCGTCATCATCGTCTTGTTACCTGTTTGATATTCTTTTTTTGTCGTCGTAAGATGAGATTACTATTACTTTACTATCAAATCAAGACGTTAAATAGTTTATAACTTACACTGAAATCTCGATATGATGAGGGGTTATTTAATACTACTAGAGTGTCAAAATATTTATCAAACCTTTTCTTAAGTTGCAAACAAAATCTAAAATTAAATCTGAATCAGTCACGAACAACAAAGCTACAGGAAGAGTATTTCGTGCAGTCTTGTCTCCGTATGTGCAATACAGAACTGCTTCGTAGTACAGGGCTTAAAATATACGTCAAGTCTTTTTCTGTGCTTATCGTATGAATATTTAAATTTGTGAAGAACATGTATTTTTTAATCAAATCTGTGTTGATCTGTCAAGGCAGAGTAACTTAAAAGTCATTTGTTCTTCCAACATATCTGTGATGCCTCATCTTAGACAAATTAGAACTTTCACGACAGAGATTCTGACCCCGAGTCCATTTAGTGCATATTGTTTATTTAGCAGCCAAACTATTTATTGACCTTAAGTCATAGAATGATGGAAGTTGTTTATTCCAATTATTACCTTGATCATATCTTTCATTATAAGATCTCGGGTAAAAATGAGAGTTTTGTCTGTTTCCAGGTAAAGCAAACACAAACACACTTTTCCACGAGAATCTTTTGCTTAAATAATTCTATACTTGTCCAAATAACGACGATAACAACATTTAAAAACTGTCACAGGCTTTTCAAAAGCTAAATAAATATGCACAGGGTGTATGTTTCAGTCTCCGTATGTATATACGTACGTAATAGTATATCATTAGTCTTACTTTGTCATTGTGTTCTCCTTAAGAAAAAACGATGTAGAAAACAATGCATGCGACCTTTATGGTCTGACATTTTGTTTGATTTATTTATTAGGTTGGTTACAATAGAACTGACTTTGATCCGGATACTCTCTCGTTTCCGCATTTCGTCGTCACCACCAACGTCCGCAGCACTCAGCTTAGCTACCTGTCCACTACACCATTCTACCCACTGGATCTGACGAGGACAGCAAGTAAACTGGCTGACGAGCTATGGGCATATTGGAGCAAACGTGGATAGTGTCGTTACCGCTATTAAACCGAATTGATTTTGACACCAAGATTGATAGACATGTCTATCTAAGCTGAACATATATTTTGAGCTCACATTGCTGCAAGCTAATAAACCCATTTCAGTTCCAATCAGGTTTACCTCCCTTGTTAAATGTGTCTGCCATCTTTTGGGTCAACATGAATCTTTGACATTATTTGAAGGAATGGAATTGAATACATACTGGTATTATGATATAGGACTAATAATAAATTGTTATTTTGCATATAAATGTTGGTTATTTACAAAATAATGCTAGTTGTGTCAATACACATGACTTGAAATCCATCAATTTTAATGGGGATAATGTTTTGAACACACATGCTAAGGAAGATTACCAAAAGATGACTGACACCGATTTAAACGTAATTAATTATAAAAGTCTATTACATCATGTACAACGTATATTTACACCTTATGAGTTGACTAGTCTTTCACCATTCATCGTGTGTTATGCATTTGTCAACAGGTACTTGTTGATTTATAAGCTAGTGGGTATTTCATATCAGATTTTAATCCAATTTATGTAAATTTGTATTAGCAAGAGGATAGGCTAGTTTAGTGCAAAACAATTGTCATGAATGTTAATGTTGATAAGGCAATCATGCACCTCACTGGTTCAACAAGTCACTTATATTGAAGCCACAACAAGCAATTGTCATCATTCTTAAGCAAGTTATATGATTTATGTCTAAAATAACTTTGACAGTCATCTTCTTGCACATATTAGTCTTTTTAGACGCACTAAATCAGCCTGCGTAAGCCAAAAATATCTTCAAAGTTCATACATATTGTTGTAAAAATAAGGGAAATTCAGTTATGATTGCACGTACATAACCTAGGTTAGCGTTATCGGGATATTTGACTTTTGTTATGATATTCGTGAATATTTTTTTTTTGTGAAACCACGAATGTTTGAGACATTTGAAATTGTACCATTTACTTGCTACTCAGCTTCACTGACTAGTTTACCAAAATTATATGTGTTCCATATTCTTCCATCTAATTGTTTCTAAATGTGGAAAACTATGATACAGTAGAACTGGTGATAAATACGCCTTCATTCGCGTTCCACGTTGCCAATCATTCACATAGGACTGCATGGAATTAATACTGTACATTTGCTTCCAACCATGGAACACCCCCATGTGAACAATATTTGATTCCGTGACACAAGGACTGTCGCATCTAGTACTAACCTGTATGACTCGATGAGAAAAAGCAGTTGAGAAAACTACTTAACGAAAACTGTAACCTAGGAAAATAAGTTCAATTAAAAAAAGGCACAAATCACTGAAACTTGAAAATGGGTCACAATGATATAGTGTTGACTTATTGCTACAGTAATCATCATAGCCATCTTGTTACGTCTCTATGGTAACAAACTAAGTAACAGAAAAAACAACATAAAACGGTTTTAGAAACTTAATGAAGATTTTTACCAAGTTATCAATAAAACCTTAAGAGGAGCTTACACTATGAGGAAGTGAATCAAGAATAATTGTGGTAAATGTTTATAAAAGTCCTAAATGAATGAAGTGTTTGGTACAATTTTCAAACTCGAATTGTTCGGGTCGCCAAAGAATCATGATATTGTCAAGATGGCTTTTTCCAGACCTCCTTCGAACAATTCAAATTTCCAAACTAATCATACAGTTGAAACACTGAGCACGTTATAGTATCGCTGAAGAATCCAAATAAACGTTTTCACTCTCTAATACTATCTACGTACAACATAAAACATGTCTGCATACTTACAACAGGGACATAATAAATGAGAATGACTACAACTTTGAATGAATCTGATAGGTCAGTTCTCTTTTCATCTACACCTAATAATACGACTTTATTTCACAATATACCACACGTGACAGACAACACTACTCATGCTGCGTAAAACGTTCCTATTCGTGTGACCTAAACCAATTAATGGGATGCTGCTGAATTCTTCCAGATACGTCGAAATTCCATCAGCCAAGGGCACCATTAAGATTATTATTAATAATTGTCAAAACATATATAAGCATATGTTTATAAATCTACGTGATATTGTGCTCATTATAGACTCACGGGTGCTTGACGCGAGCTTGATGTTAAAAAAGCAATAATTTGAAGGAAATATCATGCAGAATAACACAATGACCTCACATTACCCTCTTTTCCGTTCTACCATAGGATCTTCTTCATCATACAACAAAAGAGACAAGGTATGCAACTTCAACAACCTTCGCTCCACATTTTACAGCCTATTTCCTTCAGTTATTTCCGTATTTGAAGGCACACAACAATAATCTATGGTTTGTTATACTCCTGAGCAGAGGCGTAGCTGGGGGGAGGGGGGTACATATGTCCCCGGGCGTCAAGGTACAGGGGCGCCAAAATGAGGCTTACAACGTTACATTATAATAAGTAAACAAGGGTAATAAATGGGTCACAAGATCGCTGGGGCGCCAATTTTATAGTTCGTCCCCGGATGCAAAATATCATCGCTACGCCTCTGCTCCTGAGACATTGTTCTATTCATCAAGCCATCATTGATCTCAATTGCTCCAAATGGACGATACGGGCTCCGAACATTACGATGTTTGCGATTTTGTTTCTGCTGGAATAAAGTTACGCTGTTATGCAATGTAAGACGATTGCTTCAAAAGTATTATCATGAATTAGATGCAATGTTCCTTTGCCTAAAGAAACGAAAGCTCATTGCAAATGTAATAAAAAATTACTTAACCAAGAAAATATAGGTAATAATGACACAGTTTTCCTGATAGTACTACTTCTTTGAACTTCATAGCTACTGGTGTTTTTCTTTAAACGACTGCTCTCATGCACGATCGGATTAAGACTTAGTTTAAATCAAGACCTCGACAATGTGAACAAACTACTAACCTCAGAGCGGGAATATTAGAACACGAAAATGCACTCAATCAACATTGGGAATTTTATGTTTTGCATAAGCGGATCTTAAATATAATCTACCAAGATATTTATTTTTTTAATCAAATTACAGTTAATGTATGTTTTAGATGGATATTAGCAAGTCATCGCAACAAGCAAAGTAAACCGATCACGTGCTTGGAAATATTCTCTGATACTGTTAATATACATACATTTCCGTCTAGCCACTTGGTTAAGGAATATCATCAAAAACGGTACCGTAAAATAACTAGATTTCAATGGCGGTTACTAAGTGGTGATGATATATAGAAATACCTCTATTTATTCACCATCATATCACATGTGAGTTGAAAGCAAACAATGCCGGAGCCAACCAGCTAACTCATCCAGAAAGCAACAATTGATACACTACCAGCAACAATGTCACGGAAAACGACCTGAAAACAAACTCTATGCAAGACTGGCACCAGTAATCCATATTCTTTTAACGTATTACTATCTAATCTAGCCAGAACGGACATGCCATTATGACAGTGTTGAACTACCGTATGGGTAAAGGCAAAAGGATTTATAGGCACGATAACTCACTCCTAAGCAAGTCAAGATTGTATACTATTCATGAAAACTTGTTTTGTGCCTGGATATGAAGAAAATGTAACGTAATTAGCATTAATTATCATGCAGACAATAAATGCATGTTAAAGCAAGCAATAATGACAACATTAAGTTGATCCCTGTTTAAATTGAAGTTGCATTTATTTGAATTGTTTTGTATGCACTTTGCAATCATTAATTTTGTTAAAAAAATTTAAAATATTTTTAATTGTCACTATATAGCTTTACTCTGTTGGCATACCCTTAAAACACGTGAGATATCATCAAATACATCGCCTTGCAAACCAATAAATCTATCTACCCATTGTGACCGAAAATTCAAGACATTCAAAAGTGAAAGAAAGTATGAAAGTTTTCGCTGATAATAATCAGATACCAATATTGTTTTATATTTTATTTTAAAATCATTGAATTTGAAATATTTTTGCTAAGATAATTAATTCATTTCCTCCTAGATGCCGAATTTTACTGCATAAAGAGACAGGCCTTGACTACTCTTGGAGTGGCTACCCGTAGAACATATCTAGTTCATGACCAATAACTAACTTGATTAGACACTACAAAAGAAGACTTACATGAAAAGCATGCAGTCCAATGATCACAGTGTAACCGCTTATATTGATGTCTAGCATTGGGCATCATCCTGCAGACATGTAGCATTATGTCTCTGCCAGTCACTTTATCCTGACACCAGGCTGACCAGTCCTATCACTAACATCTTAACACTGAGCGCCATGCGAGGCAGTTGTTGGTACCATTTTTATAAATCTTTGGTATGACTCAGGAGGGGTACGTACCCATACCTAGTGCATCTGAGGCGGACACTCTAACCACTCAGGCCACAGGAACCGTAATTTTGAAATAAACAACATGAGCTAATAAAAGCTAAGGCACAATATTACAACCACCGTGTATGTCCCTTTCCTTTCTAAAACATTCTTAGTTATCAACAAGATCAGGAAATTCCAGTTGAAAAACTAATGGCCTAAGCTTATATACAGATCAAGGTTTACTTTCATGAATACCAATCGGAACATTAAATCTTTTATCACAGAGATATATTAGCTATCTATTTTGTAGTTGACATATTGAATGTCACTAGTCAGGTAGATCCTTAACGTATTTTTGGGACTACGGTTAGTCACAAAATACAAATATGCATAACACGAAATAATTGAGAAAAGCCAATAAACAAAACAGATTATATATATATATATATATATATATATATATATATATATATATATATATATATATATATATATATATATATATATAATGTATTTCATTTCTCTATGTAAATATTGCAAATTATTACACTGACATTAACCTCATTATGACATAAACGCAACACGCTATGCTTGTTTCGGTAATACAGACCACATACCCTAAGGTATATTATAATACGTTTACATTCATCCCTCATGTACTGATAGGTACTAATTACTATTGCAGCATAGACGATATATTTTCATTAAGAATAAAACGAGATAATAGTCAACAAAAGTTTACACTTAACACTCTGTGGCACAGACCTGGAACAGACGCTCGATCGCTGCCAGATCGTCCTATGACGAAGATCTCGAGAAACCACGAACCAGGTCTCGTGAAAAAGATTCTTTCGATGCGATCGCTATATCCTTTTCTGTAGTTTGATAAGCTTACGTGTGTATGATTATCCTTTACAGCGTACGATTATGCATATATCGCTATGCTGTTTTTGTAAATTATTAATATCGGATTTACGAATTACTGAGACGGCCTACCACTTCATTTTATAAATAAGTAATACAATTTTGTAGGGTTTTCGCATACGCGAGACGTCGATAACATTCAATGCGCTGAGGTAACGTGAAATTTTCGATCAATAATCGTACTGATTATCTTTTACCAAGCATCTACCCTGATCAAATATTTAATTTACTATTGAATAAATATAACAACAATCGAATTTGTTTGGGCATGAATGTGGCTTGGAATAAAGATAGTTATGATCAGAATATTTACAGACGTTTAGTATTGTCTCTTAGGGCAATCAACAAATAAACTGCCGTGTCGTTCTTTGACACTATAAAGGTATTTATTAGCTAATTAATTTCAAATCTTTCTTGAATCGATTTAGATTGAATGCTATATTTCCATCAAGATCAAAATTTACATATACCTTGACTGATTATCAAACCTGAGTGAAACCTTTTAAGTCTGTCATGTAAATTTCTTTTAGATGTGTTTGATCGACCATCTCGTAAAATATATACAACCGGTGGAATACTATCAATAGACAAACTGTAATAATCTGATGAACCATCCATCCCCTTAAACATTATTCAGCTGGAATCAAGCTGTCAAAAAAACAAGCTGTGATTGTCTGAAACTTCATCAAGATACGCTGAGATACACTTCTGTCCGGTTGGGGTTGGGGTGGCAGGTGCAGTTCAGTCAAAACCTACTTTACTCCCCTAAGTAATTAAAAGTTGCCGAGTAAGACTAATTCGTGAATAGTCATCGTTTATTTAGTGCACATTGCTCTATTATTTTGTGCAAAGTGTTTTAATATTTAGTGTACAGTGTTATAGTATTTAGTGTACAGTGTTATAATATTTATTGTACATTGTTATAATATTTAGTGTACAGTGTTATAATATTTAGTGTACAGTGTTATAATATTTAGTGTACAGTGTTATAATATTTATTGTACATTGTTATAATATTTAGTGTACAGTGTTATAATATTTAGTGTACATTGTTATAATATTTAGTGTGCAGTGTTTTAATATTTAGTGTACAGTGTTATAGTATTTAGTGTACAGTGTTATAATATTTAGTCTATAGTGTTATAGTATTTAGTGTACAGTGTTATAATATTTATTGTACATTGTTATAATATTTAGTGTACAGTGTTATAATATTTAGTGTACAGTGTTATAATATTTAGTGTATAGTGCTAGATTCGCACAAAGTGGCGCCTTTGTGTACAGACGAACGCCAAGTGTCTCGGTCGATTGCCATGAATCAGGTTTAATGTTGAATGCTTTCAATGCAGTTTTATTGTTTTTAAAGCGTTTGTTCTGACCTCCGCGGGATAGCTGTCTTCGCCATAAAATATTCTCTTAGGCAGCCGGTGGTCTGGAATGCGTATACCATTTTCCGCCCAGCTTAGCTAGCACTGCATCAGGATGCCGTGGATGCTGAGGATACCTACACTGTTAATTACCTCAGTGTCTGGAAACTTTTCCTGCTACTTGATGTTGAGGGTTTTCCTGAGACTTGATACACCATCCACGTTTCACTTGCGTAAAGTAGTGTTTGGAGAAAAATGTCCTGTAGATCTTTAGTTTGGTCTGGATGCTTGCTAATGCCACTTCTAGACTAATCGTTGGCATAAAATCTGTCAAAAGTTGCGCTGGCTCTGACAATTCGATGGGTCACCTCGTCGTCAATAGTGACGGTCTCTGATAGTGTGCTGCCAAGGTAGTTAAAGCGGTTCACTACGTTGAGATTGTGGCCTTTGACAGTGATGTTGGACTCAACACAGAGCTTTCCAGGGGCCTGCTAATGCAGGACGTCTGTCTTCTTGGTACTGATGGTGAGACCAAAGCCTGTGCAGGAGCTGTAGAACTTGTCAACATCTGAGCCTGCTTTGTGGGAGCAATCACCAGCAAAAAAAAATCCCAGATGGTCTCTGTGATAACCTTGGTTTTTGCGTGAAGCCTTCTGGGATTGAATAGTTTTCCATTTATACGGTAACTGATGCCTACTCTAACCTCTCCGTCTCTGCATGCATTAGTCCGCATCGCGGAGACCAATAGATGGAACAGTGTCGGTGCCAGAACACCCCCCTGATTTACGTCATTGGTTACTGGAAAAGGCTCAGATGTCTCTCAATTGTCCTGGACTCGTGCCTGCATGCCATCAAGGAAATGCTGCACCATATATATAAATTTTCTTGTGCATCAGCAATTGGCTATTACCTTCCACAAGCCTTCTCTACTGACAGTATCAAAGGCCTTTTTAAAGTCGACGTAGATGGAGAAAAGGTTACTGTTTTGCTCTTGACATTTCTCTTGTAGCTGCCTCGCAGCAACACCATGTTGATGTTCCCACGTTATGTTCGGAATCCACACTGGCTTTTTGGCAATAGTCCCTGGTCAAGTTGTGTAGTGAGGTAGTTCACTAGGATTCTGGCGAGTTTCGTACCTGCATTGAGAGTAAGGATATACCCCGGTGGCTGTCGTAGGCCTGGTGGTTCCCTTTGCGCATATACAGGTGGATTATGGAAGCGTCTTTAAAATCCTGTGGGAATCATCTCTTGCTGCCACATCAGTAAAAACAGTTGATGGAGCCTTTCTATCAGGACTGTGCCCTATTCCTTGTAGAATTCAGCTGGAATGGAGTCTGAACCAAGTGCTTTGCCACTGGAGAGCAGACGTATCGCTTTCTGTGTCTACAGCAAGGTTGGAAGGTCATACAGTGCTTTGTGGATGAGTAATTGAGGGAGACGACTGATGGCTTTATCACTGATGGATGAAGGGCGAATGAATACGCAGTCAAAGTGTTCAGCCCTTCGTTGTATAATCCTCTCTTTATTAGAAATTAATGTGATCCCGTCTGCGCTGAGAATGGAGGATGATCCAGAGGGAGTAACACCATATACTTCTTTCAGGAAATGGTAGAAGTTCTTCATCTCATGCTGGTCTGCGTAGCACTAGATTGCATTAGATTTGTTGCGCAGCCATGTGTCTCATCTGACGGAGCTTCTAATGTACAGTTTTGCGTATGTTGTTGTACGCATGTTTCATAGAGGTGGACTTGGGTTGTAGAGGTAGGTTTAAGGGAGGCGGTGTTTTAAATTCAGCAACTGCTTGATCTCGTCGCAGTTCTCATCAATCCGTCACTTGGTCGAGTGAAAGACGAGTGATAGGGTTTTAAATATTGAATTTCATTAGAAAAATGACCATACGTTAATGAATGTTATTAAATTGTTGTTTATTTGAATTCCTCCTTTCCACCTGGGGCTCTCAATAGGGCATAACCGACTTTTGATCCGGAAATCGGATTCCACCGGATAGTATGAACTTCCGATTAATCGGAGTGGACAAGGCAGGAACGACCGATTCGGATAATAAAAATAATAAACTTGAATTTCTATAGCACCGGGTCTAACACTGCGTGTCATTCGATAGTGCGTTAATAAAGTGAAATAAGAAGTCAGAAAAGTTCAATATGGTCAACACAACCACGCTGTGAGACAATCTATTTGAGCGGACGAGTGAAAACCGGAAATGAAGCCGGATATGGTAAAGTACTAAGTAACATGCTAGACACGGCAAAACCAGATACCAGAAACCCGGAAACGGAAGATGAAATTTTTTAGAAAAAAATACGGATTTAGCATTTCCAATTAATTGAATCGTATCCGGAATCGGAAAAATTTCATGCCCAAAATCCGGAATCGGAAATCGGTAGAAAAATGCTAATCGGTTATGCCCTAGCTCTCAATCACTAATTCAGTGTCTAACAAAACGAGCCAGGGTGGGTCTTTTGTATTAGTAGAACTACGACACTTTACATGTCCCACGCTAGTATACAAGATCTTTACATGAGAGACATGAGAGACATGTTTGGTACTGGTACACTTAAGCTTGAGCTGAATGCAGATGTCGAGCTTAGTGATGATGAGGCGGTGGTATGTTCAGCAGATAGCGCCGCACCAGGACTTGGTCGCACGCACATCCTGCCTGTCCCTCGTCCTGACAATGACATAGCTGATGAGTTGCCAGTGCTTAGAGCGTGGGTGCATCCATGACGTCCGCTTACACGTAAGGAGAAAGAAGATTGTAATCGTGATCAGCAGTTCATGCTCGGCGCAGGTCTGGAACAAAAGGAGACCGTTGCTAATACAGTGACCCACTTCCTGCTTTCCTAGCACTCCATCACATATAACTGCCTGATATCAGTTTTGGGTCATTATACCAAAATCGATCTGCACTTGCCATCAATATGAGGCTCAACCAAACACGCTGTCTTCAGAGATCAGGAAGATGCAATGCATACATGATAGAGGTGTAACTGTGTAAATAGTTAATACGGCCTAGGCGACGGACGTGTTAAATGCATTTACATATATCATTATGGACGCGCAGCAAAAGATACACAATGGCCAGATTTTGTCAACCACATGGTATTTTTAGGTTGTTTCTCTGCATTATACCATTCCCATTTCTCCAATGGCAGCCTGTGCGAGTATATTGATAACCTACATCCACATTGAGTCATGTTATCGCTTTCACTGACTAAGGTAAGAATGTATCTGCTTCCCAACTGCTCTTTTTGACATTAAAGGCTCACTTTGATTTTATGGTCAACATCTGTTTTATTCAATGCCCCATCAAGGCGTACAATTTGACGTGGATACATGCTTCAATATGTGAGTCATAACACCAAAGTAAAAAGCTACTGACCATTTGCAGCCCTCTTCTACAGCAAAGACGAAAACGCACTTTGGGTTATATTAAGATAAAATGGTATCATTAAGGCCTCACGTTATGCAGAGTCATAGTCTTCATCATTCCATTTATTTACAGATAGCTTACAATGTCATGCCAGCTTGCATCCGCAAGCTCTCGAGAGCGGGATGTTAGGTAAAGAGCAGAATTTATATGCTGTGCATCGCAGAATCGCCATGACACTTGTGGTCGTAGCTTACATGCTACTAAGAACTAAGCTAGCAATGAACCATACCGAAAACTTTAAATGACATAAACAGTTGGTGGCCTTGATATTGAGGGATTTAACATGGATTGGCGGCCAAGCCAGAAGACACAACGACGACCTGGCACAGGTACGCTGCAACCGCAGAAACACCGGCATATTAGCGTGATCGCCTGTTTGAGTTAATGGCTTCGTAAGCCGCGAAAGAATACGTAGTCTGGCCTCCAAATTTCGCTAACCTAAAGACTATGAGCGATGATGAAGTCACCAAAACCGGTGGCCATACATGAGGCTGAACGTGGGATTGTGATGGCTAAGTTCGTCTGGTTTGTTTGTACGCGACCCATACACAGACGCAAGCACCTTGCAAAGGATTTAAATATCATCCGCTCATTAAAGTCTCGTTAACGAGCATCACCTAACACATTTACGTCAGGTACGACTCAGTACTAGCGCCAATTGTAGCGGCATAGTATACATAATGGTATTTTGAATTAAAAAAAGCAGTCAAATTATAACAAATGATGAGAGTTACAACGGAACCGTCAGCGCAATTAGTAGGGAAGCGTCAGCGGTGCCGAAGGCTGAACACTCCGTGGTATCAAGTCAGGAAGAGATGCGGGCCATTAAGTGTAGATAGATTTTCTGCTATAGAAAAACTTGCTGTTAAAATTAAATGACGCCGAACGGAGATAAACGCTGGCATACACACCGCTTCAGTACAAGCAAGATCATCACAGTGAAACACAGTACCATACCAGCTATTGTTTTTATGTGTCGGTCTAGCAGTGCATACTAGCCGTTCGTTCGTCTCATTACACGGCTCACCAACAAAAAGAATGAAGGACTGGCGAAAGAACAAACACAACAATCAAAAGTAGCCACTATTACACACATGCCCGGCCCATTGTAGAGGGAATAAGAGTGACCAAACTGCCTGCACCACAATACGGCTAAGGGCCTCGAAAACTTGTATGCCCTGTAGGAATATTTGGGGGACATGAAGGTGGGTATGCAACTATCGCCAAAACGCTTAATTACAAGACGACATTGGTCCCTGGACTTCGGAGTAGCTACAACCGCTGAATCTGTCACATTATTATATGCTCATTTTATCTCAGTTAACTTGACATTGTCAGAATCGTAAATTATTCATTCGATATTGCACTCACGTGCACGACACATGCACCCAATAGTGTATTAGGAACAACTTTGTCACTAAAGCATCTACACTCATGTAGTACACGCTGTACGTTTTGGTTGATCAAAGCAGATGTGTCGTGGACTTACACATACCAGCTGCTTTTAAATATTTCTCGATAACGTTTTTGATACAATGTTTCTGATTTAGGCTAGCGATAGACGCCAAACAGGTCACAAAATTGCTGGGTCGCTACAAACACCCCCCCCCCCCCAAAAAAAAAAAAACAACATTGAAGTGAAAAGGCATAAACGCGTCTCTTTTTGGTCGATAATAAAAATGGCACAAAATATACTTAAGGTTTACATCCTAAATTCCTACATAAGAACATAGTTTTGCAAATCTGAATTACATGAGACGTGTCATAAGTTCTGAACCTTGATTACACATTTTGAGATTGTACTCTAATTTTGACATTTTAAGTACACTTACAGCCTTCTTATTGCACTCAAAATGAAATGAGGATTACATTGCGTCTTTTTGACGATTACAATTGAAAGACTTCATATTCCTCTCATATTATAATTCCAAACATTCAATGACATAAACCGCTTCGGTGGTCTAGTGGTTGGAGCGTCCGCCGCGGAAACGGGAGGTCGTGGGTTCGATCCCCGGCCGAGTCATACACAAGAATTACTAAAATGATACTAACAGCTGCCTCGCTTGGTGCTTTGCATTAAGAGGTAAGTTTTAGGACTGTTCGGCCGGGTGTCAGGATAATGTGACTGGGTGGCACATCATGCTAAATGTCTGCGGCATGATGCCCCAGTGCTAGACATCACTATAAACTGCCTCACAGCAGACATCGTAGCGATATGACTGAAAAATTGTTAAAGCTACGTTAAGAATCCTAAACAAACAAACAATCCATGACAGAGCAGAAACACACATGCAGATGTTAATACGCTGCTTTCTTGCTGCTGAAATAATCAGTACTCTGTAGAATTGGCATATATAAATCCATGATCACGAAATTTCGTAGAATTGACAATGATCCCAAAATATATTCTTTCCATACCTATTGGAAACATTGTTACAATGCACACTCATTTACAATATGACACAATTTTAACCAGACCAAAACACCATTTTATTGCGAAAGTGATGTCTAGCGTATGACTAGAGTCAAATGTCTGTGTGTGGGTCGTTATGTGCGTATTAAAAATGCTGTTGTTGTGTACAGTTGAGTCTGCGCTTGTGTATTAGTTTGGAGTTAATTCAGTTACTTTGTTTCTTTACATCGCTCCGGTGGCCTAGTAGTTAGAGCCTCCGCCTAGGATGCGGAAGGTCGTGGGTTAGATCCCGGCAGAGTCATACCAAAGAATTACAACAATGGTCATACAGCTGCCTCGCTTGGCGCTCAGCATTAAGAGGTTAGTCTTAGGACTGGTCGGCCTGGTGTCAGGATCATGTAACTGGGTGGGACATTATGCTACATGTCTGCGGCTTGATGCCCCAGTGCTAGACAACACTTTAAACTGCCTCAATGCAGACATTGTAGCGATATGACTCTTAACATACATAATTGTAAAAGCTACTTTAAAAATCCAAATCATACACACACACACACACACACACACACACACACACACACACACACTTTGTAATCGTAATGTATTTTTACTTATATAATTAAGCCCTATGTAGAATAAGAAACTAAACATATAATAAAACGTGTACTACATGTGTATGTGAAGAAAGAGAAAGTTTAAAAATGTGTATTTTGTCAAGTATCAAGTTGAAATTATTAATATTTTTCTTCTTATATTCTTTATGTCCTTCATATTCGATCAGTGGAAATTCATTAGTAATCAATGGGGTATTGAAGTGGTAGATTACTGCTGAAACAACATATATGAGTATTAATGCGCCATGGGCTGATCACAGTTTGATATATCTACAGTGCCGGTATACCAAACTGCATTACAATAACACTTTAAACACAACGTTGTTTTTATGATATTCATAATGTAGGGAAGATTCCCATTGGTCAGAGCATAACGGTGTGATCTGATCTATTTCTGTGTAAACTGTACAAAGTTTTGTCTATAAATAAACTTGATAAAATTGATTTGACGAATCAAAAAGCACATATCTATATTTTTTCTGAAGATAAATAATTCTTTCTTTTTGGATTAGCTTTGAACAAATGCTGGAAAATCCAATTTTACCAAGAAGAACATTGGGGCTAACGGCTTGTTGCAAATGGTCGATTTATTGCTAGCTATTGATGTAGCGATGATGATCATAATGATGACGATGATAATGATGATGATTGCCACATCGACGATGCTCATTCAGATACTGGTGAGAGTATCTTTGTTGCAAGAGTGACTTTTCCTTGTAAATGGTTTAGATGTGTGTATTGATTATTCACTTGTCTTATCGGGTAGCAATTGTTGGTATTGGTCAGTCAAGACTGTGTATTGCTTAGTCAATATAGGTGACTGCCGGTTATATTTTTATATATATAAAAAAATCAATTAGATTTTCTTTGATGTAAATGCTAACATTATTTCCCATTATCCTCAGACCCCCACTCACATGTTAGTAGTGAGGATACCTTAACAGTAACTTCGCGTTGACTATATAATTCCACTCACACGATAAACTTATGGACATTTTTACACTATCTTTATCCCTACAACTGAGGACCATTTGTATATGTAACACAAAAACAAGTTGTGTTTGTTTCAAGGGAAATGTCACACTTATGTCATAATGTTAAATTCTTATTTACCACTCTCACTTCTATGATGGAGGCCTGAAGTCGAACACGTATGTTAAACCGATGGATATTTTAGTAAGATTTTTTTGTCATCAGTGATATCAACGACGTACGTCTGACTCAGATCACGGTGTCCTAGAAAGAGGAAACAGTATGGGTAAGTAAATTATAAATAAAGGCCACTCAGAGATTCAATGTGGTTTATATCTTAAAGAGGAATTGAAATTGGATTTGAAAGGTTCGAAATGTAAGACGATATGTTGGCAGAATTTTTTACTTGATTTGATTTAATTAGATTGTGGTACATTATATTACTATAATTATGTTTAATTTAGTTATTGGTATTATTAAAATGTTTGTGTTAGGATGTAAACTTGCATTTTTAAAATATATAGTAATCGTAGATTGTTGATAATATGAAGTTAGACCCAGAGGTCGAAACTTATTCCTTATTTTGTATGACACATGTGGTACGAATGATTACTTCATTAACTATGTCGTAGGTTACTGTATGGGAATATATCAATATTTAGATGGCATATGTGTGTTCCTATATTCATATAAGTAATATTATTAGTACGTATTGGCTCTAAGCATGTATGAAGTATACAAGCGTAGATTCGTTGTTGTAAATATAACCTTTGTAAGGTTGGTCGCCCATTAATCCGACGGAAGGTTTGTGATAGAGTGATGTATTCCTAAACGACTGGAAGTGATGCAAGAAATTATGACTCTTGTCGTTTCCTTCATAAGCTTCCACGCTGTACGCACGAGACGGCAGAATAGGTGAAAAATGTAACGGGAAATCAAGAGTGGAAAGAAGGACGAAAGAAGGAAAAAGGAGGAATAGTTGGAAATGAAAGGAAGAAAGAATAAAAGAAGGAGACGAATGATATACAGATGGGACAACGCAAAGAATAGTGACTCTCTCAAATGTAGATATTAAAATTCCGTATAATAAATGAATTTATTAAATGTTAATTGGATTGAGCAGAAGGTGAAGTCTTTATGTTAAATATATTCATTAATTTGATTCTCTACATTAAATAAATTAATCATTGAGCTTTGATTTGTAATGTTTATTAATGTGTCAGCTTCTCTGATTGATGACTAGAAATTTGTTAATGCATATCTAATGCAGTATTATTTTTATAACCGCAGATGTATGATGACAGAGGTTTTCCCTCGGACAAACAAAGCAAAACTAGACACAAAGTAAATAAAAACGCTGAAAAATAATTTAATAAATATTGGAGTATGCGCATTTGTGTATAATTCTCCAATTTCAGGATTTCTTTGATTTATTTGTGTTTAAGTGTTTGATTATTGGAAGTCAGCCCGCAGAATTTACTAGGGACATATGTCACAGAGTGAAGTGATATTGAGATTTCATGATGTCATGGTTTACTTTTAGTGAGTTCAGGTCAGACTCGCATCAGTGTTCCTGCCATGGAACTAGACGGCGTGACGCCATGTGCAGTATTTATGACTGGGGACTGGTAGATTGGAATAAACGAGAAGGGACTGTTCCGTCGTCGAAGGGCTTCTTTATTGTTGCTATGATGGTACATATGGTGTAGAGCTACAGTCGAAATGAGTCTTTGAAATCATAATTTGACTGGTCTAAGGTTGCGTAGTAAAAATAGTTCCCTGTATTGGTTGGTCGATGTTTATATTTTCACTACGTGGAATCCTGGCGGGATGTTACGGAAATTTAATGAGGAAAAACCGTGCAGTTGTGGGTTTGTCAGAAAATTGGGGAATTTGTAGTCGTGTATTAATCATATTCATATTGTTTATAGTTTGGGCGCGTTGGTATTTCCAGTTTACAATATTTGATGTTTATTATGTTTGGAAACAGGGAAAACATGTGGCTTCTAGAGGGATTCACGCCAGGTTTGACATTGCTTGGCAAACAAAGCACTTTGGCTTGTTACGATAATTTTGAAAGAAAACTATGTATTGTAACGAGAAAAGAGATATTACAAACAAAGACAGTGAACAAAATGTCGATAATAGTTACAGCAAAATATACAATGTGAACAGAATACAATTAAATATATTATTTGGTATATGATATTGTTGTTCATTTCTTTCAATGCAAAAACATGTTGCTGTTTCCGGTACGTTGATGGATTATTTCATTACCACTGATATTCGTTTTAATAAATAAATAAATAAATACATTTTGGCCAAACCATACATTTCTCTCCAAAGGTTATATTTGTTCTACGGGAAAAGTATATTTTGAGCCAAATTTTTTTTTCATAATTTGAACAAAGACCCTTTAAAAATATATAATGGTCAGTACACATTTGAAATGTACATGTAAGGTTTTATGACATAAATTAATTTAACTACTTACAAGGAATTAACAATAACGATGAATGCTGGGAACTCAATTTGAAAATTTAAATTACTACTATTTCATTGCTCGTGCCAAAGAACTGCAGACGTCTACTTCCTCGTGTATTTGAAACCTAAAATGTGCATATTTGTCCTCAAACAGATCAATAACAAAAATTAATCAATCAAATAATTATCATTCGTGCTTACTAGGCTGTCTTTCAAATTGGTTTTTCATTGAGACTTGATTTACAAAATACACGCATTTGCAATTACAAAGAGATACATTCAATATCGATAAATAATCAAATTCAATTAGAGGATGGGACTGCAATTCATCTTCATGTTATACCTGTAAGATACGTGTTTTATGTAAGGTAGATTTTTGAAGCCTACACGTGACTCAATATTTCTGAAAGATCCATATACCATAAGGTTGCTTTTAAATTATGACAAGACAGTGAGTGCAAGTCAAAGCTTATCTGAAAACGTCTGATAGGTAAATTCACATCAAGAGTTGTTACAAGGAAGATATAACTTTAATGGCGCTGCAATTCCGTCAAAGTAAATAGGTAATCTAAAGGACTAAAATGATTTGTTTAGTGTATTTTTGCCATAGCAGCAATGTTACATCCTTTCTACGTTTTTAATCAATAAATTGTGTGATTTGACTTCTGGGTATGGGTATGTGGTGGGCTGGGGATTGTTGAGATTTAATTTGGTGGTTAGTTGATTATCAGAATCCTTCACAAGTGAGCATCTGCATAGAATAGAAAAATTCTAAAAAGAATTATTCTCAAATTTCGGAACGAAAATGAGAGTCGAAGTAAAAAATAATTGCATATTGTGAATACTGATATAGCATTTAAACTGCAAACATCCTTTGAAAATTATCTTACTTTAAGATAGAGCCTGATTTAGTAGGTTTTCACTTCAATGTAAACTTTAAATGACCCAGAAATGTGTACACCAGATAACTTGAACAGTGATAAAAATGTGAATAGGTAAAAACAAGTACAATCTAGTCAAAAAACAATAGTCCTCCAATCATCGGTAATCTTGAATTTATTCACCTCTTATAAATAACGATGAGAATAAGAACTTAAAAACAAGCAAAATAACGTTTATTGCAGTAGAATATGTAAGTGAGGATGGGAATCGTGGAGTGTTTGCTACCTCGTGTAGACTAAGCTCTAAATAGATGTCAAAATAGTAGATTCGTCAGGTTAGAGGTCACATATGAAGTTTTAAAATGCTAATCTGTAAAGGTGTTCCACACTGGGAAAAAAACATAACCTTGTACATATAAGAATGTGAAAATGATGTTTGAGGACTAATCAGCGTTTGTGCTAATCTTGGCTTGATTAAATGTCACAATCAATTGACGTTTAACTCGCATTCTACAGACACACTTGCCGCTCGGACATGATGGATGGGATGGTGGGAGTGTGGTAGATGCAAGGAGGAGGTCAGGATGATTTGCTGATCTTGCTCGCGACAATAGTTTCGCTTTCCATAAATTTCACAGCTTTACCCACCCCCTCTATGTTATGTAAGCAAATTAATTTACAAATAACGCTAATTTATTATGGACATATATACAAATATCCTAACGTTTGGGATAATAAATAATACGATACCCTCATAACCGATCTAAACGGTGCAGTCTTAAGTAAAGCTGTAACCAATTCATGCTGTCTAAGGTTATCTACCAGTCTTCATTGAAGCTATGTACTCTGTTGGTAAAAAAATCGTGAGTTAGTTGTTGTCATTGATTTTGCCTTTTGGGAACAATAATTGATCGCGAAAGTCATTCTCCTACGTGGAATTAATGTACAGTAAGGAGAAACTTGAAGTTAGTATCAATATGCAGAAAGGTCAAGATACAGCTGCTCCTATGTATTACTTGATGAAGTTGTGTATTACTATTGAATACACAAACTGAATACTAACGTTTGTATTCATTGATCTATGCACCACTGAACAGACTGGGAGTCCATGTCTTATTATATACCTCGTACCCAACGAAACGACAGTAAATCATGTGAAGATTAACTGTCCATTCCACACTGTCGAAGAATATTAGTTAACATGGGAAAGAAGCTGCTTGTTGGGTCCTACGTGAGTCTTGGATTGCTACTTTTGTGTTTTGGGGCCCATTTAGCCGGGTTCCAGACAGACTATTGGATAGTGTCTTCTGTAAAAACGGGAGAAACGGAGTTGAGGATAAATTTAGGAATCTGGGCAATGCACGTCATTTCGGAAAATGGAACGATCCAGTACGGTAAGTATTTAAATTAAAGACAAAAGTGTACATTTATTTGGAAAAGAGATACAAAAATGAAAACGAATAAATCAACTACAAAAATAATAAATAAATGTAACATAGGTATATCAGTAAGACAGCAAATAGACAGACAGTGAGACGGATGGTAGGCAGATAGAAAGAGAGAGGGAGAGATGAAGAGAAAAGCAAGTTACTAGAGCGTAATGCATGTGGGTTGGACCAATTCGGTTTATGATCAGAATCTATATAGATTTTACGTTTAATCTATGGAAATGATTAGTAACGGAAATTATGGATATTCTTTCATTCCATTGTCAATCAAAAGATTCCACAAAAGACAGTTTGGAATATATATATATATATATATATATATATATATATATATATATATATATATATATATATATATATATATATATATATATATATATAACATGACTAAGATAGGTAGTGTACACAAGATTTATTGCAAAGTACTCTATATGTATGCAATAGCACTACAACTGTTCTATCGGGATACGTGCTTGGATAAAATTATCAATACTTTTCTTTAGTGAACAATTTCACCTCCAAACAAACCATTGAATGCTGTCAATGCCGTTCATGTTTAAGGATCGATATAAAAGACTGAATTGAAATAGGCAAAGGCAAAGACGAGCGAAAGCAAACGGATTATCGTGCTGTGATAATGAGCGAAACTGTGCAGGTGTGTTGTAGCGCGACCGGTGAGAATTCTTTTCCTTAGCAAAGAAAATATCTACATATTACATTGCAATATTTTACTTTTTAACACTAATAATTCATGTACTTAAAATTAAGTCTATGTTTATTCCAACTGATTTGACACACTTTAGGCTAAAATGAACTTCTTATTTATATAAGATTACAATTCGATATCAGTCTTATTAATTTCTTCTGCTGTTCGCCAAAGCGCAACTTCCAGTATACATAACAGGGGACCAGAACCAGAACAAATCAAATAGGTGTAGTGCATCGTGGGTAAAAGAAGAGACAGATTCAGGACGTTCATAAGGACTCAGGATATTTCTTTGCTGTCTGACTAGCGCCGGAATAGTGATGCAATTGTCGTTCGCTCAACTCTGTTCCACTCTCGTAATAAACATCAGATTCATTCTTTCTCTGACAAGTCTGTCACACATCGCGTGCTTTTGACATCTGTCATACTCGTATGTGTAACTTCCAGCCAATCACTGATATTCTGAGGAAATTTTCAAACTTGCTGCAATCTGACTGCTGGGCAACTAACGTTACTAACTTACCATTCAGGAAACACAGATTTAATAGTTACTGGCCTGTTATATTATTTTGTCAGTTGTTGCCGGGTACCAGTGAACGATCAGTCGTGAGACAAATCATCACTAGTTATCGGCCTATGATATTACCTATCCAGTTTAGGCCAGGTTCCACCACTCGAGAGGAGCCGTGAAAGAGGATTAGTTATTATTTTCTGGAAATCTGTGCAGTGATACTTCGCTAACTTCTATTTGATAGATGTCGCTTTGCGCCGTTCCAACAGTGTCTACTTTGAATATTTATACAATGGATTTATCAGCTGTCTCAGCAATGTATATATGTGTTATTCGTAATCAATAAAGCTGCGTATAGATATATCAATATATACGTATTATGTATTTCATACCATAATATCGAAATGCATCATTGCGATTTTACTTTGTCGGTTGTTTATTTTAATGGCACGTTTAATACATTTATAATTATGTAAAGCCGTGGAAATTGACCTTGGTACTTTTCCAAGGAAAAACACAGCAACAGGTTCAGTTACAAACATGGCATTGTTGCAACTGAATTCCTGCGTCTCCGTTATATGTGTGATGGAAAAAAATAATTAAACAATAACAGTTACAAAGTCAACGCTCTGTGCCGCTATCAACACGAACTAATTTTTTGCCCATTTATTATATTTATATTTGATATTCAGTGTCAGTTATACTTCTTTTTCTCAACGACTGACAGTTCTCGGGTTAAACTTTTAAGTTAAATATACTAAAATTTCTTATTAGTGATTTTAATTCTCACCACACTTACAATCACGCTTTGCACCATCGAGAAAATAAGGAATAAATGAGAGCGAATTTCCAATTGATATTGTGTAATTGCCGAAATATGGGAGCATCGTATGTTGCCGAACACATCCGAATGCAGACATGTATACAATATGAAACATGTCAAAACATTAAAATCTTAAGTTTTACGATGTTACGCTCTCTAAGATTCAACCGTTCTGTGATGATTTAACCCCAGTCAATAAAATATTAACTGTATGTCTGATCCGCTCAAGAAATGTGTTAGTGAAAATAAAAAAAAAATTATTGCTCATTTAAAAACGGAAAAAATTTGCCACGGTACACAGGATAAAACGTTACATATAAAAGATGAATCGGTATAAAAAACAAAATCACTCACATAAGTTGTAACTCTTAGGAACATTTTCTCATTCAATTTCATAGCTGCTGATCGCGCGCATAATGAAACGTCATGGGGATAACGACATTCATTATCAAAAATATAAGAATACAATCTATTAGTTTTGGAGTAGATATAGTAAATATTTCACTTCATCAATAGTGCTAAGAAATTGTTTCCATATATCAGTCATGAAATATTACCTCATCTCTGCTTACACAACACAACATATCTGTATTATCCCGTTAACGGGAGGGGTGGGTGGGCGTTGTACAAACCTATATGCGTAGTAATTAGTAGGGACCTATGTGCCATACTGAATTTTGTGCCCTACATAAGCGTTGCTTCTTCCTTTTGTGATATGTAATGTGAACGTTTAGCTAATAAATGTATGTTTTTCATAAGCAGATTTTATATTAAATAATGTGTCCAGATCGAAGTAAATGCAGTAGGTTTTCTTGATTACGAAACCTAAATGTGACCGTATAAAATGTTTCAAAAGAAAACAAGAGACAAATATCCTTCCTTCAACTGGAGCATATATATATATATATATATATATATATATATATATATATATATATATATATATATATATATATATATATATATATACACACACACACAACACAACATATCTGTATTATATACGTACATTATTTTTTGTACTTTTGTTTATTCATGGAAAAAAGTTAGAACGAAGCACAATTTCACAAGAATTATGAATTATCAATTATTTTGTTAGAGAAGTAAATACTGTAAAAACGCACATGATTACTGTCGATGCCCCATCTGCACAGGTTGGAAGTCTAGAACTGAATGTGTAGAGTGCGAATCGATGTCAGAAAGAGATATGCGATATCGCTAGTGATTGCCTGTTAACATGGTTGTCAAGATAAGCAGTTAAAAAATGTGCTGATGGATTAAGACCCAGGGTGTTTACATAAAAGCATAAATGGAAAGAACAGAAACTGATATGCCTTTGCTTCATGTGATAACTGGATCTGTCTTTTTGTATTTGTAACTTTATGGAATGGCTACATTTGTATAGGGTATACTGTGCCGATGCAAGTGGGTTAACATGCGTTGCCCCGACACATCAGAGTGGCAGATCAGAGCCAGTCTGATTAAGGAATCGAAACCGCATGTTTCTGGTCACGAGTCAAAATCCTGATCACTAAACAATCTCAGTTCCAGATCTTGGTCAATACTGCACACATTTGAGTGAGGATTATACACAGGTCGGGTGGGGTGGAAGAAGAATCGCCTATATTTCTCCAATATCAGCTCTTTGTATGAACAATTGTAAAGGTATCCAGATCCACACAACACAAACCAAATATGCCGCCAAACCTTTTGTTCCAAGGTAGAAAGGTACAGTGTTTTCATCTATCCTTTGTCAGATGTCTTAATTTGAAGACAAGGTATAGGATTCACGTCACAACGTTAACTGAAGATAGGGTTATATTTGTATGCTAGAAGTTCTAGATATAAGCTGTTAATGAATCGATATGATCGACGTTTTTGAAACTGCAGTTTTACTCATGCTTGACTTGTTCGAAATTCTAGGCACGTTGTATTTAGAGCCATTGGAATATATATCATCAATAGGGCATTTACGGCAACAATTTGGCATATTTTCAGTACTCACTGCATGAGTGTAACCACCATGATAAATCTATAGAAATACTATGATATTAAAAATTCAAAAACATTAAGTGTGCAAACACTCCTTACCAAGCCAATATGTATGAGTTTAAACCCCATTCTTTATGCAGTACGACCTAAGGCATTGTTTTAATCTATGGGTGTAGAATACATTTGCTTCCATTTCAGTGCCTAAAGATTCAGGCGCTATTTTTAATATTGGGTAATTTAAGTGTAAGAGAAGAGTGCAATTGCTTGAATTTAATTGTGTTTCTTTTTGACCTTTATTTTTTGTATGTTTCTTAGCCATAAATAGGTTTAGCTCACAATAAATTCGTTTTGTTAACTTTTTGCTCTTTATCATGAACAAAACGAACACTCCAAACACAGTTTAATCCTTTTTTATGTTCACTCTTTTTTGTGACTGGTTCCCATTTTATAATATGAACTGGTATATTTTTTGTCTGATGAAAGTCAGTTTATATTGCGGATTTAATCGTGGGCTTAGAATTACATGTTTGAGACACAAATATGCCACATAACTCAAAATCTCAGCTTGAGCCATTCAAAGTCCATGTATTATTTAGTGGGTGGGGGAATATAACTTTCACAGCACAATCTAAATAGAAGCTATTGGCTTTGAGGATCCCATTAGATTTTTTTGGAGGCAGGTTACCCATAAATACATACTGTGCAGATTCCGCTAGCATTTCTTATTTTATTATAAGTTTTAAACCAAATGTTTATGTGTAAAATGTTTTAGTTTCGTTCCATAGACTACCGTTTGAAATATAATATGTACTCAAAAAACCCAAATAAATCGTAAGTTTTAATCTCAACCTAATTATGTTTGAAGTTTACGTCTCGTACTAATTACTTCCGTACGATAAATTGCTTTTCACTCATGTATTACGACTATAGCTCGTTCCAATCACGATCAAGGCTTATTCTTGCCCTGGCCACGCATAAAAACTAAATCTCATTGTACAAAGCTATTAAGGGTAAAATATCGCTCTTTTCAAGAGTGAAGCCTAAATATCATTCTAACACGGATTTAACATTAAATCTCACTCAAATGAAAACGACTTAATTACGATTCTGAGTTAAATCTGCCCTTTAACACGAGTGTGGCATAAACATCTAGCTATAATCACGGTTGGTGGTTCGATCCTGCTCTTATCGCGAGTGAAGGCTAAATCTCGCCATATCCACGCGTGATGGCTAAATCTCGTTCTAATAACGACTGAAAGCTAAACAGTTTCCGTGCTTTAACTGACACATTCTTACTTTGAAGTCAGCTTCAAAATCAATAACGATACTTTGAAACACATCTATTTTTTTCATTGTTTCCCGTAAAATTCATGTATTCGACAACAAAAAAATAACATAAAAATAAATGACTTGAATATATTTCCATTTTCAGATTCTCCAATGTTCGGCAAGGTGGAGCATTTCATCGCTCTTGGAATTGCCGCCCTAAATACGGTAGCATGTGTCGTTATTGCCATAAGGAATGTTTCCCTATGCGTGGGTATTACGTCATTCATTACGTCAACGTTGATGATCATAGGTGAGAAAAAATTACCTTTATCTATGAAAGCATTCTAAACAAGAAAAACAGCAAAACGGGTAACCGTATGTACTATATCTTGGAGACATTTGGACATTTGTGTGTAATAATAATAATAATAATAATAATAATAATCATCATCATCACCATTATCACCATTGTCATCATCATAATCATCATCATCATCATCATCATCATCATCATGAGGACTTTGTATAGCGCATAATCTATAGAAGCTCCAAGCGCTTTACAACATCTATAATAATATTAATATTTTTTTTAAAAATAAAAAATAAAATAACAATGAAAAAGAACCAACAAACAAACACCAATAAATTGGAAAACAAAAAAAAAATGCTGAAAATATTTAAGGTAAGAAACATTTTTAGGTCCTTAAGTTTGTTATTGCAGTCCAAAAAGTGAGTTTTAAGAGCACTCTTGAAAGGGATCACTATGTCTTTGTGTCTGATTTCAATGGGCAATTCATTCCAGTTTGCTGGGCCCTGGTATGCAAAAAAACGTTGTCCATATGACATCGTTTTGATGGTGGGAATAATTAGTATACGATTGTCAGAAGAGGAGAGTAAGTATTTTGCTGGTGTATAAACATTTTTTAGACCAGATAGGTATGCTGGACTGGAGTCCGTCAGTGAAACGTAGCAAACAGAACAAATTTTGTGTTTGATTCTGGATCGAATGGATAGCCAGTGCAGGGCAAAGAGCAGCAAGGATGTATGCTTTAATCGTGGTACTCTAAAGATGTCCCGAGCGGCTGTGATTTTAACTTTTTGAAGTTTCTGGAGTAGATATCGAGAAGAACCATCCAAAATTGAGTTATAATAGTCCAGTCCTGAAATTACTAATGAACACACAAGTGTTTTAGTGGTATCAGCTGAAAGATATTTGCGAAAGGAGCTGATGCGTCTGACATCAATATGTGCAGCCTTGCATATTTTCATGACATGTTGGTGCAGTGTGTGAGTACTGTCTAGAATAACATCTAGGTTTCGTACTGACTGCGTGAATTTAATGTTGGTGTTGATGATATTTATTGTTTGAGGTAAAGGACGTGAATGAAAAAGTCTTTGTGTGGTGATCATAATGGCCTCAGTTTTATCATCATGTAATCCATGATTTCACATCAGAAATGCACCTCTCCACTCCTTGGATGGCAGCATCAACTTCAGATGGGTGGCTAGACTTGTATAGTTGGGTTTCATCAGCGTACAGTTGGTGAGACAATGGGCGATGATCTATCAGCAGCTGAGTGAATAGAATGAAGTGAACAGGTCCATGAACAGACCCCTGTGGAACACAACAGCATAGATCAACTGGGCTGATGTGTACTCCATTTGTAGATACAATTTGTGTTCTGTTGACTCAGTAGGACTTGAAACACTGTAAGGCTGTATTGTGAATGCCAAATACAAGCTGGAGACGGTGACGTAAGATATCATGGATTATTGTGTCAAATGGTGCAGACATTTCTGAGGACAGTAATCTTACCGCAATCCCAAGCAGAGAGAATGTCATTAAATACTTTCAGAATAGTAGTTTCATTACTGTGGCAAGGGTGATATGCAGACTGTACATTGCTAGAAAGACTGTTGAATTCAAATGAGATATAAGTTGGGTTAGAACAGCTTTTTCTAAGATTTGTTTGTATGAACGGGAAATTAGAAACTGGGCTGTAGTTCTTTAAATCGTTATGGTCAAGTGTTGGTTTCTTCAGCAAAGGCTTTACGATGGCAGTTTGGAAAAATGATGGGGATTTTCCAGATGAGAGAGAGAGGTATTAATAACATCAGTTAGTGAAGGCAATATTTGGTCTAAGCACTCAAGCATCAGTGATGTTGGAACTGAATCAAGTTCACATGACTTTGGTGCACTCTTCATCCCGATTTTCAGTACAAAATCTATAAAGACATGTTCAACTGATGTTCAACTGCTCCTAATGGTTAATATGCCTGTCAAAGGACCTTGGTGACTGAAAAAAAAAACTATGGCAGCCCCCATTAACATGGCATTATGATGTTTGCCACATGTAATGTATTGTTTTTAAACTGACAAATAAATGTAAAATAATATCATTGCATTTCTATTCCTACTTTCTTAGGTTTTTCCCTATGGTTACGTCTATGTACAGAAGTTACTCCACTTCATTAAATATAATCTAAAGTTCAGAAAACTCAATTCTTTCATTTATCACATTATGCAGTTCTTCAAGCGTAACACAGCTTAATTGAAAATATAACTATCTCTTGATTATTATCATCGTATAAGTTTTAGTCATTTGCACTTTTCTTCAATGCTTTTATACGTCTCCCAAATATGATTCAGTCTGCATTTTGCTTTTTAAAATGTGTTCTTTCTATTTTAGTTATAGCACTTAATAATTTGTGGCTTAAAAGTAAAATTTACTCATTTAGAACTAATAAAGATAAACTATTATTTACAAAAGAATAAAAAGGCGTGATTAAAATTAATCTGACATTCGATATGCACAAAGATTGCTTATTCACTTATAATGAAATTTACCAGAAGGTGGCATTACTCTTACCATAAAAACTAGATTTATACCAATTAGAATGAGTATGACAGTGTTGCTTTTTTATAACGAAACACTTTTTGTGTTGGTTGACAACACAATTGCATTACCGAACGACATTTTATTACTTCATAGTAAAAGGGAAAATTGAGTATCATTAAAAATTGTCTTGTTTTTCTCTTTTTCAGACTTTATACAATACTTACCTTTTTATGCTTCGCCTGTGACGGGATTCATTTCGGTGGAGATATTTTCCACTGCTTTTCGTCCATGCTTTAGATAACCACTAAAAGTTGGTCTTGATTGCTTTTGCACGATTGGCCATATTGATCCTTCAAATGTATTTTGCACTAAAATCCAGTTTAGTAATACTAATTGCTTTTATTTTTGAAGCAATCACTATTCCCACAGTCATCAATTAAAAACAAAGTACCGGTTCTTTGTTACGTATTAACGTGTAGTTCTAACCACGTACTGATTTTACAGTCTGGGCAAATCACGATAGCCTTTCCCACCTTAAGGAAACCCAATTCTCTGTAAGTCTGGTTCCATGGCAAACTTGGACAGATTTCTTTGTGTATTCCAACAGTTTCTGCATTTCGTCTTTACTTAACACCAAAAATGTCTTCACCAATTACATAGCAACACACATTATCATATCTTGAACTTCATAGACATGCATTACACATGTATAAAATATAATTAAAATAATGTGATCGTTTTGAATGTTAGCCAAAACATCGAATACAACAAAAATAGATACTTTGTGAATATCAGAATTGAATTTTATTTTTAGCTGTAGGTGGATAGGGTGTTGTATGTTGGCTAATTGATAGCCACTAATATGCAGTTCGTTATCATGTATGCTTATGAAATCAAGCCATACGCAAACACTGTCTGTGCAAAATGATGTTCATATAAACTTTGCTTAAGTTTCTGTTTAGTTTGGTTGTTTATAGAGAACTCTTTAAACAAACATTGGTAGGCATATAATTTGCTTAGTTAAGAAAATTGTTCTGGATGACTTTATTCACTCCTATTACACAATGTGAAATCACTTTCGACACTATTATTACAGAGTATCAAATCAAATTTTCCACTATAATTACACAATATCAAATCAACTTTTCCACTATTATGACACAGTATCAAATCAACTTTCCACTATTATTACACAGTATCAAATCAACTTTTCCACTATTATTACAGAGTATTAAATCAACTTTTCCTCTATTATTACAGAGTATCAAATTAACTTTTCCACTGTTATGACAGAGTATCAAATCAACTTTTCCACTATTATTACACGGTATCAAATCAACTTTTCCACTATTATTACACAGTATCAAATGAACTTTTCCACAATTATTACAGAGTATCAAATCAACATTTCCACTATTATTACAGAGTATCAAATCAACCCTTCCATTATTATTACAGAATATCAAATGAACTTTTCCACTATTATTACAGAATATCAAATGAACTTTTCCACTATTATTACAGAGTATCAAATCAACTTTTCCACTATTATTACAGAGTATCAAATTAACTTTTCCACTGTTATTACAGAGTATCAAATCAACTTTCCACTATTATTACACAGTATCAAATCAACTTTTCCACTATTATTACACGGTATCAAATCAACTTTTCCACAATTATTACATAGTATCAAATCAATTTTTCCACTATTATTACACAGTATCAAATTACCGAAACTCTTATTACACAGTATCCAATCACCGAAACTCTTATTAACAGCATACACTCCACCTTCTCCACTATTATTACTCAGTATAAAATCACCTCCATTGTTATTACACATTAGCAAATCACCTTCTCCACCACTCTTAGTAAACGTTATCAAATAACTTTCTCCACTCTTATTACACAATATATAATCACCTTCTCCACTCTTCTTTCACGGTAACAATTCATCTTCTTCACTCTTATATACACTATCAAATCACCTTCCCCGCCTCTTTTGCACAGTATCAAATCATCTTCTCCACTCCTTTGAGACAAAGCACGGAAGGTGTTTTGATACTGTGTAATAAGAGAGGAGAAGGTGATTTGACACTGTGTAATAAGAGATGAGAAGGTGTTTTGATACTGTGTAATAAGATAGGAGAAGGTGATTTCATACTGTACAAAGGTGGGACAGGTGATTTGATACCGTATAAAAAGGTTGGGAAGGTGGATTGATACTGTGTAATAAAGTATTAAATCACCTTCTCCATTATTTTTACACAGAATGAAAACACGTCTTTTTGTATAACAAATTATCAAATCACCTTCTCCACTCTTATTACAAAGTATCAAATCATCTGCACTCTTATTACATATAATGAAATAACCTTCTCCACTCCGATTTCACAATAACTGATCACCTTCACATTCTACACTCCAATTACACATTATCAAATCACTGTCACCAGTCATGTTACACAGTATTATTGCACAATATCATATTACCTTCTCCACTCTTATTACACAATATCAGACCACCTGCTGTATTCTTATTCTACATTATCAAGTCATCATCCCCGTGTTGTTTTACACAATATCATATTACCTTCTCCACTCTTATTACACAATATCAGGCCACCTGCTGTATTCTTATTCTACATTATCAAGTCATCATCCCCGTGTTGTTTTACACAATATCATATTACCTTCTCCACTCTTATTACACAATATCAGGCCACCTGCTGTATTCTTATTCTACATTATCAAGTCATCATCCCCGTGTTGTTTTACACAATATCATATTACCTTCTCCACTCTTATTACACAATATCAGGCCACCTGCTGTATTCTTATTCTACATTATCAAGTCATCATCCCCGTGTTGTTTTACACAATATCATATTATCTTCTCCACTCTTATTACACAATATCAGGCCACCTGTTGTATTCTTATTCTACATTATCAAGTCATCATCCCCGTGTTGTTTTACACAGCATCAAATCACCTGCTCCACTCTTATTACATAGTATCAAGCACCTTCGTTATTCTTATTAAACCTCCCTGTTGTGTTTTACACAGCATCAAATCACCTTTTGTATGCATTGTTGAATGCCTATTACCATCGAATGCATGTTATATGAGCACTTTATAGTAAACATATATAGATACATATAGGGTGAAAGTGAGGCTGGGTTTAATTCAGATGATGTAGACAAATATTTATGAATCAAACACGTTTGGATGATTCTGCGAATTTACTTTTTCACCGCGAGTTTTAGGGATGTTTCAAAATTAGACAAGGTAAACCAGGGCAAGTGCACAATTGACTAATTAGTTGTGTGTTTATTTTCTATTTGTTTTTAAACTGAAAACAAAACAAGAGTACAAAAAACCCACAACTAATACAGACTTTAAAAATGTACGAGTCCATCATCATTTATGTTATATCCATATGTGTTGTTCAAGATCTCATATACAAGCATAACATCTGTTACACTGTATTTGTGTCTCAGCTTTTAGTTGGCTGTAGCTGGAAACAATTCATGTTGAATGCTGTCTCATTAACTTTCATCTTAAGTGTCACTATGGCAGAGCTGAGAAATCCTCTAATTTAAAGTTGCCTTTCTATTTTAATGTATACGTGTTTGTTGTTTAAATGTGATATGTTTTGTTGTTTTCCTTTCTTTTATGATACATTCAAAGTTAATCTAGGAGGACAAAACGTACTAATTTATTAGATAATCGAATAGATTGACTCAAACGTATGATGCGTTCTCTTGCGGGATTCAACTAAAGTCATTGCCATTGACGTGTATTGAGCATTATTGTATCCATAAAATTTAAAACAATACAGCTTTGTTCTGATTGTTACGTTGCGCAACAGTTTAAGTTATAGGTGCCCTGTCATCTGATCTGGCTGAATGAGCGAGATAATGAAGCTATTGTGTTTCTTACTCAGTAAATGAAAGTAAAACTGTCAAACCAGATAATGTTTTCCGCATGAGCCCGAAATTATACCCTTTAAAAGCAATTTCATATCGAATTAAATATTACTGTATTTATTGTGTGAGCCATAAATGTGAAACCCATCAATTTGTTTTAAATGAGTGGTTAATTAAAGACCCGTCCCTCGAAAAGACCGTGAGACTGCTTAGCAACGGTAATTTACGTCCGTCCATACCTATCTCGTCTTGTAAGATTAAATCGGTATGAAAACCAAAACGTGATTGTGAATGTTGTTCACTGTTTATGTTACCAAATGATATGAGAGAGAGAGAGAGAGAGAGAGAGAGAGAGAGAGAGAGAGAGAGAGAGATGTTTATACTCTTTGAAGGAACATTTTCTTTTATTTGTAACCAAATGGGTGATCAAGGAGACTTATGGCATATTTGTTTGTACTTATTTCAAAAATATATACTGACTAATTTAAGAAGCGTTTGCAAGGTTCACTTGATGAAATTTGCCGTTACAGTTAGATGTGAAAACGAATTAATCCGTTAACCTATATAATGTAAGACAAACACAATCGGTGTTTTCAAATATGTACTGCCATCTAATCTAATGTAAGCACTTAGATTTATAGAAAGCATTGATCTAATGCTTCCCTTGAATGACGATGATTGCAATGTCAACGACAACAACAAAAATCCAAGAAGACGAAAGACTCCAATTAGCTGAATTACGACGATTCTTCGCAAGCATAAGTTTAATTTAACTAGTATCTATAGTATATAAGCAAACTAAAAAATTAGGAATGCATTTCAATGTAAACGTAATTTGGAATATTTGTTATTAGTCTGTACAGTAAGGTGTCTGGTCATACTTATTTCATTATACCTCATTTTTTAGTCATATGACTTCAACTTGATTTCAGCTTCATTCAAATGAATTTTAAATGACGGTAGTTTCTAGATTTCTAGATTGCTGTATGACAATCTTTAACAGGTACCAAAAATCATAAACTACTAGTGGAATAAATAAATTACTTTGTTAATTTCTTTAGCGCGAACATAACTTGATTCCAAAATATTTACGTTTTTCTATTTGTTTTAAGGTTTGACTTACCCGTTATAAACCATGCACCAATGATGTCATTGACTTCCGTGGTTGGAATACGTAATTATTAGAAACCAAATATATCTCACTCTTTTAAATTCAAGTATATTGCTTCAAAATAGCGTGGAAAAGTTTTAAACTTACCAATAATTTTATTATGAAGTTATTGCATCAGTAAATTGTATAATCTGTACACATTTTCCTATTTGCCGTATCTTGTTTCTGATGTGCATTATTTGAAGTCTTTTGAGATGAAATAAATAGCATAATGACCAAGGGCGAGACTTAAATGCTCAGTGCGAAAAGCGACATGTTGTTTTGGAAGAGTACGTAACATATTACGAAAGGTGTTACTGTTTGAGCCGAGTTAGAGTTATCTGCCCTTAATGCCTTAGGTATATAGCTATTCCAATTCTTAAAATGGCAATCACTTAAAAAATATCTCCTAGGTTAACACCCGTTAAGATGAATTTGTCCAGCACTAAGGTTAGCAAGTTGTAAAGATGAATGGAGGAACCTTATTGTCTGTATTCTTGTTAAAACAGATTTAGCTGAGTTGTATTATGTAGTTTACGCCCAAGACCATCACCGTATGTATGTATGTATGTATGTATGTATGTATGTATGTATGTATGTATGTATATATATATATATATATATATATATATATATATATATATATATATATATATATGTTTCTCTTTCTACACTGTACATTAAATATTGCTAATGGTGCATTCAAATATACATTTCTCTTTAAAACTTTTTTTTTCTTCTTCTTTGTCAAAATCCTTTTAAACAGAATGACACTGACAATTTACATTCTGTACTAAAGTACTAGTGTAGGTATGGCTATTTATTTTCTTTTGATGTGCCTCACTATGACGCACAAGTTACACAGTTAGGTACATGTTTGTCTACTCCCTACTTTATGCAGGCATATTATTCATTACAATTGCCAGTCTAGGGCTCTTTCTTAGTGGATTGAAAGCATATTTAAATACGAGCCTTGCAAATATAGTTCTCAAAATAAATACATGTGCCAAATGAAATACGCATACACTAGATTCCCAAGTCACCACCTCCAAGGCCCGAAATAAGAAAACAAACCAACAACAAACGTATGAATAAAGGGTTCTTGTGATTACGTAATACTAATGAAACGCATTCATACTTACAATGTATAAAAGCCGATCATTTCATGATGAACTAAGTTATTCTTAGTTGGTAAAGATTTTATTGATTTTGAAGAAAATAAACAAAAACAAAGTTCATCGATACTTTAGTCTGTGGCAAGGCTTGTAGGTAGACAGGGAATTTTATTGTTTTAGTAAATGTATCGGTGGTCGTCTGGTCTTTAAATTTGTGGTAGCAAGCACGAAATTAGGGAATATTGAGATTCTACCAATGAAAGAAAGTGGAATTACAATATTTTGTATGTACTACACTGCAGCATAAATGGTTTTGTTCATTACCGGAATATTGGCCCATTGGCCCACTGTCAATCATTCAAGGTTGTCTTTACATTAAGCTATCAAGGGCTCCTAAGAACGAAACCAATTAATACCGCTTATGAGATAGTAGAAATAAACATCTCTAGGATTCGATATGATCTGATGTTTCTCTGACATACAATCAATTATTTTGCCTTTTAGGATGAATTTCTTTCCCAAAAACTATTATCCTAAATCAAATATTTTGCACTGATGTTGTACCTAATCGTGTTTCTGCATTGATTAGTTTCAATCTAAACAGACTTATTGATTCAAGGTTAAGTATCAAATATCACGGAGAAAAGGTTAATTGAGTGTAGACGTTTAGGTAGAAAAGTATCAAGACACTCAATATTTACACGTGACACTCCGTGTTCATTCTCTGGTTTTGACCACTGATAGGTAACAATGATACAGATTATCGTCGGTTTTCCACAAGTGTTATATGCAGTTCTACTTAAATATATATTTTTAACATTTTGCTTTGAAAGATGATGTTAAACACCGCTACTACCTCTTGATTTTGTTGTTATCATTTCTGATGACACCAACGTGTTATTGTCTTTGACATTGTTCTCCTCATATATCATTCACCACGCAGTGACCACCATAACTTATTATCTTAGTCTTTATAATCATTATTATTATTATTTGTATTATTATTATTATTATTATTAGTAGTAGTAGTAGTAGTAGTAGTAGTGCTGTCGTCGTCATCATCATCATCATACTGATCATCATAATCGTCATCGTCATTATCATCATCGTCGTCGTCATTATTATTATTATTATTATTATTATTATTATTATTATTATTTGCAGTGTCCATTTACACCTACGATAATGTACAATCCAACATGGCGACATTAAAAATTCGATTTCCGGAATCAGCTGCTCATTTTACACAGTCCTGGTCCTTTTATCTGGTTTTCGTGGGGATTATACTAAATGTAGCATTTACTGTCATTTTCGTCTTCACGTTGCTTCTTAATGCCGAGAAGAAGGCGACAAAATCGGATAAGGGTTTGGGACCAAAACCAGATTCGGAATCCAAAAGAAAATATGTGTACACAGTTGAGCGCAGAGAAGAAAATGCATACGATAATCTAGTTCCAGAGATCACGGAAGACAATGCATGCGATTATATAGTTACTGAAGCTGGACACGGACACACCTTGGAAAATATAACACATTTGTAAAGTTTGCTTACTTCGAGAAAACAGTCAATGGATATTAACTGAATATTTCTTGTTATATTCGTAGATAGTCTGAATGTGTAAGTGCCAACAAGTGTAATTATTTCAGAGAGGAACAACGCATATCACATTGCTTGAACATATTTTAAATGTTGTAAATTGATCTATCAACACATTTATGATAACAGAGCCATCAAACGCAATAAACTAAGTATCGTTAATGGTACAGTTTCAGAGGTTCGCAAGCAAGATACATGCGAGATTAAGAACATTCAGTGCTATCTATTATTCTAGGGTTTATCGTGAAATTATGTGACTGAACTTGTATTCAGTGACAACATACTGAGGGCAAAATTTATTCACATAAAATTCATCTTCCGTCAGAGGGAAAATATAGAGAATGCGTCTGTATTTTTGAAGAGCAGATTCCTCTTATTATCAATAATGCAATAAGCTTAATTAGTCAGTTTGTTTTTGAAAGTGATCGAAAGGTATATGCCGATTATAACAGTTACTTGATTATTGTAAATACATTGAGGATACACCAATACCCTTTAGAAGCGGCACCAATGACAGATATTGTAATGAGAATGATCACACGTTATTAAAGGTTTGTAAATGTTCAGCTGTGAAAATCTGGAATGCCTTTTCTAAACTTTGCGTGTGTCATCCATGGCAAGCACTATGGACTATTTCTGTCCGACTGCTATATTTTGTTATTATTATCCAAGTTTGACATCTTTGAGCAGTGTTGTATCAATACACATGGAACTCTGAGAACACCGTGATTGGTAATATTTTTTGTCATGTTCGATCTATCCAAAATCCAGACAAAGTATAAAAATAAATCTGAGCCCCGGAAGCGTTCAAATTGACTCGTGAAAAACCAGTTCTGAGCTATGAATGTGCGCATGACCAAATTCATAATTTGTAATCGGAAATTTGTTCTCTCTCCATAAACCGAAATATTTTTTATATTTGTGAAGCTATTTAAAAACAAATTTCGGTTCTGACTCTTCCGGATTCTGGTGAAACTGTTGCTATGGAGACATTTATCACAATATTGTGCGACAGGTATAGAACAGAATGCATCCAATAATACAATCATGGTTTGATACATGGTTTTATAATGCAAATGAATATTAGCAAGAGAAATAGGAACTGTTTAAAAAAAATTGATCTGGAGATTATAGCATGAAGAATGTTAATGAAAAGTTTATAAAATATATACAAATATACTTCTTTAAGGAAACGTATTGGCTACTCGTGCTAAAACTGACACTACGATATGGAATTTATTAAGCGATATAGTAAAAGTTGACTCCAACCAGTTTTCACACAAGGAGAAAAACTATTGCATTTCAGTCATGTTTAAATTCAGTATCACGACCTCTGAAACGAACTTTTGATACTGCCCAAATTAAGGAAGATGAAAACAGTAAATAACGAAAACTAGTTGAACAAACAGCAAATTTTGATTGCATACAATTTGGAAAGGTTGCAGGTATTGATGGTTTATCGTCTGAATTTGTCAAACAGCTGCATGTTTTATATACATTAGTTGAATCGTCAAGTCTCTTACATATTAGAAAATTGGTGTGGAACAAAAATTAAAACCTTGCACAGAAAATGTACCTGATAATTTCCCCCTTCACATACAAGCAATTAAACAGACCTAAGTTTATTACCAGTACAAAGCAAAGTTTCGCCATTAATCTTCAACAGAAGCATACATAACGTCTGAATAAATTAAGTTACTTGGTGATGACCTCGCGGATTAAAACATTATAGTACTGTAGACATATTTGGAATATCTTCTAAAACGTAATGCCAGCTTATACTGTACATTAATATACTTTGAGAAGGCATACGATAGAATAAATATAGATCTGAAGCAAACATTTACAAAACCCGTTTAGTCTTACAAAGTTACGTATGATAATGTAAGCATATGTATCAAGACTGACTGATACCTTTAATTGCCGTTTTCACCATTAAGTTTGTCATAATGTTTTTGAACTTCGAAGTGTATTGCCCAATTGCAGTCATACAACTGTTGAATTGCAGCACTTAGACGACTTAAATTGTATTCAGATGAATGGAGACTAAAGGGTTATCTGGAAACAACTAATGTACTGGTCTACTTCAAAGGATGCTAACTAGAAAGGCACGTACGAGTTATTTATGAAACGTGGTTTCACATTTTAAAACAATACCCGAGTCTTTTATTGGGTTTAGACGATGTTGTTTACAAAAGTCAACAATTCTAAGTTTATACACTTAATCACAATCGAATTAATATAGATACCGAACCCGGAATGCAAAATATGAATGAATTAAATACATGACGAGTATTAGAATTTAGTGAAGAATAAAACATAGAATTTATTTAATGTGATCTTTTATTTATAAACATATTTTGGCATGTAAATAAATTATACATGCATGGAACACATATATCATTTTGTAAATTATTAAATTACAAGACAAGAAAGAAGAAGATGAAATGTTTTTTTTTTTTTGTTGTTGTTGTTTGATTAGGATATTTAACGTAGCTTTAACAATTTTTCAGTCATATCTCTACGATGTCTGCAGTGAGACAGTTTATAGTGATGTCTAGCACTGGGGCATCATGCCGCAGACATGTAGCATGGTATCCCCACTCAGTCACATTATCCTGACAATTCCGACCAGTCCTAACACTAACCTCTTAATGCTGAGCGCCAAGTGAGGTAGCTGCTAGTACCATTTTTGTAAGTCTTTGGTCTGACTCGGACAGGGATCAAACCAACTACCTCCCGCTTCCGCGGCGGACGCTCTAACCACTAGGCCACCGGAGCGGTTAAGATGAAATGTAAGAGGGAAGGAAGAGATAAATTACTGAATAGAAATATAAATAGTTTGCATTAAAAGTTTCAAGGTGACATATCAATACATAATATAATATCAGTAATTCTAAACAAAACATATGACAAGCATTCATAAACAGTCCTACGCATGTACAAAAATATCGTGTACACATAAATACACATTTCCCTATACTCATATACATCTGCATGTATGTGCATCTCTGCCTGCATACATGGACGAGAAAGGGAGTGAGAGACAAATAGTTCTATTCTTCAGAGTCAACATTTCATTCGGTGATCACCTTGTTATACCATCTTAGCCATTACTCTATTTCACTATATCTAGTAAATAACTTTGTACTTTTGGATCTTCCATGACAGACTTAGTAGCTTCCAATTTAAAATGAAATATCAAATCAAAGTAGAGCACTTGCAGGATTTGTTTTCACTTTTGCTAGTTAGATCTAAATATATTTCGTTAGTAATACTACTAGATTTACAAATTGTTTGATTGGCAAGATTCGTTTAAATTAGGCAATATGTAAGATCTTCAGATATCTCGAAATTCACCGAAATCTCAGTTGTATAAGAAATGTAAAAAAAAAAAATACGCCCCCCCCCCCAATGTTTTGCAACAACGCAGTTACCAAATAAATGTTATCATGTATTAGTCACTATTACAGAAAGAACACCTTTTATCAGATATTCGTCACTATTACAGAAAGAACACCTTTTATTAGGTAATCGTCACTATTACAGAAAGAACACATTGTATCAGGTATTTGTCACTATTACAAAAAGAACACCTTTATCAGGTATTCATCATTATTACAGAAAGAACACCTTTATCAGGTATTCGTCATTATTACAGAAAGTACACCTTGTATCAGGTATTCGTCACTATTACAGAAAGAACACCTTTATCAGGTATTCGTCATTATTACAGAAAGTACACCATTTATCAGGTATTCGTCACTATTACAGAAAGAACACCTTGTATCACGTATTCGTCACTATTACAGAAAGAACACCTTGTATCAGGTATTCGTCACCATTACAGAAAGAACACCTTTATCAGGTATTCGTCATTATTACAGAAAGTACACCATTTATCAGGTATTCGTCACTATTACAAAAAGAACACCATTTATCAGGTATTCGTCACTATTACAGAAAGAACACCTTTTATCAGGTACGAAACCAATTTTGAATAGAAAACTGTAATTAGTATGTTCTGCTTAATTATAAACTGCAGCCAACATAAGTTTGTGTCCAAAGTAACGTTATAAAGAATTGAGTATACCTTATTTTACCAAATTCTATCTTTTTCAATGTTGAACTTTTAAAAACGTTCCTTGAGTTTTGGGACTATGAAATAGTGACTTTATTAGACTATTATATATTTTATATATCTCTCTGCATCCTTTTCAAGTGTTGCGTAGAACTTCAATATTCTTCGCGTAGATAGTTTAAAATATTTTTCCCATGTTAAAATTTGCATCTTTATTTACCGTAGTTTTATTGTACTTATAATACCGAAATATTGTGTAACTTGGCGTCAAATGTCGTATAGATCACAAAATCCTTCACATCATAAGTATAAACCTTGTTTATCCATGAAAAGATTTATATCGAGATTGAAATAAAACTGGTCTGTTGTTAATCGTTATACTTTCATTTTTCCAGACACCCTCCTGCGAAAATTAAAAGAGGTTTCTATCTTTTTCTGTTGAAAAACATTCTAACCATGCTAAATGAAAATCCGTCCAAGACAATTTTCTTAATTGTTTAAGAATCTCGATATTACAAATCATTTCCTCGCAAAACTCTGTAATAGGACAAAACCTATTTAGCAAGAAAATAGTCTTTGTCATTCAGAATGAGTGTAGTCAGCAAACGCTTTATTCATTGTATTTTTTTTAAAACAATATTTCACAACAGATGCTGTATGTTTCATTTACAATCCATCTTCTTCTTGCTTATTAATGTAATATTGTTCTACGTATCTAATGAAGACCATTATTCCAAATAAATTTAAAACAATTTTGATATTCAATGTAAAACACATGCTGATGGATTTGGTAACAATGACGGCAACCACGTCTAATATAAAAACTGCGAGGCAAGTCCGTTCTGATACTTTGCATTTCTATAGAATGGAGGTGGTAATATTTAGATTCATTTGATTTTCCGTGAATTTAGTGATGGAGTGTGCGTGTAAAAGTGATCGCCAATGTTGCATAATTTCCTTTTCTTTATGTGTGATATATGTATTAAAGTATATATATATATATATATATATATATATATATATATATATATATATATATATATATATATATATATATATATATTAGGGCAAAGATTATCTAACAAAATAATTTTGAAGAATAATTGATAATCCATTATTATTATTATTGTTGTTGTCTTGGTTCCTGCTAATAGTATTATCAGCAGTATTATTATTATTAGTAGTAGTAGTACTAGTTGAAGTAGCATCAGCAACACTATCATTAATAGTAGTAGTATACAGTGATTTTATTTAATCATCTCTTTTATTCCCTAGTTGACACAATGATTACAAGAAAAAGAGACAAATGAAAATTCATAATTAAGTTCAATGTAACCTTGATATTTGGAAAGTGAAGCACGGTAATTATAATTATATATAGCAAAACACAATTATACTCTACATATGAAAAAATGTCTCTTTTCTGACAATCCTCTACCCAGGACATGGCTTGACTCGTACTGTAAATTTCCCAAATAGTAGAGAACCCATGCCATCATTTTCTGATCCCATATTACGATACTCTCAAAAACCAGACTGAAACCTTTCTTCGCTCGAGTTTCCTCAAATGAATGTGAAAAAGCTTGAATAATGATACCGTATCCTCAACTGACATAGACATGGTCATGTGTGGCCATACAGGTATACGACGAGATGGCGAAAGGCCATGTGTTATGTAGGGCAGTACCGTCTATTAAAGGTACAATTTGCATTTCATCGAAAATAAAAAAACAAAACAATAGTAACGTAAATTATAATGCCATCAATTGATAGTTATTATTATTATTATTATTATTATTATTATTATTATTATTATTATTTATAAAGCGTTATCATCGTCGCCATCATCATCATCAACAAGAGACAAACGATACTCCTAAGGATAAATCAATGAATAAGACAGTAAAGAAACAATTTAATCGACAGTGAAGATATACTTTGTAATATAATTGTAGTCTTGAATCAAACAACGGATTTTTTGTACAAATATTTATACTTGTATCCTATTATAGATTTGTCTGTCAATTTGTGAAAAAGGATGACAGGGAATAGTATGCATGTGTTGGGAACTGAGCAAAATAAACTCAAGGAAGCACATTGAATACTCTCTCTCTCTCTCTCTCTCTCTCTCTCTCTCTCTCTCTCTCTCTCTCTCTCTCTCTCTTGGTATTGACACGCTTCATATTAAAAAGAAAATTTAATTGACAGAGGAAGGGTTGGTTTAAGGAGACACGAACGAACATGACCGATGGCAATATATCCACCCAAGTGGTAGTAAATGCATTTGCCACGCCTATGAGTTCATCAGAGCCTAATGAAACGACGATTTCAATATTTAATTGGGACATATTTGCTTTTCCGTCAATCCCATATTACCGGAATGAACCACGCCAGAGATTCGATTTACCCAAACTCTTGCCAATTAGGTCCATAGTACAATGAGAAAAACATGAGGGGCACGATTTCGTTCAATATTCAAGGAGGCATTTTCGCTCTATTGTTGCTGCTCACAGCGGAACTCTCTGAAAACGTGGTCTAACTGTTCTCTTGTTGACAATAATACCCGTTAACATATTTTGATAGTTATTTGAATCAGTTTCGACAACTTGTTGTATGAATTACCACATCCACCGTTTGCTTAAGCACGCGAACATGTATATGCTAACACACAAATACTACGTGATGACTGAATAATGTACATGACAAGAAGTTGTGTTTGTGTGTGTGTCTGTCTGTACGCGTGTGCGTGTTGAGTTGTTTGGATTTTTAACGTAGCTTTAACAATTTTCCAGTCATATCGCTACGATGTCTGCAGTGTGGTAGTTTAAAGGGATTTATGGCACTGGGTCATCATGCCGCATACACGTAGCATCACGTCCCACTCAGTCACGGTATCCTGACACCGAGTCGACTAGTCCTGACACTAATCTCTTAATGCTGAGCTCCTAGGGAGGCTGCTGTAAGTAGAATCTTTATAAGTCTTTGGTATGACTTGGTCGGGGTTCGATCTGACGACCTCCCACATTCTAGGCGGACACTCTAACCTCTAGGCCAGCATAGCGATCAACAAAAAGATGTACAGCGAGCCTATGTTAATACCTATTGGTGCTTAAGAACCATACATGATATGGCAATTCTTTCAATCACACAATGTTCATGATGCGAAACGTTCTCAATATTTAGCTCAGAAACTACTTTAATACATATATCACACATAAAAAAAAGGAAATTATGCAACATTGGCGATTACTTTTACACGCACACTCCATCACTAAATTCACGGAAAATCAAATGAATCTAAATATTACCACCTCAAGTATAAAGTAAATATTTGAGTGATACTGGTCAAATATGAGTGTTTGGCAGGGAGAAATTATTTTGGTCACTTATTTTGAATAGTCTTGAGAAATAGGGACGTAGACACAAACAGAAAGCTGACCGATCTAACGGTTGTACGGAGAGAATAAAATATAATGGGAATTAGCTTTTTGTCGCCTCATTCTCAGTGGCTCTCGTGGAAGGACTCTACGGGGTGACTAAAATGAAAATCAAATTCACATATCTATATAATTCTCTATATAATCTATGGTACTTTTGTTTCAGACTATTTAACTCTGCTAAAATGTTTAAGAGTATAGTGACTGTTTGACTTTCACTCTACTTCTCTCCTAGACCCTGTCTGTTCTCTGCTGTTTCTTCTTTATGTCGTTTCCTTCTTGTCTCTACTTCGTCTCGCTATTGCAGTTGAATGATACAAGCTTGTTCTGCTTCTTTCTGCTGCTGTGAAAAATATTCCATCTCTTTTTTCCGTCTCTGCTTAATATTTTCGACCCGTGATAAGGAAGGAGAAGGTGAAGTTACTGGTACCGGAACAAATTCTTGCGAAGAGGAGAGACAATCCACTAAATCCCAATTAAAATCGGTCTCTTCTGGATGTAGGGCTGTGTTTTTGCTTTTGTTAAGGCTGCAATGCCATCACTTCTAGTCTCTATGGCCGGTGCACCCCCATTTCATCATCTTAGTTTCCGTCATGTTTCAAAACTATGTCACATTGATTGACTTCGCATAGACTTAAGTACATCTATAAAGGTGGCGCTCTACAGTTTTGTATTTTGCATAGGGTTAGAATTTTAAAGAAAAAGAATTTTCCAGGATTTCTTCACTGGTTATATTGACTATATAACAAAGACTGTATATTTTAGGTGTTGTTAGAGGAAGTTTGAATTCCCTTTCTTAGTTTCTAAAATATACAGCTGGGGCTCACTTAAGATGTGCTGGTATAAAAATAAAATAATGCTAGCTCCGCATGTTCATTTTCGCTTCCTGGACCTCAGGGTTAAATTATTGAATAAAGAGCCGTAATTTTGTATTTTACTTTTCAGAAATTTTGTACTTCGTTCATAGCACTTTCAGAAGCTGCTATTGACTACTTCAGCAAAAGTCGTTTTCCCTATTTTAATAACTGCTAAACTTAGTGTGCTTTTTTATTCTGCTTATTCTATCAAGCACATGGAAGCATCCATTTTGTTATACCATGTGCTTAGATCCTGCACAGTTTCCACAAGTACAGTATACAAAGAAATATCAGCCACATTACATCAAAGCAGTATAGAGATATGCCAGCATTATCTCTACTGTGCATGTTACAAGTGCAAACATCTTCACCTTACATACGTCGCTATCTGAAAAATGCATAATAACTGGTGAGCGCGACCATAAGGAATGTGATGTCCCCGTCAGCTCTATTCGGATTGGAAGACAGACTCCGTACTGTGACGAAATTTTGTAACGCATGTTAGGATTGGTGAAAACACTCAATCCGCTTCGATCTGCTTTACCATTATTAATAACCCCGGTTCACTTCATTCCCTTCAAATGTTCTAGTCACAAAATGTGGACTAATGTTGAACCATCTTCCATCGTATCGCCAATGCTGTTCCGCACGGACTTACCCATGTATGTGAAATCATCATGGACAATCATCCGGATCACCGATACAAGGGTTTGGAAAAGAAGGATCTATCTGGAGATACAATACTGTCTGAAGAGAGTCCTAAACTACGGTCCAGAAGTCAGAAGAAGTTTGAGGAAGAGAAGAAGAACAATGCAATGTCATCTGCGTTAACTGAATGATGTTAATATAAAAACCAACTGCCATTGTCAGGTCAACTTAAATGTCTCGAAAAGATATTTTTTCTCTTTGACTAATGTTTTTAAACTCGACTTTTTATTTTATTTGTGATAGATTTAGGTTCATCAATGTATATGCGATATGTCTATGTATCTGTCTAACAAGAAATTCTTTGTCCCGCCCCGCTAAGCGTTCTAGCGTTTGGTCCGATTGAGGTCAGCCTCTTGTAACATTGTTGCCAGTGTTCAGTACCGTGACGTCATCCGTGTTCTATTCCTATCGATCCAATACAGACGTAACAGACACATTCCATTCCATATTTTAAATTCCCCTCGACTCTATACAGGCCCGATCCATTCCCTTTGTTAAATTTCCAATGATCATTTACAGACCCAATATGTTAAAGTCCCATAGACCCCATACGTGCCGGGGCACCTTTTTGATTGGAATTTCCGTAGACCCTATATCGCCCCATTATAATTCTGACGCCCTCCAAATGTCAACAAGGAAAATAGCCCTCTCCACTGGACAACATAGTCTGAAGTCGGAGAAATTATGATGTTTGTTTTTACCGTTCTATATAAGTACCCTTGGTCTCGCCAAATTAAAGAATATATACAAGAAATCCAAATTATAATTGACCCAAATGTCAACAAGGAAAATAGCCCTCTCCACTGGACAACATAGTCTGAAGTAGGAGAAATTATGAGGTTTGTTTTTACCGTTCTATATAAGTACCCTTGGTCTCGCCAAATTGAAGAATATATACAAGAAATCCAAATTAAAATTGACCCTGACGAGAAAGCAATGTGGACGAAGCGCAACTCTTAATCTCTTTAAACTATATCATCATTCAAGTAACTTATTGGCATCCCCAAAGTCCCGCGTACAAGGACTCCCTGAAAACATCTCTGAAGAACTTTGGAATTAGCTAAGACACATTGGAGTAGACTGCCCAGGACAAGGGCGCTTGACTTATCGTTCAGGCGATAACACTGGATGACTATACTGGTCCTTGTCGACGCGATGGACAAACTGCGCTTTAGACCACTCGGCCACTCGGGGCCCTCTAGATATACATGGAAATAGGAAAATAAACCCAATAGTGACATGTCTTGAATCGCCACCAGTCACATTATCAAAGTCAGAGTAAAAAAGATCAAAACTATTTTTTTAAATATAAATACAACTTATAAGTCAAGTACATTTAAATTTCTCTTTTATAGGATGCCATCATATTGTAATATAAAGATTAGTGATAAAAAGAAATGATTAACGAAGGCGTCCTTTAACAAAGGTCATCTTAATCATAAGACACTAGGCTTTTAAGAGGATGCTCGATATATATCATCTACTTATCAGGTGTAAGAGAACGGTGTTTGCATCTGCAATATGCACATTCGAGAAAAATTTGCAATACTGCATTGATCCTTTCGAGTAATCTACAAGTATTTCTTTACATATTTTACCTGCGGAAACATTACATGATCTGCGATAGTTGACTAATGTGTCTGCTCCCATTAAACTACCAGTTTATTGCCATGAATGAATTATGAACTATCTGTTCGTTCATGTTTGCAATTTACATTTGAAATTCAGAAAGAAACCACCAACCACTGACCAAGGGATGTAAACAGTTTCTGGTACGTGCAAATGAGAAACAAGGCCAAGCTGAATACTTTATAGACCAAACTATACCCATAAATCGTATAACAGTAGCTCTTTTAACAATGACTTAAATAAAGATGTTTTAAGGTAAATAACCAGGACAGGACATCCATTGAGGACAAAATTGAAAAGTCATGGTATAATTGGTTAATAATCAAAAGTAATATTTTAGTAAAAAAAAAAATCTCTCGCGGGCTAACCCTATCTGCAAGTGAAAACAGATAGAGAGACGATTATATTGAATTTTTAGATATTTACAGACTTGACTTACGAAAACACACACACACACACACACACACACACACACACACACTAATGTAATTAGGACAAGAATCGTTAAGTACAGTTTGGATAACACACGTTTTATGTATATCTTGATCAAAACTATGCCACGGCTCACATGGTGTTCTTCCACGCAGACATGGGAGATGGCAATGATCCGTAATGGTAAGCGCTTTGGACCATTCGACCACTCGATCCCCCCCCCCCTTTAATTGATGTGAAATTATTGGTGACAATGATTATACGTACATTATTGCAATAGCACCTGTAGGTAATTAATATAATTATGATAATGGAGACTTCATTGATATTATATTACACTCGTAGAGATTTCCCCAAATGTTATGATTTTAAAAATTAGCTGGAGAATGACCCCATTCAAGATGGGTTCAGGATGACTGCAATCTACTCCAGCAAACCAGGCAAGAACTGTCACTTGTGATTAATTGGTGGCAGAATCAAGGGATGCAATACCACCACATCATTGTGTTAAACTAATGACATACATTCAACATAATACAAGAGAAGTGACTACCATTTATTAGTGAATTCTGTGTAAACTATTTTAACAAATTGTTTGCTCATTAAAAAAAATCTTCATATTTTGTATCTGAAAAATATCTGATACTTATTTAAATCAATAAAATTAATCAATGTGTATGTTAAGTAGGTGCAAATAAAGCAATATAAATTAGAATAGATCAGCAACATTGGAAATTAAAGCAATTACCCAGAATGCCATTCTGCCTCTCAACTGAAACATCATGGGTAATTGTTCTTTAGTCTATAAACACAATTAAACTATTTATGAATGTAGTATAAAAAAAATACTTTTTATAGCAAATGTATTCAAAACCTAAATTTTGGAGTGCTGCAATTACTGAAAGTATATATACTTTCTGAAAGCATATACATGTATCAACATGCCCACTCACTCCTCAACTCAATTGTAATTCTAATTTAAATTCAAGTAGTGAAAATATAACATCATAATATGTGACACATGCTTCAGATTTAACTGAAAACACACACAGACACGCACACAGACATACACACACACACATTACGTGCTGTATTTTCTTAACAGTAAAAATAAACAGTGGAAACAAAAACCCGAGAAAAACAACATTATCAATTTTCCAAATAAACATTTTGCTTAACTAAATGGTCTCTGTCTCTGTCTCTGTCTCTCTGTCTCTCTCTCTCTGGGTTTTTGAGTGGCCAAGTAGTCTCAAACGCTCTCAGTTAGGGATCACTGCCATCTCACCTCTGTTTTAATAACAACGTTTTCATTTAATACTCAGTCTGACACCCAATTCTGATATACCACCCAAAAAAAAATAACAAAGGATGGTCCCACAAACTTGAGACACTAGCCAAGAGCTATTGAGTTCAAAGATTTTAAGTTTATGGCAGACAACTCAATATATCTTGTTCTTTTATGGTAAAACTACATAATTATATAGGATATACATGTATTATACATGTATTATACATGTATTATACATGTATTATACATGTATTAGATGGATAAGCATATGCATTTATGTAATATTAAGGACTTGCTTTTTTTGAAAGAAAACACGTTTTTATGCCAAAAATACAAGTTATAGCAGCTTCTGCCACTGCTGATATATATATATATATATATATATATATATATATATATATATATATATATATATATATCGGTACTCTATTTATCACCGTTGTCACTGGAATGAGCACATTCAATGATATTATATTTGTATAATTGTAGGTCAAATGTTTGGAACTGTCTTACTTTACATTATAACCGCTCCGGTGGCCTAGTGGCTAGAGCGTTCGCCGCAGGAGCGGGAGGTCGTGGGTTCGAAAAATGGTACTAACAGCTTCCTCTCTTGGCGCTCAGCATTAAGAGGTTAATGTTACGACTGGTGGGCCTGGTGTCAGGATAATGTGACTGGGTGGAACATAATGCTACATGTCTGCGGCATGATACCCTGGTGCTAGACATCACTATGAACTGCCTCACTGCAGACATCGTAGCGATACGACTGAAAAATTGTTAAAGCTACGTTATAAATCCTAATAAATTAAACAAAACAAACAAACAAACTTTACATTAAATTGCAAAGGGGAGCTACTGATATTAAAATGCAAATTGAATTACTCTCCTTGCTTGAGTCATCCCAGCTGAAACGTACATATAAATAGCGCCGTCCACTTAGCTCTTACTATTCTGCCAGCAGAAATGAAGTCGATTGCTTTAGCAGACGCCCTAAAATTAGGGGCTGTGGGTTGTACGGGGCTTTTCGCAGGGAACGCTATGTACATAAATTTGGTGGACATCCCGTCTAAGATTAATTTGGACATACGGTTTCTTCTTTCAAGCTGGAAAGACGCCTTTCATCGAGCGAAAAAGATTCAGGTAAGATTAAGTTCACTTAAGGCAAGGTTACACTCTGAAAAGTTCCGAATGCTCAACACTGACAAAGATCACGTAGGCTTGATTAATCGAATGAGGTTTTTTATTGAGACGTTCGTGGACGGGTCAAAAAATCGATATATAACACAACATATATTGAACATTACGTTGGAGAGAGAGAGAGAGAGAGAGAGAGATAGAGAGGGGGGGGGGGGGGGGAGATGGGGAATGCATGTTCCATTTTTTTTGTACTTAGTCCAGGTTAATTACTCTCTCTCTCCCCCTCCATCCAGCCACCCACCCCTTAGTCCGAGTTTCCTCTGACCCTTGCCATCCCATTTATATATATATATATATATATATATATATATATATATATATATATATATTAATATTGTACACCCCAACATTAAGAACAAAATATCAAAAATGGGGTGGCAGGGGTCAGTGGAAACTCGGACTACCACCCCCTCTGCTTCATTGTTCAAGACAGAAATTGCGTGAGGTCACATTTGATTTGCAAGTCAGTCCTCACTGACCTGGAGGCAAAATTCCCATTGTGTGACCTTCTCTCATAGGCCGATAGTTCAATTATCGCATTCCGCACTTGGAAAATAATTATCATATATTTTACGCCTTAAAACATGTATATCAATGTTTGAGAAAGATAACCCATTTGTTTGGAAACACCCACTTCAAGGAAAGTGTCAATAGGACGTTTATAAATCCTAATTTAATCATTAATTACAGAAACAACTTGTAGATACATGCTGGGTCAAAAAGCGTGACCGTGTCATGGATGAAATCCAGCCCTCCTTGTCTGTGCCACTCCATCCAGTTCTCTTTAGATTTCGTTTTACTTCGCTACAGGCCCTTAATTGTCTTTTTGAAATATGAACAAATCAAATACATTTTAAAATGAACAGAGTTGCCATTAATGCATGCGGAGAAGTTATATTCTTTATGTTCTTGTCCATGATGCTAGTCTATTTTCGAGTGCACGTATTATTAAGTATTAGACCCAGTGTCTGTTGCTCATGTCTCACGTGTCTTCCGTACTAGAAAATAAACCTTATCTCCCCCAGTTAGCCATGTACTCCACTATTTTAGAATGATTGCCTATTTAAAGATAAACGTCTATTCTTTCACTGTTGATCAAATGATGTTTACCTTTTGAGAATGAAGAGTTCATGTCATGGGTGTTAACTGTGATCAGAGTTACTCAAGAATTCATGTTTAAATTGAGAACCGTGTTTGTAACTTGTATGTTAGTATCCTAAGATTCATTTAATTTTCAGAAATACAGGAGCCTTAGTTTTTGACATAAATTGGATATGTGTGTGTGTGTGTATGTGTGTGTGTGTGTGTGTGTTTTAAACATAGCTTAAATTTTTTTCAGTCTTGTCGCTACGATGTCTGCAGTGTGACAGCTTATAGTGACGTCTAGCACTGGTGGCATCATGCCGTAAACATATAACATAATGTCCCACCCAGTCACATTATCCTGAGACCAGGTCGACCAGTCCTAACTCTAACCTCTTAATGCTGAACACAAAGCGAGGCAGCTGTTAGTACCGTTTTTATAAGTCTTTGGTATTATACGGCCAGGTATCGAATACACAGCCTCCCGCATCCGAGGCGAACGCTGTAACCACTAGGCCTCCGGAGTGGTCTAAAATGGATAAATACTTGTTAGCAGATTGAAATGGTGATATATTAAGGCAAATACGCTTAGTTCAGTGAAGATCCTAAGTGATATAGCTTTACGAAAATATGTGTATGCGATCTAGCTACATTTTTCGTTTTATACAAAATAATTAGAAACGAATCGCAAAAACCTCAACGTTTTACAGTACGAAATTCTAAAAAGTCGAATTACAACATTAAAAGTTTTTAAATCAATTTACATGCATGTCTGAATTCACACAATAGTAGTTATAGTCATTTAATAGGTAACAACTTTTTGTTGTCTTTGGAATAAAATGGCATTGAGATAAGTATGGCCTTAAGTTCGGTGCATGCAGAATTTAAATGTTATACAAGACTCAGTTTATCTAAATAATTTCTTATGATTAAAGCTCTCCGAGCTTGCAACTGTCACTTTAAGCAACTGGTAGATGTGCGCACTATGCAGGTGCAAGCATTACGGTGATTTCAGCAAAATGTAATGTTGGATTGATGTCCGAGCAGTTGCAGGTATGCGCAGCTTAGACGGAACGTTGCCTGCTTGGCGCTCAGCATTAAGAGGTTAGTGTTAGGACTGGTCGGTCTGATATCTGGATAATGTGACGGGGTGGGACATGATGCTACATATCTAGTACATGACGTCCCAGTTCTTGACATTACTATAAACTGACACACTGCAGATATTCTAGCCATATGACTATAATTGTTAAAGCTACGATAAAAGTCCAAAATCACATATACACAGACTCCTAGTGTTAATGGCTGATATTCCTTGATATTGTTAGTGGTTTTTTAAATGTCGAACGCTGACACCTTATAACCACTAAGAGTACCGTAGTTTGTCTAATAAATACTACGACAACCGCGGGGCAGAGCCATTTCCAAGAAGGGAATGTGTTAATTTTGTTGTATCTGTAGGGATATTTGTAATATCGTACATTACTGTTTCAATGAAAACGTTTGTAAATTAAATTGTTTTTTATTTATCTAACAGTCGGTGGTTTACTCATGCATAGTGTTATTGTCTAGACATACCAAAATGGACGTATACAAAAATATAAAACCTCGATATGTTATGAATTTCATTTTTTGTGGAAGAAAGGTGGACGGGGTATTAGAATGGGACTTCTTTCTGATTTACCACGACATACACACACACACACACACACACACACACACTGTATATTCATTGCGAACAATAGTGTCTATGTTCGGTCAAGACCTATCAGTCTTAAAATAATTATTTCAAAATTTAGTTGGAGTGCATTATATTATCTTGTCTATTGATTCGTCGGCGTGACTGATTGAGATGCTGGGCGTGAGATAACATGGATAACGACCCTAATAGTAACATCATGGTCAATGCGTCGATATTGATTATTTGTGGATCATCAGCGTACTCACATTTGCAATGAATTAGGAAACAGCATTAATGATTCAGGCACAAGTGAAAAGATCTGGAATGATTGGTTGGCCAGTTGTAATGGATATCAATGATTCAGGCACAAATGAAAAGATCTGGAATGATTGGTTGGCCAGTTGTAATGGAAATCAACTTGCACGGATGTAAATAAGCTAGATACAGATATGTTTAGACATAAGGACCAATTTAGGTCTGATTCTGCACACTCTATCGTTGATCGATTTCATAAGTCACTCAACGTTTATCGGCTTTTGTTTGTGTGAATGCTATATTTGATCGATTTAATCAGCCACTCAACTTTTATCGGCTTTTGTTTGTGTGGCATGCTATCCGTAGACTTACTGAATTAATGGTTATGAAGTGATAGTAAAGATTCAAACGAGGATCAGTTTAAATGTATCTGAAGTCTTCAATACATTACGTCACAAGGAAGACTACAAGAAAATAAACACACTTATTACTCCCCCATTATCTTAAGTGACGGAAAACATATTTGACATGTAAAGAAATATATCTTTTAAATTTGTTTCTTTTGCAATTGTTCATTTTGCAGATGTATGCCTCGTGTACGTTTCATGTTTGATAAATAAACTTACATTTGACATTGCTTGCTGTGATTTCGAACCATTCAAGAAGTCAAGTCTACTTTCTGATGTAAACGACCTATAAGAAAATTCAAACTTCCCCTAATGGAGGATGTATCACGTAAATGCGTCATTCTCGGCGTGGTTTCGTGCAATGGTAAAATATAACCAGGTACCATTTTCTAACGGTTACGCTTCGAGAGGTACCCGGAATCCACAAATGGTTCTAAAAGATAGTTTAGTTATTTCCTAACCTACCAATGAACTTAAATTGTGGACTATTTCAGCTTTTTGAGAGTTGATACCTAACTGCCTCATATATTTGAATCTTGCTTTGACTATTAAATGCCTTGTAAAAACAAATCCTATTGGATGTGTTGTATTTTCCTGCCGTGTCTTCCAGCCTCCAATTGGCTTCACTAAGAACACACCATATAGCAAAACGTGCCAGACAGTTTGAACAATGAGGTGTTTGAAAGTAAATCTTACATCATGCAAGTAGAGTTTGAACACTTTTGTAGACGAATCAGAAGTTTGATTCTCTCTCTCTCTCTCTCTCTCTCTCTCTCTCTCTCTCTCTCTCTCTCTCTCTCTCACACACACACACATACACACACACACATACATACATACATACATACATACATACATACATACATACATACATACATACTAGATTTTTAAGAGTCATTTAATTAACGTTATTTTTTTAATACTAACATGCTATGATCGTAGTTTGTTGTTTAACGACGAGTGATGTTTAAAGTGCCTACATTCAATCATAAAGTTCTGCGGTTGACAGGTAATATAATTCAGGTGGACAGCACCTGCTCTAATTTCAGTACATCAGCTCTAATGAGAAGACACATTGACCTATGCCTTGATTAGCTAGCGTAAAGCACGCAAATCTGTGTACTGCTCCGATGTTAATTAGTCTTTGAACTGACTTTACGTTTAAGTAACTATGTCTTATTCTGCATAAGAGAAATACTACTTAAAATAAATTAGGTATTCCTCGATAAACACCAGTCTTGGAAGTTATTGAGAGGAATTATGTTTTTAAAATTTAATCATTCGTTGCAGTTACAATGCTTGAAATATATCAAAGCATTTTGATTTTCAATAGCTTTCACGAAATACTGTGAGTTCATTCAAAGACTATTTGGATGTCATAACTGTCGCAAATTTTTGCAAATTCATTTGAAGACACTTTGGGATTTTACCATAGTGATTGTCTCTTACTGTTGACTGATACTTTTTGGAATTGATAGAACGTATAGGACGTAAGTATCATACTGTAAGTCAGTTTTAATATTTTCACTTTGTAATTTAGGGAAAAAATGTATTCAGTTATACAAAACGTTTTATTCCCCCCTTTTTTGCTGCTTTTTTAAGATGATAACGAGTTGTAACGACAAGCACAGGGACAAAACATTTCATGCAAGCATATTTGCTCATATCTTAGCTGGCCCAATAATATGAATGTGTTGATGATGATAGTATGAATGAGAATGACAAAAATAAAAAATAAAAAAATTATAATATCAGTATTGATGACATTATAATTTACTTTACAAGGGAGGTTTGGTTATTCTGGGTTCGGCATGTGGATACGGCGCCTACTATTTTGAAGTGCCGTCTAACAGGTGTAAGATGTACCTCATTGCCTCTACTGCCTTCCTCAGCCTTTGGCCATGGACTCTCCTCTTCATGTTCCCGGATATCGGAAAACTATGTGAGGAGGACTGTCTGGAGAAAAGAGGTAATATGATAACAACATGCCATGCTTTTGTTTGCGTTCACCAAACGTTTGAAAATATACCCATCTATATTGAATAGTCAAAGTAAACAAACAAAACGCAAATACAATGTACCAATATGTAAAAAGTCAAATCTTAATGCTATGCAAAAGCAGGCTTGCTTTTGCAGACAGTACATACATAATAGCGAAATAGTCTTTCCTAGCAACTGATTACATTCTTGGGTAATTAAACAAGAAAATAGAAACACACACAGGCTTACCTCATATGTAGGAATTGAAGTACATGAATCAGTATTTGTAAAATCAGTGCGAAAATTAATCGATGCATCCACGGACGCTACACAAATACACGTATACTCGTACATGAACACTTAAATTGGAATTACTTTTTTATATTGATTAGATTATAATCAGAGTCGAATCTTCTACGTCAAAGAAAGGTAAAAGACTGTGGCCATGCATTTTGTGGGGGATTTGGTTTTGTAGAACCATGTTTGGTAACAGTGGAGCATCGTTTAAGAGGAGTCTATAAATATCGGAATGAATTTGTATCTCAATGACAATCTGTAGAAAATATTCATCGAACGTGCTCACTCTGGAAAAGAGCAATTCCTTTAAGAACGGAAGGCATATAGGTATCGAATCAAATACATGTAGAGAGGTTGTAGGTAGGCAATAATGAAGGTATTAACATAATGGCATATCGTTCGTGAGAAATATTTGTAAAGTTCATATATTTTGGTAAAGGCTGTGGAGAACGGACTGTAGACCAAACATTAATATTGGAAAACATGAGGATTACTGGATGACCGCTAGATAGTTTGAGTAGAGTATGTATACCCAACTACTAACCTATCAAAGAATCTAATACACACTAACTAACCACACCCATTACATATGTATATCAACTGTTGTAAATTTATACAGATAGTCCAAATGCCGTACCAACATAATATATCATATCAATGTGATGTATATTAAACTGTTTCCTTTCTGTTTCGTAACATATCAAAAATGGCGTGTATATATAAATAGCCAAACAACAATTCAATTGATCAACCTAAATGCCCAGATCAATTCAGTAAGACATACATCTAGCGGTGTAAAATTCATACAAACATACATAGCGACATATACATATCTTTACGTAAACATACATAGCAACATATACGTATCTTTACGTAAACATACATAGCAACATATACGTATCTTTACGTAAACATACATAGCGACATATACGTATCTTTACGTAAACATACATAACGACATATACATATCTTTACGTAAACATACATAGCGACATATACGTATCTTTACGTAAACATAAATAACAACATATACATATCTTTACGTAAACATACATAGCGACATATACGTATCTTTACGTAAACATACATAGCGACATATACGTATCTTTACGTAAACATATCATGCTAGTGATTAGTCTTCGTTAAAACGTGTTCCATCTGTTCTGCAAAATACCAATGTGTCACTTGATGTTGTTTTTTGTGGAACGGAACAACACAATATGTATGTGCATATAGACATTTCAAAGAACACAATGTCTTAGACTAGACAGTCATGTGTATGTATTCAATACATTATATAATCAAACCCATTTGCTCGTCTATCAACATGAATGAAATGACTTTATGTAGGTACAATAGTGGCTCCTGCTGGCACATATATGCAATGTATAATAACATAAAAATGCTTTTATTATGACTGGGTCCATTCCATTTGACCTAATGCCAGTTGTTTATTGGCATTTTGCATAATGCAAAGAAACCAATATATTTCTTTTTCAATTACACACACGCACACACACACACACACACACACACACACACACACATATATATATATATATATATATATATATATATATATATATATATATATATATATATATATATATATATATATAAATACAAATGATTTAAAATAGGAATCCCTACCTGCCTTTCTTCTTCCATATCTATCTATTAGCTACACCATTGTTATGAAAACTTTGATTGTGATAACGACAACCAGGCATGATATTTCCCAAAAATGCCAGTAAACAAGACACTGTCACATGAAACGAGAAAATAGTTATCAGACTAGAGGTAGTTTATATTTGAAATTTAAACAGAAAAATTAGCTCTCTTGAAAATCTATAGATGATTCTCTGTCTGGAATAAAGAAAGAAAGAATGTAACACATTAACATACGTTACTACTTAATTTTTAAAATTGTTTTTATTCAATCCGAAATGTTTTGAAATTAGGATGTGGTCTAAGTACTTTTCGAAACATCCTACTCAGCTGCCCAATTGGCAAATGTGACAGATGTCAGATATATATATATATATATATATATATATATATATATATATATATATACATATATGAAATTGTATGTGTTTTCATGTTATGTGTATGGGTACACGAAAAACTCTACTCATGTTATCTAATTACCTTTCATTCTGCAGTACAGTCTCTGGATACTATTTTTTGTGGAATTAAATGAACACATATATAAATAATTAATGTCGAGCATAAATACCTGATGAAATTAATAATACAGTAATACTAGTATTACATGAATGTACTTAAAATAGCATTTAAATACTGTAATGTTCGGATATACTTTAAAATTGGCACACCTGGATTAAGTTCGTTATAGGCTATGGCAAAATGAATTCTTTGAAAACTTTGAGTCCATTTCATTCCGTTCCCTGAATTGAAGTAGCCATAAGGGTGAACTGAAAGTTTGAATCTTGTCATTGTGTTAAATATGTACTATTGGCACAAATTCTCTTTTCATCTGTATTAATACATGCGTATATTGCCATACTATTAATTCTTGTCTGTGTTTATTTCTAGAGGAATCCTGGATACGGGACCATATCCGTGCCTGGAACAATAAACACATGTTCAGAACTGTGGTTTCCTTAGCTTCGTTTGGTGCCTTTACCTTTGCTCTCTGGGTTCACGGCTAATTTGTATGGCGACAAGGATGGAACAAATGCTCTTGATCATTGCCATAATGCAAATAAGGTGTAAAGAATAAACAACTTTTATGTTCATGTCCGATCATTCATATGTTGTTGCTAAGAAATCTTATGTGATTGGGGCAGGGGCAAGTGAGAGTGATGGAACTTAAATGCAAATCAGATTTATCTAGTTAGAATGAAAATGTAGATATTTGTGTGTCTTTTGTTTTGATAAAGGTCAGGATTGCGATGTTAGTTGACTAAACACGCCTTTGGACATTTTCGGCGATGTTTTATCTATAATCTGATTGAGAATGATAGTGACAGTTTGTTGCGAATGATTACCCATAACGTGTCTGATCTCAAATGAAAATGAACATTTTTCGCCAATCGAGCAACAATTGTGCATTTATTGACATTGTTGGTTATCCAGGTATAACACCTATAATGAGTGAATTAATATAACATGGCATTTCCTACTAATTAGCCTGATTGCTTTGTACCTAATAACATTATATATACAAAGAATGCACCTGTCGAGTCTTCACATGCTCAAATAGTACGCTATATTTTCATTTATTAATGATTTTTGCGAGGAATATGCGAAAAATGTTAATATTTGAAAACAACATTTCTTAAAGCTCATGGTACACATATTGCGAAGTGTGTATTCAGTTGTTTTTATTTCAGACTTCAACGTTACAAACTATGCTTAAAACAAAGTGAGTCAAAATTGAACGAGGTTACTTGCCAACTAAATTGAATGAAGTATACATAAATAATAGAGACAAGCAAAATGACTGTGAAGGCGAAATGTGCATAATTTGTATTGATCTATTTAAAATCTACATTAAGTAGTAACTTAGGCTTCTACAAAATGTCAATTTCTGCAAAGTGTTGACCGGCAAACGATGTAGTTCTGTTTTATTCAAAAGGGAGGTTTTTGGAGAAGTAGGTCGAAATTGTCCTTTCAAACGAAACAAAATACCAGATACTTCACACTTTGTCAAACCCAAATACTTCACACTTTTCCATTGACATGTTTCATTAGATTTAACACAAGAAACGCTAGATTCCTAAAGACAAGCAAGAAACTTGCATGTATTTTGATGGCAGCAAAAATATTAAAGAGAATATAGCAACAGAAAAGATTGTATGTGTTTTTAATTGTAGTGAACCTACCTGGTCACAAATATGCAATAAACAAACGTTTTAAATATTTAAAGCATTGCAGTGCACACCAATGAAGACATACATTAGTTTTGAAAGTAAGAATCATAAATTTTTTGTTTTGGGTGCACGAGAGAGGCGATCAATCAGGAGCAGAAGACATGAGTTTTCAAAACTCTTTCTTAGCGTTCCAGTAAACTTTGTCAGGATGAAATAACTAACCTCATTACGAGTTTATCACATGGCGAAGGAAAGCAAAGCTACTGTACTTAATTACAACATGCGACTGAGTCCTCTCAAGACAGCCAATATGACAAAATCATAGGCAATTTTATCTATTGGATACTAGCACAATCACATTGAGAAAAGAATATAAGGTAAATAAATCGGAAAATCTTAAAACCATACCTCTGATGACATCTACAATCGGTACAAAATGGTGGAACACAGAAATTTTTTTTAATACACAAAAACAGCGTTTAATTGTATGTACAGTTTTTATCTGATTCATGGCTTATCGAAACCAAATGTATGATCCCATATCTGCAGAGATTTATTAGAAATATTGATATATCCTGGACGATTCCTCCCGTGTCCAAATGATAACTGTATAGGTTAGAAATAAAACTATTAATCCCTACCTTTCTATTTTTGAGGTTAATCATCCTTGAATCAGTTCATCAAACGTCTGCAATTACATGTAGGTAAAATAGTAATTTGCAGATTGAATGACAGGGTAAATCTTCGTACAAGATTGAAATAATGCGACAAAAGCATGGACAGTACTGTCAAAATATGAAAACTGCATACCTAGATTGTGTTCGGATCAGAATAGAAACGAAAATAATACCTCAAAGGTGTGATAATCTGTATAAACGCATTTCACCTTGTACGAAGTACCAAATTACTAAGAGTTAAGTTAACACAATACAGTTTTTCTTATCACAAATACATTCAAATTGATAAGTGCAGTCCTTGGCTGATATTCAATACATTACTAATAATTCATTTCAAATGTAACTTTACACGAATGACATGCTTTCAGCATGGGGACCAGCAATTTTTTTGTATTACCTTATGCAATCTTGAATTCTAGATTCGCACATTGGATGGCCGAAATCAAACATTGAAGTTTGGTGGTCATACAATATTGGATGATGTGAACACAAGCTGTAAGCAAGTTCGTAGATGATTTTGAATGGATGTTGAACAGGTGCAACTCATCTCAATTTTGCATAATTGTAAGCAGTGCAAACTACCATTTCAGTCTGAATGAAAGCTTTACATCTAAGCATCAGTTCGGTATCAACAGCTTGTTGCATTGCCCCATTTTATATCGAAGCTTTAACAGACTATTTTCGACAACAATGTCTTAACCAACCAAGGTCGACATAGTTATATCCACCCTTTTGATTTCATAAACCTCGCAAACAAATCAATCCAAATTTGTTTTTGTTTGATGTTAAACACTTGAATAATGTCAATTTACGAAACAGTTTTGCACTATGTTTGACCCCCCAATGAAACTGTTTGCAGGATTATGTCAATAATTCCTAAACTACTGGCAATCTCTGATAATAAAGGTACCAAAAAAAAAAAAAAAAACTAAAGTAAAACGTATATTTCAGCGTCGTAGGGCTTCTGGTATGAGCCACCTATAAAATATATATTTTGGGACAAGTGACACATTTATCATTTTGAGATATTACTAGTTATCATGTAGCTACTATCGTTAAGAGTTGAAGTGTTTACTTACATAGACAAGCTATATCAACGGGAAAAATTGCAAACTAAATTGTTAAGAGTTTACTTCAGCATGAGGAAATCAGTGCATAGTCTTATGAAGATTATACATAGACACTGGTCTATCTTTGCTTTACATACTGATAGCGGGTAATGAATTCTGATATTTTGTCATTACAAATCATGTCCAAATAATATTTGGGGTAAATATTAACATATATACAAACATAGATACTGCCCACAACAAATCTCAGGTGGGGTCTGTGAAACATTAAACTGCCTAAATAGCACATACAGACATAAGATGCTGTGTAAAGCATATAATCAGTGCTGCATTATTAGAGATTCCCATGGTATGTTTAATACTACAACAGAAAATTAGCAGAAAGTACAATGATTGAATCATAGTCCATTACGCTTGAAGGATGTCAAACAGTTTTCATTCAGATACCATGCAACATGAATGAACAACATAAAACAAACGTATTTTGAAGTAATTAGCAGATATTATTGTCCAATGCAAAACAAAATAATGCAGCTTGTTTTTGTAAACAAAATCAACAGCGAATACATTTTTAAGTTTACAACCTTGCCCCAAAGTTACTAATGCTATCTATACAGGTGCAAATTAGAATAAAATACAAACTAACCAATGAATTGCAGTCATATAGAATTATCTCAGTATTACATATGTGAAACAAATTAATAATTTATATAGCGTGTGCACATACAAATTAACAGTATGATAGATTAATTACCCATGTGAGGTTAAAGTATATTGTATGATTTAAGAAGCATTGGCATATGTGGATAAGAAGTAGCCTAATTGAATAATGCTGAATTGATCGGACTTGAAGGCTAAAAATACCAACATGATGTTTTAAAAGTAACAATGTATCATGTGAAAATATTACTTTTCATTTTAGCCAAGCTGAGCTTTTATAAAAGCCGACAGAACAATGCCAAACTAGCACATAGTACAATTTAATTAACGTTGGCTACTTTGCTTACACCGAGTACACCAAATGAGAAACATACGTGTAACCATATTCGTTTAAGAGGGTCCAGAATGTCTTCGTAAGTAACCATAATATTTGTTTAGGATGCACATACATCTTTACGTCTTAAAAATAGCGTTATATTGGCATACGTTGTCCAAGTAAATATTAGTTTCTGATTCAGTTGCAGTATATGATGTATAACATGTTGGTGGATCGTGCTTTGTAGCGAACCCTCAAGGGCCTATATTAATTTGAACGACGTATGTTTGATTAACTATATACCTCTTATCATGACTTCCTTCATATATGTCTGCATCCTAAAATGTGGTAGCTTTCAACTGAAATTTTCACGGTACAAATTCATAAAACTCTGTTTGTGACTGGTCTAATTAAATATTTCTTAAAAAGACAAACCATGAATTGTAAAACCAAAGAAATCTAAGAAGAAAATACAAGAACATCAGCATCTCCTAAACATTATTTCATTTTGTACGTGGATAAGTTAATGAAGACCATGTGCGGTTACATTGTAAACTACACACGTGACGTGAATGATCTCGTTATGATTGGTAGGGTCTCTTCCGTATGGAAATGGTTCCATCGAGGAAAAATGTAGAGGAAGACTGGCCTTGTCTATGTAGTCTGCATTGATTGTAGTAATGACATAAACTCATGCAGAGTAATGTATTGAAGTATATGGTAGCGATCAATATACACACAATACTTGAATAATGATTTTTGTTTGACTTTTTTCTGTTTGCTCTTTCTTATTTTTACTCGTAACTGATTTTCCATCTTTGCCAACAATCAATTTGAAACAGAGGCGTTCTAGTGAATGTAATTGCATCGAAATTAGTTTTTTTACTCTACCAGAGACATTGGTTACTATTGGTATAGTTCTGACACAAATTCAGATTTGTGCACCTGGAATGGTTTGTGTTGACTTTCAGTTGTTGCCGCAGCTAGATCGCAAACAGTATCTACGAGCAAACACGTGCGTTTGTGTTTCACAACCAGCGCAGTTCTCTTGGTAATTCCATCTCACACCCGTTGCTCCGCTCTGTATATTTTTTTACATCTGCAAGACTGAGGGTCCGTCATATGTCTTATATTAATAATAACTGGTGGTTCAAGTCCATTCATGAATTCAGATTGACGCTAACACTTTCACATACTCCTAGAACCATCGATGGAAGATTATCTAGTATGAAAACACCACGAAAATGTTGGATCGATTTTACCACCCCGAGAAAATGAAGTCTGGTCCATGGAAGGTTGAGAACCTTCGCACCGATCAGCTGTAGATCTTCTGTGACCGATTCAATACCTCTACCCGATGGTGTTTGATGACTCTTGTCCGTTATCAGTAATCTCTGTTATCGCTTATGTTATATGAGCATCAGCATTGCGTGCAATGCCGCTAATAGTAATAGCTATACGCGGCGCAATGTTGACAGTATGCACATTAATAGATTAGAAGTAAACAACTTACAGTCACTGCTATCCATGGCGATCTTCCATTCATCTGGAATTCTATGCATAGGAGTAGAGGCCGACCGAAACTAAATTTCTGGTATCGGACGAAAACGAAACCAGTCTGAAAGTTATAAATTGACTTTCGGACGAAACCGTAAGTGTAACTACACTTTCGGCCGAAACCTAACCCGAAAGATAATCCAAAGTTGCCGAACACAAGATTTATTAAATAGGCCTGGGTCATGATGCAAATCTACACTAATTAAAAACGAATCGTTAAGTAATCATTCAGAGCCTGCAGTAAGAAGACTTCACTAAATGTCAAATTGCCTAGCGCCGACTGACCGGCTGACAAGTAGAATAATATACCAAGCACTAGCGTTACATTATGTTAGTTAAATTATCCTTAATATGTATGAAGGACAATAGGTGTCACGCCAGTTAATTGATATAGTGATAAAACCAGAGACGCGCGCGTTAATTTTGCCAAAGCCAGTTACGTAAGATTGATTACAGTAAGCGACGATTCTTTGTATGAAAAAGGGCGCATCAAAGAGAGTCGTAACCATCCTTGACAGACAGTTGGGGGGGGGGGGGGGCGGTGTCTGATCTTTATGAACCGACGTCCAATCGCAATTGAGCAAGGCGTGCCAAACATTAGAATCTCAAGTTCAAATATATTATCTTGAGAACCAAAATGTTAGTAGTGCTACAACTATTTTGCGGAAGTAAGGCAAACCAGCTACTATGATGCCATTCGTTATTGGCGTGATTGAAATTCTGGGAATAACAAGGAGATTCCAAACAGGTTAGTTATTATTTGCTCGATTGTTGTAAAATATTACTGCAAAGTAAGTGTACTTTAATTATTGCAGTATATATACTTTTAGTAAGGAGAATTACCATGTGTAGCTTGATTCATTCGCAGTGTTTGATATACATGCATATTTTGAGATATGAGCAATGTGATGTAAAGAATTAATGTTGTTATTCGCTATTGGGTTAAGTCGAGCAGCAGGGAGGGTGGACAGACCGAAACTATTTCAAGCAAACCGAAACCAATTCAGGCAGACATAAAAAAGAGAAACTATTTCAGGAAATTCCTAAAGGGTTTCAACCGAAACCAATTCAGGCAGACAAAAAAAAAAGAGAAATGGTTTCGATTTGTCACGCTATACAACCCGGCACCGATGTCGCTGCGGTGATGAATTGTTATGGTAAAACTCTTTACAATTTCAACCAAATATTTGATCAAGTCAGACACGATATCTTGATCTATGATCATGCAAATTTATCGTTACAAATCCATGTGGGATTTACTGAGCGTGACTAAAGAAATTTCAAAAGAGATTGTAATCCATATCACCGCCGCACCACGTTTGCCAAATATTTCGTAGCGTATCTGTGTCAACTCCGTTGAATACAGCAAGAATTCTGCAGTTATCTCTGATCACTTTTGGTGTTTGAGTGTATCGTTGAGTGACATATTACATTGGTATTTTTATGCCTACCTCAGGAAAATATCCTAGCGGGATTCTTTTGATTGTCTAACATGACATCATCATATACGACTAAATTTTTAATACGTCCATCAATATCATCAATGCTCGGTGTTTTCTCGATAACGGTTATAAACTCAATAATATCCTCATCGATTTCCGATTTTGCTTTCTCGTTAAAATCCTTTAACACCTCGTAACATTGCTGATCGTCTACACTCGGGCTACTAAATACGACTTGTCCCATGTCATCCATCTCGTTATCAAATTCAGCAGCAGTTGTGTCTTGCCACTTCCAGATGGTCCGATTATAATCATGCGAATAGAATTTGGCAGCGCTGCATGATGCTTAACTGGTTCTAGTGTTTTTGTCGCCGAAAAATCAATTACATTCATGTTATTATAAATAAATTATGGATCTGATATATTGTGTGAAATGTAAGAAGCGTACTAGCACAAACGACTTGACGACGATTACAACTAAAAATAACAGATGAGCACTTGCTGGTAAGTGTGTACAATGTGGTACCAAAAATTTTAGATTTGTTTACCTTGATAAAATTAAGTATTTTAAAAACAAAACGAGGAGGTGATATTACAGCCAAGTTAGTAAAACTCCCAGGAACACCATGGACAAAATATCCCGGAGAAAAACACCTTCCAGGATATAGTTATTGTGGACCCGGAACCAGACTCGATATAAGACTCGATGATCAAAAACAACCCCGACCCGGTGAAAACCCAATAAACGCCATTGATACGGCGTGTCACGCTCATGATGTTGCTTATAAAAGCAGTAATCTGCAAAACAAACATATCGCAGATGTAAAATTGATTCATGCGTTGAATTATATCACTGATAAATACTTCAAGGAAAATATTGGGTGCTGGTAATTAATAACAACATGGAATGTGTTTATTATTCTCCAAGAGGATACTGGAGGGTTAAAGCAGCAATTGGTAAACTCGATAGCACCGCAAAGGTGAAAAATACTACAGCAGCGGATTGGTTATCCAAACAGGCGATATGGCAAATTTATCTACCACCGGCTTATCAAACCAACTACTCGCATTTTGATGTCAGCGTCCGTAATGAGGTTCATCAGGCTGATATATTATTTCTGCCAGCAGCAGAGAGGGTGAACAGACCACGTTTTCAAGCAAAAATAAGGCTTCCTACGAAATCTCATTTTAACCAAAAAATAAGTCTCCATTTAGCAAACGGAGACTTTACGATTTTTCAATCAATTTTGGTCGCAACGATGTGGTCATCACCCTCTCTGCTGCTACAAGTTAACAAACAATAATAAATGATTTCAACCAAATATTTGAGTCCGATACGATATCGTGTCCGAGGATTATGTAAATTTATTGTTATAAATCCATGCGGGGTTGACTGAGCATGACTAAAGAAATTTTTAAATTGACTGAAGTCCATATCGGAACACCATGTCTGCCAAATATTTCGTAACGTATGTGTATCAACGCCGTTAAACACAGCAAGAATATTACAGTTATCTCTGATCACTTTTGGAATCTGAGTGTAGCGTTGAGTGACATATATCACGTCAGTGTTTTTATGCCTGCCTCGGGAAAATATTCTAGCTCGTTTTTTTTGATTGTCTAACATCACATCGTCGTATACGACTAAATTGTTAATGCTCCCATCAAGGTCATCAACGGATGGCGCCTCGTCAATATCAGTTATAAAATCAATGGCGTTTTCATCCTTAATTTCTGATGCATTCTTGTTAAAATCCTTTAACACTTCATAGCATCGTTGATCATCTACGCTAGGAGCAACTAAATACAACTTATCCCACTTCATCCATCTCACTATTAAATTGAGCAACAATTGCTTCTTGCCCGATCCAGATGGCCCGATTATAATTGCGCGGATAGAGTTTGGTAGCGCTGCATGATGCTTAACTGGTTCTCTTGTTTTAGTCGCTGAAAAATCAATTATATTCATATCTCTATACATAAATTATGGATCTATATTGTGTGAAGTGTAAAACGCGTACTAACACAAATGATGTGACGACGATTACAACTAAAAATAACAGATCAGCACTAACTGGTAAATGTGCAACATGTAGTACAAAGAAGTTTAGATTTATTTCTACAAAATCAAAGATTTTACAATCCGGAGATGTTTTAAAAAAAAAAACGAGGAGGTGATATCGCAGCCAAATTTGCAAAACTCCCTGGAACCCCATAGGCAAAGTACCCCGGAGAAAAGCACCTTCCAGGATATAGCTACTGTGGCCCCGGAACACGATTAGATATCAGACTTGATGATCAAAATCAACCCCGACCCGGCGAGTATCCGATAAACGCTATTGATAAGGCGTGTCATGCTCATGATGTTGCTTATAAAAGCAGCAATCTGCAAAACAGGCATCTCGTGGATGTGAAATTAATTCATGCGTTAAATGCTGTTCCTGATAAATCTTTGAAAGAAAAATTGGCTTCGTTTTTGGTAAAATCGGCTATGAAAGGCAAATTGATGATGGGCGCTGGTAATTAATAATATGGAATCTATTTTTTTTTCTCCGAGGGGATACTGGAGGGGTAATGCTGCAATAAATAAACTCGCCAACGCCGCAAAAGTGAAAAAGGCCACTGCGACTAATTGGTTATCCAAACAGGCTATATGGCAAATTTATCTACCGCGTCCTAAACAAATCAATTTCTCGCATTTTGATGTTACTGTACCCAATGAAGTTCATCAAGCTGATTTATTGTTTTTACCACATGATAACGGTTACAAATACGCGCTAACCGTAGTTGACGTTGCGAGTCGATACAAACAAGCAGAACCGCTAAAAACAAAATCATCACCTGAAGTTGCTTCTGCATTTGAAAAGATTTATCGACGAGGCAAACTACGCTGGCCAAATTTGTTACAAGTTGATCCTGGCAAGGAATTTCAAGGCGCTGTTTTATCAGCGATGAAAGATCACAATGTCACCATCAAACGAGGGCATGCTGCGTTACATCGCGATCAGGCAATTGTTGAACGATATAATCGGACTCTTGCTGAGCGGTTATTTGGATATCAATACGCAAAAGAATTCATCCAAGAAAAGCGATCCCGTGAATGGGTCAAAAGGTTACCAGCTGTGATTATCGCACTGAATAATGAGATTACTAGAACAATCAACATGAAACCTATCAACGCGATTAAAAAGAAGTCTATACCTAAAATGGAAATTCGAAGAATTTCACAAAAAGATTATAGCGTTTCCCATCCAATTCTTGGTAGTAATGTCACTGTTAGGTATTTATACGAACCAGGAGAGCTTGAAAGTGGCAGAAAAAGGGCTACTGATCCTATTTGGAGTGTTACTGCACACAAGATATCTACTATAACACGATCAACTGGTAGACCTCCAATCTATAAATTGGATTCAACTGCCCCTCAGCGGGGTTTTACACGCGAACAATTACAAGTGATTCCTGACGATACTCAATTACCACCGCGGGGTCTTAACTAGCGCCGTTGCGTCTGTTGCACTCAAGACAAGTCAACATCACATTGTTTCTGACATGACCGAGACTGTTAATTTTTCTATCTACGGTAAATTGGCGAGGATCTTTATCCGAATACTGCCAACGCATTATACAATTGCAACTTGCGCAGTGATTATTCTGTTGTTGCTTCAGCGTAATTATTAATTCAGCATCAATATCAAATTTTCGTTGTTTTTTTTTGTCTTGTTGTTTGTAACCGGAGAGTTTTTTTATCAATAATTTTAACATCAACGATGCTAGCATCATCCATTGTGGTGTCAAACAATTCTTCGAAGTTGATTTATTCTTCGTACTCTGGATACTGCAAGATAGACTAAATTCGACCATTCGATGTGATTATCCACCATCCAAACAATTGTATCTGATATAGTCAATCCCTGTGAAGAATGTATTGTTGCTGCCTAACCTAGCGTCCAAGGGGAATTATTAGCACGCAATGCATCTTCAACGACGCTGATTATCAACCAGCACAATATCATTTAACACTAAATTCTGTCTTTGAAATCCTTCGGATTTTGGTCTTGGAATATCAACATCTATATTCTGTTTTCGTGTATCCGAAGGTCTATAACACAAGGGTACTGGAAGTGTTGCAAAGTTTTCTTTATGCAATTCAAATAACTTCATCTGAAGTGTGTCTCTGACTATTTTTCTACTTGCAATTATCAAATCATTTGGTCTCCACGCTTCCCAGAAATCATTCATTGGAGTTTCTGAAATTATTTCACGCGCTATTTCACATTGGATTTTATCCGGCTGAAATCTAATTAGCGGTTTGAATTCTCGTAATTGTTCATCAAGTGATCTATAATCAGTGTTAATTTCTTCATAATAGTCTACAAAACCCTTTAGCCATTCATGTGGGGATGCACCGACAAATGGTGGTGGTTGGCCGTGATCACCGCACATAACGACTTTTGTATTTTTCAATAACAACCACTCAAGAAATGTTTGTAATATTTTCAACGATACTGTGCATATTTCATCCCAAATTATGATTTCAGGAATGAATTTATCGCCCATTCGATCAGGGGTCCATTCATCGCCTTTCCATCGAAAGCAACTATGATAAGTACAGGCATTTACCCCTCGTTGTTTCATCTCTCTGGTGAGTCTGTGAGTTGGTGTTAGGACAATCATGTTTGATTTTGAAACGCTAGCGTTTCTATGATATAATTCAATTGCACGAGTTGTCTTTCCTGACCCACCACAACCGTTTAAATAAACTGTCTTGTATCTACATATTGGATCAGATACCGGTGGTGCATTAGAAAATTCGGATTGAATCTCATCACATTTTAAGTACTTTTCATTCATGGTAACATCTGCCGATTCACAATACTCATGTAGCGTTTCTTTTTTAAATCTCCAACATCCCCAATTTGCCTCTGGATCTGTGAATTTAGCTACATCTGATTTGTATTTCTCGTGGATATACATAGAATCAGTGGCTACTCTAACTGCGGTATTAGGAAATCTATTTATCATCGAAAATAAATTGATAGAAACATAAGCTAGCATAGAACTTCTCAAATGCGTATATTGTTTAATATATCCATCACAATAGGTAACAATTGTACCTAATCGTCTTCCATCGGATAGGAAAGCTTCTTTACGATTTACCAGTTTTCCCTGTTTCGTTAAATCCGTTACAATAAAATCGTATTCAGCGATGTCTATGATCAACCGCGAAGAATATTTTGCATTGTCGTATCTTCCACCCTGGGTAAATTTACCGATTATTCTTCGTCCAAAATCTTTTGCTTGTTCTTTTTTAATTTCAAATAACTTCTTAGACCAATTCATGATTTGTTCTTCATTGAAATCTGGAAACTGTTTTCGCTGTTCGCTAATTATACGATCTAGATCGGGTTGTGGTAGCCAAACTTCTTTCTGAGCTCGATAGCATATAATAGCTTCGGAAACGATCAACGATATTAGCATACCACAATCAATCATATATCGTAGTAACACTATTGGCATCCAGGCCTTTTCAGATATATGTCTACCAAGCCAAACATAACTACACGGATGTAACCCTGTAGCGAGTTCAAATGATATCACACGAACGAAGCCGGTTAAATCAAAATCAGGTAATGGCCCATTAATCGCAACACGAGTCATTTCATGTGTGGGGTATCCAAATCGTTTAAAATAGTTACTACATTCTCCATACCCGAGAAAACTTCCAGGATAACACGCGGATATATCAATTGAAATCATACCGTCACGATGGTATTTTCTATTCCACAGTCCTCCATGACTAAATCGACGCAACTCAATTTAACGTCCTCGAGAAAATCACTTTGTGTTGGACGCCATGAGTTTTTTCTCTCTTGCGAAGTGAGCTACCACTGATGGAATTGTGAAGCTATCGGCGAGTAGTTTTTCATGGAATGAAATCTCTTTTGGATGGAAATTGATTTGCAATTTCACCGATGAAAATGGAAATTGCAAGGCAAATTCACTAGCGATTTTTCTCATTCTGTTATCTAATTGTTCAACGCGATATAATTCACCATTTGGTCTTACAAATTGATCAAATCCTATTTCGGGATCCTCATCACTTCTAAGTAACCACACTGACACAGGATCATCCTTACACAGCGTGTGAATAGCATCGAATAATTTCTCATTATAAAAAACATCACCGACGAACTCCTTAGGGATATATCTCACGGTTCTATCTCGTGGAAATATCGTTACTGCAGCCGTCCACGCGTGTTTGTTATGATCAATAATTTTAATTGGAGCTCCTCGCGATTGATATTTCGGTTCGTATAATACTTCTCCGGTTATTGTCGTTACTGATATTGGGAATTTTAATGATGCTTCTAATTTAGCTATATCAGAAATCTTTGCACCGTGCTGTTTCACTGTCAGTTCCCATTCGGTTATTTTCCTACGTCGCAGATCAGTTAGTTTATTTCCTTGGGATGCATTTGTGAAGTGTTCCATTACCCGTGTTGCTACACAATTCAGTGAACTAGAATATTTCATAGGAGCTAGTTTTGCAATATCGGGTTTATCATTTAACGGATATATCCCATAAACAATTGCTGTTACAGGATAAGATCTCTCGTAGTATGGTTTGTCAATTCCAGTTAGAATTCCTGCTTTGGAATCTCTACTTACAATGACAGTTTTTGTATTCTTGAGGATTGGTTCAAATTTATCCCTGATAATCCATTTGCCTTCGACTTCGATAATGAATTTTATTCTGAAAAAATACTTCTGTTGGGAATTGCTTTGCAATTTACCATTGAATTTCCAGCCCCTTGGCGGGCCAAGGTGTGAAATTATCTCAGCTCCTCTTTCATCGTTCATAGTAGCATCGATGTTAGGTACATTGACATCTTCATCAATAATTCGAAATGTCGACCAACAGTATGCTGCACCGTCTCGGTAGAATTCATTAAAACACTCCCTGATTTTACCTAGTATAGTTCTATCACCGATTAGACGTTTTGGTGTATCAGAGACTCTATCGAGATTGAATTTAGTATTTCTCCAAGGCTTAATTTTCGATAATCTCTTGAACTCCTTCTCGAGATTGAATTTAGTATTTCTCCAAGGCTTAATTTTCGATAATCTCTTGAACTTCTTCTCGAGATTGAATTTAGTATTTTTCCAAGGCTTAATTTTCGATAATCTCTTGAACTCCTCCATGTTATAATCAATGAATTTAGTATTTTTCCAAGGTTTAATTTTCGATAATCTCTTGAACTCCTCCATGTTATAATTAAAACAAGTATTTAAATAGAAAAATATAGTATAATGAATCACTTCATGTGGCTAATGATTGGATCAACAACCCCGTGTAACAAATCATGCAGAAGCGAATTCTGTGGGTATCATTTACAAAGCGTTCGCAACGGTTCTTTCGGTCCTCTCCCATGCCTCCTATGTGGGGTGGGCGTTAGAGGAAAATCACAATTATGTCTCAGTTGCGGCGGCAAACGATACAGGGAACTAAAACGCTATTATGACAAACGAATAAAAAATACCGTCATTGACCCTAACGATGACAAAATCATAAAAAACCCTCAAGATTATATCAAGAGGTTTATAATTAAAGCACATATAAATTAGACAAATAGTATTATTATACAAATGAGCCAAGATTTCAGACCCCATCCAGTGCTTGTTAATTACGAAGCCTCCAGTGATGGTGTTGTCAGGCACCGCAGACTAAAATAACCGGTTGGATATCTGAATAATATGGAGTATTTGTTGTTTAGTGCTAGAAATAAAACATATCTCTGTCATAGAATTATTTTTTAATGTCATAATGGATTAATCGAAGACGGATTTGTGATTGATCACATAAATGGCGTAAAGACTTATAATTGTCTTGGGAATCTTCAAGCCGTCTCACAAAGTCGGAATGCAAAATTAGGTGGAACTGGCAAACACGCAAAACGCCCTAGGGGGGTCTATCGTTTGATTTAGAAAATAATGAAGAGACAAGCTTTCAATCAATAAATGAAGCCAGTACATATTTTGATATTTGTAGACCTTCAATACGATTTGTTGCAGAAAATATAATTAAAACTGCTCTGTCGAAAAAAATGGTCATAAAATAAAATTCGTATACACCTGAAACGATTCAAGGGAGATAAATCCTTATGTATAAGTCCAACCACTCATAACACTCTACTTACTAAGTTCCCTTGTATTATGACGTCAAAGGAATTTGTCGTCTGCTATTACCTGTAAAGAGGTATAATTGACATGTGCGCGCCCACGTGACTGTAATGGAGTATATAATACATGAGTTTCGTTAGAGTTGTATTTTTATCAACTTTAACAATTTCTAAAACCTTTTATTGTCGCTTTGGCTAAAACTACATTTATTTAAACAGTTGTATTTATTTAGACCATCTAAATTCAGCTATTAATACACTTTAGTACAGACGTTCTTTATAATCCAGCGTATTACCTATGTTCGCTCAGCCGGAACGAGCAGGAAGTACTAGTGTTTCTCATTCATTGAAGTAGGTGGGCGTTGTTAAAATTCCTCTGTATACAGCTCTTTGTGATTTGATCGATAATGCATTTTGTCTAGAGAATTAGAACAGGGAACATATACGCTGTTATTTAACAACTGTATTATTTTGTTTAATGTTTCATTTAAATATTTTGTCTCATTTAAATGTTGTGAAACAGCATTAATAAGTAATAAGGAAATAAAATAACATACCCGTGAATCAACGCTGCTGTATTAGTCACCTTATATAGCATATCAAGGGTATAAAGCTTGGGACTTTCGAAGGCCAATGAGACCGATCAAAACTAACCAACGCCATTAACCCGGGCGTGTGGTTGTCTTTTGTTCACAATCATGCAACCGGGTTAATTTATTGGGTTGCTTTTGATTGGTTGGATTGACCGTAGAAAATCCGCCCCGTCGTTTCATGTTTGTGCTGTCTTGTGCCGTCCCACATCATGTATGCCTAAAATTTGCCACAACACTCGAGTGGAGATATATATGGCATTGTGACGTCACCCCAAGCATATCTTCTGGGCGGTCTAAGATGACGTTTGTCACCTTAGGCCTCCCGCCGGAGATGTATGTTTCGGGTCCCCTTGGGTTTACTTGGATGTGAAGGCAACCAAGGAGTTCCAAAGATGTGTTGTCGTATATGTAACCTCTGGGTCTCTCTGACGTCATAGGGCGCCAGCGAGATTGCCAAATGAGTGTTATTTTTTTTTAATAATTAGAGATACAGTATACTATAAAAATATGGATATCAAAGATGTAAATGTTATAATTGCTGAAATCTCAAATTTAAAAAATAGAGGGGTAGTATTATCTGAAGATCTCGACTGCGACAGGATTGCCTCGGAATATGAAGACATTGAGTATCAGTTTAATAAGGGTCGTTATGTTTTACCCAAGATGTACAGGCTCGTGAAAGGAATTCAAAAGTCCATCAATGATTGCTTGTACGGTAACGATATTAATGTATTTATAATGCTATTTAGCACCGTTGAAGCAATACGTCAAAAGCTCGGCCAAGAGTATCAAAATCGAGCCGAAATTAGTTCTAAGGTTCGTGATCTTAGAAAAATATTAAACGAGGAGAAACCCGTATCCTAATCACGTGAGCGTTACTATAAAAATAGACTTTCAGTAAATTTTTCAGTAAAAATTTATTTTTTTTAGCGTTTTTTGTAACACTCACATAGGATTTTCTCCTGAAAGAATACTCATCAGTTTGGGCTTGCTCATGCAGTTATGTGCATACTGGATGATCTGGTCGTAGTAGCAAGTAATCACCGTGACGCCTCCATTTTCACGTAGTTGTTGTTGTTGCCGCGTCGTTAACACAAATCGTTCATTGCCGTTCTCAGATATTACAATGCTGAAACCCTCAGCGATATTATTTCTGAAACACTCGCTGATAGCGTCGTACAGTTTAACCCTGTCGAAGATGGATACGTTAGCTTGATGGTACATTATTTAATAACTCATCTTTTAATTGTGATAGTTTCACATTTGAAAATTCAGTTCACAAACAATATATGGTAGGTGAATCACTTACAACTAAATTAGCCCGAGAGCGGCTAGCAGCAATTAAAAAGTTTATACCGGTTCGAGAAAGACTTCGCGAGAAACTTCAACAACGACAACAAGCGCAGACTGACTTTTCTGTGTCAAGTAAACAACTGTTTACTCCGATAACAAGTGTGACCAAAGATGTGAAAAAGTTAGCTGAAGCAGCGATATACGGAGATATTCCTGAAAAAGAACGAGCAAAGAAGGCGCCGCTGCTTGATACGCTTGAAAAGATAGCAGCAGAGACCGAACAAACACACGCAGGGATACAACAGCTATCCAGTGATATAAAAACCCAACACGAGTATGAACGATTAGCTGATATTGATGATTCTGCGCCTGATCCACAACCTGTTGATGTCACCCCAAGAGGTGTTTCCTTTATAGACAAATTCACCGAAGGAGCTATAACAGAAATCAAACGACCTCAATTAATAAAACTCGAAGATTATACGACTTTTGGTGATTTTGCCGCCAAAAGCTTTCATTCTAGAAAGGACTTTTTAAAAGACGAGTATAAAGACAGTAAAATAAGCCGAGATGAATGGGTTAATTGGTTGTATAAAACGAATAAGGATATTACTGGTAATTTGAAAAAGGATACAATTGAGTACAGATCTTTTAAAGTAGGAGTTGATAGTTATGGTATTCAAAAACAACAAGAACGAGAAAAACAAGGTCGAGGGCGACAAAGGCAATTACCTGATGATAGTCAGGGCGCAACTGGTACAACTGAGAAAACAAGCGGAAAAGGATATTCGATTAAAAATCCTTTAGATTTCAACGCAACCGTGACATGCCCTGGTAACATTCTCAGTGATATATCACGGTTAGAGGTTCTCATCGGAGGGAAACCAGCCGGAAATAACTCACCGGAAGTAATTAATGAAGCAGCTGATATCTGCAGACGATTATTTGCCGGCGGTATCATGGACATTGATGTATATCGATAACTCATTGCTGAATTAGTTGAAAATCACAGAGACGCCCATGGTTATGGTGAAAATCCTATGAATCTTAGCGATTGATCACTAATTGAAAAACTACTAGTTTTATAACAAGATGATCATACACTACAACCATGATAAACCCGTAAGCGTCTACGTGGTGAACTCACGATTGCCTGTTTATAGAGCATATTACGGAGATGGTTTCGGCAATACCATTGCGGGGTTATTTACAAGAATGGCCCCAAAAGTGGCGCCGTTAGCTAAACAATTATCAATGAAAGCCGTTGATATTATTCGTGATAAGGGAACCAGCAAAATCGGAGATTTCGTTGGAAATCTTGCCGGAAAGGCATTTTCTGCTGCGAAAGATAAAATAGCATCATTGGTGCGAAAGAAAGCAACGGTGCTGCCATCAACTACAGTGATGCCTGCAAAAATCAGCAAAGCAATAAATAGCCCAGTAGAAGAAAAACTAGTGTCGTTGGCTGCTTCGGTGACTCCGTCACAATTGACGGCTTCACCGGTAACAGATAGCGCTATCATGAACGCGATAGCAGGAAGTGGTTTAAAACGAAAACAAAAACGACGATGATTACAAAGAGTTTCACAATTGAAAACACTAGTATTTTAATAAAATGTTTAAACGAACAGCTGATCCGGCCTTTGATATAGAAGCCCCAGTACCCAAGGACAATTCCGTCCGCGATTATCAATTTTATTCCTATCATGCAATACAACCCGACCTACGATCGCGAATTGAACTTCAAGTTCAAGATACCAGTAAATAATTTTTGCCATGTGAAGCATTGATTGAAATCGAGGGAAAACTCGTAACAAACGATGCTGCTCATAATGATCTACCATATGCAGATGATTCAAATATCCGAGTTGGTGTTGTTAATAATGGCATAATGGCGTTATTTGAAAGTGCAAGATATCTCATTGATGGAAAAGAAATTGAATCAATAGACCGTGAAGTTGATGTTGCAACAACAATAATCGTGCTAGCAAGATACTCCGATGATTATACAAGATCGGCTGGTCCGTCTATGATGTTTGCAAAGGATACATCTAATAACGCTGACCACCTTCAATACATTAAAGTGTTAACACCGCAAGACACTTCAGTTGATAATCATCGAGAAGCAACTAATCCAGAACGTCGAGCTAGACCAGTAGCTGCGTTTGATATTCTCGAAGGCGTTAATGGTAATTTCAATTTAGGATTTGCAACACGAGTAGCAACGTTGCAAGGACAGCAGGGATATTTTTCATGTGCGATTCCACTCCATCACATATTTGGATTCTGCAGAAATGTCAGAAGAGTCATCTATGGAGCCAAACACACAATCGCGTTAGTGCGAAAAGGCAATGACAATGATGCAATTTGGCGTACTGGTGCCGCTGATGGTAAAGTTGTTTTGAGTAAAATAGTATTGTGGATGCCAGTAATGACCCCATCAAATACCACGGATGAGCGGCTACTTTCATTTATGGACACAGGTGGCAAATCATTGATAAGTTGGCTAACAACAACAACTGATGCCAAAGAGGATAATGTTGCTGATACATTTACATGGCACCTGGCATCAAAACAAGGCGTTTCAGCTCCACGTCATATATTTATAGCGCTGCAGAATCGGAATCGATTAGGCTCCCAAGAGCACAGTCATATGATATTTGATCGATTAGGAGTCAAGGAGGTTTCACTGAGAATAAACGGACAACAGGAACCATCTGAGGATATACAACTTGATTACGGCAACAACCATATAGCACGTGTGTATCATCGGATGCTGTCATATATGGGTCGTGATTAAAATGTTGATACTGGTTTACAAATATCGCAACTTGATTTTAAAAACCTGTATCCGATTTATTACTTTTCGCTGGAACATCTTGATTTAACAAGGCAATCCGTTGTTGACATACATTTTCGAGCTCGTATAGACCCTGGTGGTGTCAATTATAGAGCGGTTGCTGTCATTCTCAGCGACAAATCAATGTTGTTAGAAGGGGCAGGCGGACGAATGAGAATCGTTGATGCACCAGTGGAAAATATGTAAATGAAACTTGAAGAGTTTCCAATTAGATCAATTGAAAGCATAAATGTGTTTTACAATAAAATGTCATATAGTGTTGTTAGTGTCAGGCTGACTGATGGTCAGGTCAAAAAATTGCGATCAAAATCCGCTAAAGAAAGTGGAACAACAATAACGTTAAAACCAGCGCAGATGTTAGGGGTACACATAAAATATCACTGACGGATCGTCAAATAAAACATTTCAATGATGCGCTAAAGAATAAGCGAGGAGTTCAAATTGCATTTTCAAAGGATGCAGTCGCCAATATGATAAAATCAGGTGGTATATTTCCATTGTTAGCTGCAATACCAGCATTGATTGCAGCGGCTGCCCCAGCGGTTTCGAAGGCGGCTGCGTTGGGAGCCGTTGGTACCGCGGCAGGGATGGCGTTGAAAAAGGCAACTGGGAAAGGATATAAAAAAAGGGAAAGGGTCTTAGACTACCAGTAACCCCGTATTCATGGTACAACGGGAGATCCGTTCACGGATCCGGTCTGAGAATACCAGGAACGGTTTATTAGTTGAAAGCCCAATTGTTCCCATGTCCAATTTTGATTAAATTGATGCTGCTAAAAAACTAGCGATAAAAAACTTCAGAGGGGTTTTTATGAGAGATCAGTTACCAAGAAAACCAAACAGCGTTGAAACCGGTATCATCAATCTTGATAACAGCAGCGGATCGGGAACTCACTGGGTTGCATACGCGATCGATCCGCGTGGGATTGTCTATTTTGATTCATATGGGTTAGCTCCGCCAAGATAGTTTATGCGGTATATAAATTCTTCGATGAAACTCAAAGAGTTTCCGATTTTTTATTCCACGCTGCCAACACAACAATTATGATCCACCGATATGCGGCCGTGAAATATTAAATGTCCTCGCGGAGATTTCATTAAAATCCTTTGGATTTCCGTGGAAACCACCTCATACTGTTGTAAACGAATATACCAGTGGGAAATTACAAGGTAATTTTGGAGAATCAATAAATTGAAAATACAAGTTGCGCTAACAATAATGATTGATATTTGGGGACGATCTCTGTCAATGTCGAAACCCACCGCGAAAACATCTGCGGGTTCTATCGAGGATGTAAAAAAAATAATTGAAAATGAAATCGCTGAGACGTTAAATTTAGTAAGTGTTGACCCGAACGAAATAGTTGTATTTCAAGATCGCCAGGGTAAATTGAAAAGCAGTGATGTATCATTGGATGACATTTTAAAACGACAACACGACGCCGCTGAAAACTCTATTGTGCTGTATTCCAACGGTAGATAACTTAAACCAGGCGCACTTGTGTCTACGATCACCGACGCGATTGCCGCCCACGACAGCATGATTGCCACCCACGGCAACAAGATTGCCGCCCACGACAGCATGAGTACCACCCATGACAACAAGATTACCGCCCGCGTCAGCATGATTGCCACCCACGACAACAAGATAAACCACTTAAAAATTCCTATCTGGTATTCTACGCTACCAACACAGAAAATGAATGACCCACCAATATGCGGCATAGAAGTATTAAATGTCGTCAAAGCTATTTCATCATCGGGAAAACCACCACATAAAACCTTACACGAATATGCGAGTAATCGCTTTTTAGAGAGATCTTATATAAAATAACATGATCGATATTTGGGGAGATCTTTATCAAGCCTGAAAAAACCCACGGCGGAAATATCTGCAACCGGTGATGTAAAAAAATAATCGAAGATGAAATAGCTGAGATGTTGAACTTAGCAAGTGTTGATCCCAATGAAATAGTTGTATTTCAAGGATCGTCAGGGTAAATTGAAAACTAGTAATATTTCCCTTGATGATATTTTAGTTAAACAAAGCGATGCAGTAGAAGATGCTATTGCGTTGTTTTCCGATCAAGGTAAACTCAAACCGGGTGTACTTGTTTCAACTATTATGGATAGAATTAACAATTTAGAACCATTAAAAAACTACGCGATGAATGCGACGACCATTTAATCAAATTCGATCAGTCTCTGAATTACAAAGAAATATAATTGACAATATTGACAAACCTCTATTAGATTTCTTTGGATATCCACTGGTGACCACACCTAAACTCACACAGATAAAAACAACTATGTTAGAATTTGCAACACTTGAACCCAGATATGAAGAACACGTAAAACAGTTTTCAACTTTTCGTAAAAACATCGTAAATAAATTTCTTGGAGTCTCATTTGATAAACTTTGACATAAAACTCCCCGATATTAGAAAATCCATCGATGAGGTTAAAAACATCATCGTGGCAATCAAAGATGATTTACCAAGGATGATAGAAAAACTTGAAAAATTAAAATCTTTCACGAACAAAAAAATATAAATAACGTGTACGCGATTCAATACGGATCATTGACGTGGACACAATTACTAACATATTAAATATCACCGCGGCCGTCAAAGGTATTTATCGATTAACACTAGTGTCGCCGACTCAGTTTAATATTTCATCAACGAGCTCATCTGGAGACAACAATATGATATCAACGATCATCGACAAGGGAACAATTTAACAATTCACGATAGTATCCACTGAAAATAATTTGACTCGGGTTTCAGTAACACGGTATGTGGAATTCGTAGCGGATTTAAGTAAACAACTAAATTGAATTCTATTACAATAAATAAAATGTCATCATTGGCAACGTCACAGCAGTATCGCGAAGATCAGGTCAGAGAATTTCAAACTAAACTCAAAACACTCATTGAGGAGTTTGAAGTAAAAAAAAAATACCGACGTAGAATCACTGCAGTTGACGTTACCGTATACTCAGTATCAGGTGTACTCACCGGAGCCGGTATACTCTCCTCGGTGACAATGGCTGCCCCGATAGCTGTTCCAATTTGTATATCAGCGGCGACAACAATCGCGTGAATTATTTCGATTATAACAAAAAAATATCATCATGCAGCCAGCGTAAACTACATGATTACGTAGTTAAATTTCATGTTGTGTCAACAGCGTACTCGCAATTATCCTCAATGATATCGTCGTCACTCGATGACACATTAATATCCGATAGTGAGTTTTCAGCGATGGTACGTGTTTATGATTCCGCGATGTCAAAATTAGAAAAACAACACGAATATAATAACAATGGCAACATCGCAAGAACTACTTCAACGAATAGCGGAAAATACCACACCGGTGAAAACCAGCATGATCTCAATAACCTCAACGAATCCTGAATTCAGTGTGAATTTTCCTTCTGCGGTTCCGTGAAAGAGATAGCACTAGCAAAATTACGAGTATACCACAGTTGGACAAATATTAGATCAGCACCTTTCGGTGGTCAACAAGCGAATAATTCCCTGGTGTTTGCGAGTAAGAATAAACCCGATGTTACTCCAGACTGGAACGTTGTTTCATTACTATCTGGGTCCTACCAAATTCAACAAATCAATAACGAATTACAACGCAGAATAAACTCCATTACTGGAAAAGAATCGAAAATCACTATAACAGTTAATGAACCGACACTATCATCTGCCATTGAGAAAAACGCACCCGGGTATGATATCTATCAGAGTTCTGTAAGGACAATACTGGGTTGGCCTGAAAATCCACCTCAGGCATCTTATCAAATACCCGAACCTAAGAAATCTTATTATGTCACGGATGTACAATCATATCATGAAATCAACCCATTATATCGAGATGATTTATCTGATATAAAAAATACAAGATTAACTGATAGATTCATATTTATCGATAACAATAACATGCAATAGGATTTTGTTTTTGAGAAGAAAAAAAATGGATTCATTCATCACAATTACATTTACGTTAACTAACATCATTGATTACTTGAAAGAGATTAATCAATTACATAGAACACAACTAGAACGACTACGACGGAGTTTCCAGGAGAATCTCTCTGATATAACAAGGCCACGTGATGAGATCATAAAATGTGTTAGGATATTAAATCAGGTTGTATCTAATATGTAATATATCAGCAAGCGAATAATTCAAGTAATAATTAATGATAAGAACGGAGATAAACAAAAATTCCTAACTGGTTACAATATCAAAGAAACTGATTTACACGATTTCAAGTTTCTTGGGTATAACGCTAATGAACTAAAAAAATCTGTTAATGATCTTATTCAAGAAAACTTTTCTCTGATACTCGCCGAATGGAAGAAAATAACACAACAACAAACAACAATCCTCAAGTATAATAATGACCCAGACGGATGCGGGCGGCATATCGCTCCTCAATACGTCAATATATCCTCGGTGATTGCATTGAATTTAGTATGTGATGTTATCGAAGGAAGTTATCAAATAAATCTCGAAAGATCAAATCAAGCCCATCAAGGATATATTTTATATTCATTGGCAACAACAGCTCCTCCAGGGTTTCTAATAATTGAGGATCCAACTAGTGCAGTCTATATGCGATGTCATAATGATTCACTAACGAGAATTAACTTCAAACTCACTGACCAGTCCAATAATCTGATTGATTTACGAGGTGAGGTCTTACAAATTAGTCTGTTTGTGAAATCGTAAAGAGTTTTACCATAACAATTCATTCCCGCAGCGACATCGGTGCCGGGTTGTATAGCGTGACAAACTGAAACCATTTCTCTTTTTTTTTGTCTGCCTGAATTGGTTTCGGTTGAAATCCTTTAGGATTTTCCTGAAATAGTTTCTCTTTTTATGTCTGCCTGAATTGGTTTCGGTTTGCTTGAAATAGTTTCGGTCTGTGCACACTCCCTGCTGCTAGTCGTAGCACAGGAGTCTGACGTTTTATCAATAAAGTACTGCGAAATGTCTGACAAAATGAAATACCCTTAACAATAACATATATATAAACACAAGGAATGCAAGCGTGACCACAACCCTTCGCTCGATTCGACATTTTCTCACGAGTCTTTTATCGCTTCAGAATCGCAAGAAGACTTAAAAACTACACACATGCATTCAAAAGACAGTTACTTACCAACGCATAGCTCTTAAATGACCATGTCCTGAATCCAACCGGCGAATTAACCTTTTTTTTTTCACAAGTACGGTCACATTAGCCAATGTAGGCTGATCTCCTGCCGGAAGTAGCCCATTCTCTACCAGTTTCTACCCTGCAGTAAATATGCTGAATAACATGATGAAAGTAATTTCTCAAGTTAAAATGTTCATCTTGCTTTTTATTTCAGATTGTATCATTTTATAATTTTATTTAAATTTACAGAACAGAAATATGTAGTCATAGTTCTGATAGTAGAAATAACGGTTGATGACGTTATCATACTTCAAATATTTACGACTGTTGCTGGATCCGGTAACTTTAAAAACACAGATTCTGCGCCATGTTCGGTACAATTATTAGACACCAACGATATTTACTGCAGGGTAGAAACTGCTAGAGAATGTGCTACTTCCGGCAGGAGATCAGCCTACATTGGCTAATGTGACCGTACTTGTGAAAAAAAAAAGGTTAATTCGCCGGTTGGATTCAGGACATGGTCATTTAAGAGCTATGTGTTGGTAAGTAACTGTCTTTTGAATGCATGTGTGTAGTTTTTAAGCCTTCTTGCGATTCTGAAGCGATAAAAGACTCGTGAGAAAATGTCGAATCGAGCGAAGGGTTGTGGTCACGCTTGCATTCCTTGTGTTTATATATATGTTATTGTTAAGGGTATTTCATTTTGTCAGACATTTCGCCGTACTTTATTGATAAAACGTCAGACTCCTGTGGTCGTAGTAACCTCATGCATTTATTCATTTGATATTATAAGTTTGCAAATGTTGACTTGAAATATAAACTTTGTATAATGGTTGCGGTGTGCAACATTGGTTATAGGGATGGAAACAAAAGAGAGGGAAGAACGGAGGGAGAAGTTCAAAGGAAGAACGGAGGGAGACAAAGGAAAAGAGAAGACAGAACCATACGGATGAGTAGGAACTCAGGACAGAAGGGAAATTTCACACACTAATTCAAAGGATAAAAAAGGCCGTCACTTCGTCGAGTAATACGGATTTAGTTGATTGTATTTGAGAGATGACTGTTTTTAATTATATTAAATTGTTGTTATTTGAAGCTCACATCTTGTGTATTCATTAATTTAACTGCCGGCACCGCTGAATGGGGGCTCAGAGCTTTACATCTCTTTATCACTACTTCAATTCCTGACAAAAACGAGCCAGGATAGGTCTTCTGTATTAATTTAAATAAATTGCTAGCATCCCACCCCAAACTGGAAAAGCACCAATCTTCACAGATGGCAATGATTATACGTACATTATGGCAATAGCACATGTAGGTAATACATATAACTATTATAATGCAGCTTTCATTGCTATTATATAAGATGAATAAGCATTTGCAATTATTGCATAATAAGGAGTTGCTACTTTGAAAGAATATACGTTTTTATGCCAACATTTACATGTTACAAGTGTAAAGGCATATACATATATATATACTCTGTTTATCACTGTAGTCACTGAAATGCGCTCATTAAATGAAATTTTATTTGTATGATTCTACGTCAAAAGTTTGGAACTGTTTTACTTTACATTAAATTGTAAAGGGGAGCTACTGATATTAAAATGCAGACTGAATTACTCTTCTTGCTTTGAGTCATCCGAGCTGAGACGAACATATAAATAGCGCCGCTCACTTAGCTCTTGCTATTTTGCTCACAGATATGAAGTCGATCGCTTTAGCAGACGCCCTAAAATTAGGGGCTGTGGGTTGTACGGGGCTTTTCGCAGGGAACGCTATGTACGTAAATGTGGTGGACATCCCGTCTAAGATTAATTTGGACATACAGTTTCTTCTTTCAAGCTGGAAAGACGCCTTCCATCGATCGAAAAAGATTCAGGTAAGATTAAAGTTCACTTAAGGCAAGGTTACACTCTGAAAAGTTCCGAATGCTCAACACTGACAAAGATCACGTAGGCTTGATTAATCGAATGAGGTTTTTTTATTGAGACGTTCGTGGACGAGTAAAAAAATCGATATATAACACAACACATATTGAACATTACGTTGGAGAGAGAGAGAGAGAGAGAGAGAGAGAGAGAGAGAGAGAGAGAGAGAGAAGAGAGAGAGAGAGAGCTTTTCTATTGTAACGTTCCTAACGGGTCTACAAATCGATAAGTAACACAAAATACAGTGGTACCTCGGGTTACGAACGCCTCAGGTTACGAACAATTCGGGTTACGAAAAACAACTTCGAAATTTTTTTGTCTCGGGTAACGAACAGTGCCTCGGGTTACGAACGAAGGCGAGAGAGAGAGAGAGAGAGAGAGAGAGAGAGAGAGAGAGAGAGAGAGAGAGAGAGAGAGAGAGAGCAAGGTTTAACGTTGGAGACAAACAATCGCGTACAGTACAAACGAAGGCCATGCACTACTAACATCGCTTAGCGCTAGCCTAGTTTTGCACGCGTGCGCAGCCTCGCTCTCATTGGCCTTACTACACAGCAGTAAAAGTAGCAGTCGTCCGATGATGAGGAGCCAGTGACCCGTTTCAACTGCCAGGATTAAAGAAATTTGCAGCAAGTGGACAGACGTCGAAGACTTCATTGTGAACCATCATCCAAACAAACTTGTTGCTAACAGGGCAGTAAACCTGATGAATGATAACGCGATGGTACACTTCAGAAAGATTCTCCAGCAAAGGAAGCGACAAATTTCCCTTGATAGTTTCTTGGTGCAGAAAGATTCCCAGTTGGCTGCCAAGAAACAGCAACAAGAAACTCCTGAAACTAATGATTCAGAATAGCAAACAAATTTCCCATGATTGTTTTCTTGGTAAGAAAGATGGACTAAATCTTTTTTTATTTTACATTTAATTTATTTGGCTGTTTTCTTTCTCTTTATTTAATATGTGAAGTATTCTTTCATCTTGAAACGCATTGTCTCTATTTCATTGATTTCAATGTTTCGGGTTACGAACGTTTCGGGTTACAAACCGAGTTCTGGAACGAATTAAGTTCGTAACCCGAGGTACCACGGTATCTTGAACAATGTGTTACGTTGAGAGAGAGAGAGAGAGAGAGAGAGAGAGAGAGAGAGAGAGAGAGAGAGAGAGAGATATGGAGGGTGCATAGTTCCATTGTATTTCTACTTAGCCCATGTTAATTACTCTCCCTCCCCTCACCCATCTCCATCCACCCCCCACCCCCGTTAGTCCGAGTTTCCTATGTCCCTTGCAGCCCAACAAAAAACCAAATATCAAAAATGGGGTGGCAGGGGTCAGAGGAAACTCTGACACCCCCCCCCCCCCCATCTGCTTGATTGTTCTAGACAGAAATTGCGTGAGGTCAGATTGATTTGCAAGTCAGTCCTCATTAACCTGGAAGCAAACTTCCCATTCTGTGTTCTTCTCTCATTGGTCGACAGTTCAATTATCGCATTCCGCACTTGGAAAATAATTTTCATATATTTTACGCCTTTAAACATGTATATCAATGTTCGAGAAAGATAACCCATTTGTTTGGAAACACCCGCGTCAATGAAAGTGTCAAAAGGACGTTAATAAATCCTAATTTAATTATTAACTACAGAAACAACCAGTAGATACATCCTTGGTCAATAAGCGGGACTGTATCATGGATGAAATCCAGCCATCCGTCTCCATGCCACTCTATCCAGTTCTCTTTAGATTTCGGTTTACTCTGCTACAGGCCCTTAATTGTCTTTCTGAAGTATGAGCAAATCAAATACGTGTTAAAATGAACAGAGTTGTCATTAATGCACGTGGAGAAGTTATATTCATTATGTTCTTGTCCATGATGCCAGTCTCAGTTTATTTCGAGTGAACGTATTATTAAGTATTTGACCCAGTCTGCTGCTCATCCGTGTCTTCCGTACTAGAAAATAAACCTTTTCTCCCCCAGTTAGCCATGTACTCAACCACTATTTTAGAGTGATTGCCTATTTAAAGATAAACGTCTATTCTTTCGCTGTTGAACTAATGATGTTTACTTTTAGAGAATGAAGAGTTACTGTCTGGGTGTTGACTGTGATCAGACTTAAAAAGAATTCGTGTTTAAATTTGACAGTCGTGTTTGTAACTTGTATCTTGGTATCCTAAGATTCATTTAATGTTCAGAAATACAGGAACCTGAGTGTTGGACATAAAATGGACTAATATATATATATATATATATATATATATATATATATATATATATATATATATATATATATATATATATATATATATATATGTATGTATGTATGTATGTGTGTGTGTGTGTGTGTGTGTGTGTGTTTTGGATTTTTAACATAGCTGTGACAGCTTATAGTGACGTCTAGCACTGGTGGCATCATGCCGTAAACATAATATAGGATGATGTCCCATCCAGTCACATTATTCTGACACCAGGCCGACCAGTCCTAACACTAATCTCTTAATGCTGATCGCCAAGCGAGGCAGCTGTAAGTACCATTTTTATAAGTCATTGTATGATATTGCCAGGGATCGAATACACAACCTCCCATATCCGAGGGGAACGCTCTAACCACTAGGCCTCTGGAGCGGTCTAAAATGGATAAATACTTGTTAGCAGATTGAAATTGAGATATTAAGGCAAATACGCTTAGTTCAGTGAAGATCCTAAGTGATATAGCTTTACAAAAATATGTGTATGCGATCTACCTACATTTTTCGCTTTATACAGAATAACTAAAAACAATTGCAAAAAGTTTAACGTTTTTGAGTACGAAATTTAAAAAGTTCGAATTACAACATTAAAAGTTTTTAAATCAATCTACATGCATGTCTGAATTCACACAATAGTAGTTATAGTTATTTAATAGGTAACACCTTTTAGTTGTCTTTGGGATTAAACGGCATTGAGATAAGTATGGCCTTATGTTAGGTGCATGCAAAATACGAGACTCAGTTATCTAAATAATTTCACACGACTAGACCTCTTCCGGCTTGCAACTGTCACTTAAAGCAAATGATAGACGTGCGTGCCATGAGAGCCGCATTGTGCGAGCATTACAGTGACTTCAGCAAATTTTAATGTTGGATTCATGTCAGAGCAGCTGCGCACGTGCGCAGCTTCAGAGGCGTAGCTGGGTTGAGAGGGAAGGGGGGGGGGGAGGCCAATGTCCCCTGGCGCCAGACTAATGGGGGGGGGGGGGTGGAGCGCCTAAATGGCCTTCTGAAAAAGGTTGTGTGTGGAATAATAGGTTTCAGAGTTGAGAGGGGGAGGAAGGGGGGGGGGGGCGCAAATATCAATATTGTACCCGGGCTCCAAACAATCTAGCTGCGAGTCTGCGTAGCATAGGGGGAACGTTGCCTGCTTGGTGCTCAGCATTAAGAGGTTAGTGTTAAGACTTGTCGGTCTGATATATGGATAATGTGACGGAGTGGGACATGATGCTACATGTCTAGTACATGACGTCCCAGTTCTTGACATTACTATAAACTGCCACACTGCAGATATTCTTGTCATATGACTAAAACTGTTAAAGCTACGTTAAAAGTCCAAAAGCACACATACATAGACTCCTAGTGTTAATGGCTGTATTTCCTTCATATTATGTGTGTTCTATATCTCAAATACTGACATCTTATTACCGGTTAAAGTACCGTAGTTTTTCTAATAAATACTACCACCACCCGCGGAGCAGAGCAATTTCCAAGAAGGGAATCTGTTGATTTTGTTGAATCGGTTTTGATATTTGTAGTATCGTACATTACTGTTTCAATGAAAACGTTTGTAAATTAAGTTGTAGTTGTTTTTATTTATCTAACAGTCGTTGGCTTACTCATGCATAATGTTATTGTCTGGACATACCATGATGGACGTTTACAAAACTATAAAACCTCGGAAGGTTATGAATTTCCTTTATAATTTTTGGAAGAAAGGGGGACGGGGTATTAGAATGGGACTTCTTTTTGATTTACCACGATAAACACATACACAAACTGTATATTCATTGTGAGCGATGTCTATGTGTCTATGTTCGGTCTAGACCTATCAGTCTTAACAGAAATATTTCAAACTTTAGTTGGAGTGCATTATATTATATTGTCCATTCATTCGTCGGCGTGACTGATTGAGATGCTTGGCTTGAGATAACGAGGATAACGACCCTAATAGTAACATTAAGGTACTCACATTTGTAAATGAATTAGGAAACACCATTAATGATTCAGGCACAAGTGAAAAGATCTGGAATGATTGGTTGGACAGCTGTAATGGAAATCAGCTTGCACGGATGTAAATAAGCTACATACAGATCTGTTTAGACATAAGGTCTAATTTAGGTCTGATTCTGTACTCTCTATCGTTTATCGATTTAATCATTTAGTCAACTTTTATCGGCTTTGTTTGTGTAGCATGCTATCCGTACATCTAATGTATTAACGGTTATTAAGTGATAATAAAGATTCAAACGAGGATAAGTTTAAATTTCTCACAAGTCTTCAATACATTACGTCACAGGGAAGACAAAAAGAAAAATAAACACACTTATTATTCTCACAGTCTCTTAAGTGATGGAAAACACATATTTGACATGTAAAGAAATATAACTTTTAAATTTGTTTCTTTTGCAATTGTTCATTTTACAGATTTATGCCTAGTGTACGGTTGAGGTTTGACAAATAAACTTACATTTGAGATTGCTTGATGTAATTTCGCCATTCAAGAAGTCGAGTCTATTTTCTGATATAACCAACCTATAAGAAAATTAAAACTTCCCCCAATGGAGGATGAGTCACTTAAATGAGTCATTCTCGGTCTGGTTTTGTGCAATGGTAAAAGATAGCCAAGTACTATTGTTATGCTTCGAGAGGTACCCGGAAGCCCCACATGGTTATAAAAGATAATTTAGTTCTTTAACATACCAATGAATTTAAATTGTGGACTATTTCAGCTTTTTGAAAGTTGATACCTAATTGTCTCATATATTTGAACTATGCTTTGAAAATATTAAATGCCATGTAAACACAAGACCAATTGGATGTGTTGTATTTTCCTGCCATGTCTTCCAGCCTCCAATTGGCTTCACCAGGAACACACCATATAGTAAAATGTGCCCGACAATTTGAACAGTGAGGTGTTTGAAAGTAAATCTTACATCATGAAAGTTTGAGCACTTTTGTAGAGGAATCAGAAGTTTGATTTTGTCTCGGGCTCTCTCTCTCTCTCTCTCTCTCTCTCTCTCTCTCTGTCTCGCACACATATACACACACACACACACATACACACACACATAGACATATATACATACATAAATGAACACTTCCAGTCGTACTACATACATTTACATACATGTGTGTATCGATTGCATATTGTTGTATATTTATATTATTTGTATTATTTTCATAATAATAGCTTTTTAAGAGTCATTTAATTATTATTTTTAATACTAACATCCTACGATCATAGTTTGTTGTTTAAAGATGCGACATGTTTAAGGTCCCTTCATTCAATCATAAAGTTCTGCGGTTGACAGGTAATATAATTCAGGTGGACAGCACTTGCTTCAATTTCAGTACATCATATTTAATGAGAGGACACATTGACCTAATTATTGATTAGCTAGTGTAAACCGCGTAAACCTGTGTACTGGTCCGATGTAAATGACTCATTGAACCGTCTTTACGTTTTAGTAACTACGTCTTATCCTACATAAGAGAAATACCACTTTAAATTAGTTATTCTTAGTTAAACACCAGCCTTGGAAGTTATTGATTGAAAGGATTTTTTAAAAAATATAAATTTAATCATTTGTTGCAATTATAGTACTTGAAATATTTCAAAGCATTTGGATTTACATTAGCTTTCACGAAATACTGTGAATTCATCCAAAGACTATTTGGATTTAATAAATGTCACAGATTATTGCGAATTCATTTTGAAGACACTTTGGGATTTTACAATAGTGATTGTTTCTTACTCTTGATTCATCACCACATAACTTACCATCATTCGAAATACATTATTTTGAATGCCTGATACTTTTTGGAATTGATAGAAATTATAGGACTTATTTATCGTACTGGAAGTCATTTTTAATTTTTTCACTTTGTAATTTAGGAAAACAAATTCTGTATTCAGGTATACAAAAACGTTTTTTTCCCCCTTTTCTTGTTGCTTTTTTTAATATCATAGAGCTGAACCACATACAGAGGAACAAAACATTTCATGCAGGCATATTTGCTGATACGTTAGCTAGCCCATAAATATCAACGTGTTGATGATGATACTACGGATAAGAATGACAATAAAAATAAAAATAATTATAATATCAGTATTGATGACATTATAATTTACTTTACTAGGGAGGTTTGGTTATTCTGGGTTCGGCATGTGGATACGGCGCCTACTATTTTGAAGTGCCGTCCAACAGGTGTAAGATGTACCTCATCGCTTCTACTGCCTTCCTCAGCCTTTGGCCATGGACTCTCCTCTTCATGTTCCCGGATATCGGAAAACTATGTGAGGAGGACTGTCTGGAGAAAAGAGGTAATATGATAACAACATGCCATGCTTTTGTTTGCGTTCACCAAACGTTTGAAAATATACCCATCTATATTGAATAGTCAAAGTAAACAAACAAAACGCAAACAAAATGTACCATTATGTAAAAAGTGAAATCTTAATGCTATGCAAAAGCAGGCTTGCTTTTACAGAGAGTACATACATAATAGCGAAATAGTCTTTCCTTGCAACTAAATACATTCTTGGGTAATTAAACAAGAAAAAAGAAACACACACAGGCTTACCTCATATGTAGGAATTGAAGTACATGAATCAGTATTTTGTAAAATCAATGCGAAATTAATCGATGTGACCTTTTTTTTGTTAGCACAACCTACGCATGCACGGACGCTACACAAATACACGTATACTCGTACATGAACACTTAAATTGGAATTACATTGATTATATTGATGACATTATGATCAGAATCGAATCTTCTACGTCTAAGAAAGTTAAAAGACTGTGACCAAGCATTTTGTGGGGAATTTGTTTTTGTAGAACCATATTTGGTAACAGTGGAGCCTCGCTTAAGAGGAGTCTATAAATATCGGAATGAATTTGTATCTCAATGATAATCAATATAAAATATTCATCGAACGTGCTCACTGGATAAAAGCAGCTACTTTAAGAACGGAAGATAATCTAGCAATCTCTTTGTGTCTGACCACTCTGTATAGATTTCAGTCAAGAGTTCATGTACTTTCGTACAATGTTAACTTTAGTACGGGATTAAATTTGTCAAAAATGCTTTATATTTTTATGACGTAGCAGAAGGATCAAAATACTTGAGGGGGGACTAGGTAGGCAGGGTTGGAATAATCTATTTTCATGATTTACACACTAAGAAATGGTAAGTTTTCCTTTATGCCAAAAAACTACAATTAAATGGCTAGATATTTGCGTCATGTGAAACAGAAGGAAACCAGAGAAAAAAGCCGTGTTCAGTTTAGTGTTTGCCGCAATATCTTTGTATACATATACTCAAGACATATATATTTGCTAGTCCATATGGCATTTATTTTGATGGAAATACGTTTTTAATTTTGACGCATTTAGACGCATTTTTCGTAATGAATACAAGAAGGAATTGTATACCATATCGTGTTTGTCAAGTTGAATATGCTTGTAAATGTACGAACGTAGAAAGGCTTCAATGTGCATTGATGGTTAGTAATAATGTAGGTAGATAGGTGTTTAATAAAGTACATGTAGACAGGTTTGAGGTAGATATGTATTTAATTAACTACATATAGTGAAGTTGTATGTAGTTGGGTATTTATTCATGTACATGTTGAACGTTTGAAGGTAGATTGGTATTGAATCAAGTACATGTACAAACGTTGTAGGTGTAGATAAGCGTGGAATCAGGTACATGTAGAGAGGTTTTGGTAGATATATATTAAAGAGGCATTTATTGAACTACACGTTAACAGGTTGTAGGCATATTGGTATTGAATCAAATACATGTAGAGAGGTTGTAGGTGGGCAATATTGAAGGTATTAACATAATGACATCGTTCGTGAGAAATATTTTCAATGATCATATATATTGGTAAAGGTAGCGGAGAACGGACTGTAGACCAAACATTAATATTCGAAAACTTGAGGATTACTGGATGACCGCTAGATAGTTTGAGTAGATTATGTATACCCAACTACTAACCTATCAAAGAATCTACTAACAATACACACTACCTAACCACACCCATTACATATGTATATCAACTGTTGTAAATTTATACAGATAGTCCAAATGCCATACAAACATAATATATCATATCATTGTGATGTATATTAATATATATATATATATATATATATATATATATATATATATATATATATATAACTTCTAACTAGCAAACCAACAATTCAATAGACCAACCTAAATGCCCAAATCAATTTATCAGTAAGACATACATCTATAGGTGTGAATTCATACAAACATACATAACGACATATACATATCTTTACGTAAACATACATAACGACATATACATATCTTTACGTAAACATACATAACGACATATACATATCTTTACGTAAACATACATAACGACATATACATATCTTTACGTAAACATATCACGCTAGTGATTAGTCTTCATTAAAACGTGCTTCATCTGTTATGCAAAATACCAATGTGTCACTTGATGTTGTTATTTTGTGGAACGGAACAACACAATATGTATGTGCATATAGACATTTCAAAGAACACAGTGTCTTAGCTAGACAGTCATGTGTATGTATCCAATACATGATATAATAAAACCCATTTGCTCGCCTATCAAATATGAATGACACGACTTTATGTAGGTAGAATAATGGCTTCTGCTGGCACATATATGCAACGTATGATAACATAAAGATGCTTTTATTATGATGGATACATTCCACTTGGCCTAATGTCAGTATCGCGTTGTTAATTCGCATTTTGCATAACGCAAAGAAACCAATATATTTCTTTTTCAGTTACGTACACACATAGATATACATGCAAATGATTTGAAATATCAATCCGTACCTGCCTATCTTCTTCGATATCTATCTACTAACCATGCCTACTGATTGGAGTTGGTACCACAAAATATTTTTGAGCATATGTATCACTTTTCAAACAACTATATTTAAAGCTCTTAAATAACAGAAACAAGTGTCTTGCTTTGATTTATAACCCGACTGTACGATGTTATCCAATTTATTATTTGAAGAATATCACTTGGTTTCAGATAAATGTAAATATAAAAAAAATCCAGCTTCTACGATAATACTCCCGGTCTAATACTAAATGACCAGTATCTGACATACTTGAAATTTATAGGTATGTTAATTGTGTGTATGTTGTCAACTATATATTGTATTTTGCAAGGGGTGATTATTTTTACATTTTAACTGAGAACCTGTAAAGGATGTGGTACTTAATATGGGAAACTTGTTAATATAAAACCTGTTTATACTGAAACCTATAAGTTATTAGCTACACTATTGATTTAGTAGGGATGAAAACTTTTATTGTGATGACAACAACCAGGCAGGATATTTCCCAAAAGGGTCAGTAAACAAGACAAGAACACAAGAAACGAGGAAATAGTTAACAGACTAGAGGTAGTTTATACTTGAAATTCAAACAGAAAAAAGCTCTCCTGAAAATCTGTAGATGATTCTCTGTCTGGAATAAAGAAATACAAGAACGTAACACAGTAACATACGTTACTACTTAATTTTTAAAATTGTTTTTATTCAGTCCGAAATGTTTTGAAATTTGGATTTGGTCCGAGTATCTTTCGAAACATTCCACTCAGGTGCCAAATTGGCAAACGTGACAGATGTCAGATATGTTATTAAAGATTATATATATATATATATATATATATATATATATATATATATATATATATATAATCACATGTAATCGCAATCACATTGTGGTATTTCTGTACATCCTTTCTAACAACCAATTAGTCTACTAATGTACCCAATTTTTCTACGTTCATTTATTTTTACAGATCTTGAACAACGAAAACAGATTAGAGATTAGTAGAACAATGGTTTCTTCATATATATATATATTCATCAAACAATAAGTGAAAACAATAAGCTTCCTTAACTTTCAAGAAAATAACATTATCTGAAATTGCATGTGTTTTCATGTTATGTGTATGTATATGCACACAAAAAACTACTCATGTTATCTAATTACCTTTCATTCTGCAGTACAGTATCCGCATAATATTTTTCTGTGGAATTCAATGAACATATATATATAGATAATTAATTAGCATAAATTCCTAATGTGATTAATACTAGTATTACATGGATGTACTTAAAATAGCATTTTAATATTGTAATGTTCATATATACTTTAAACTTGGCACACCTGGATTAAGTTCGTTATAGGCTATGGCAAAATGAATCCTTTAAAAACGTTGCTTCCATTCCATTCCGTTCATTGAATTCAAGTAGCCATAAAGGTGAACTGAAAGTTTGAATCTTGTCATTGTTTTAAATATGTACTATTGTCCCAAATTTTGTTTTCATCTGTATTAATATATACGTATATTGCCATACTATTAATTCTTGTCTGTGTTTATTTCTAGAAGAATCCTGGATTCGGGACCGAATCCGTGCCTGGAACACTAAACACATGTTCAGAACTGTGGTTTCCTTAGCTTCGTTTGGTGCCTTTACCTTTGCCCTTTGGGTTCACGGCTAATTTGTATGGTGACAAGGATGGAACAAATGCTCTTGATCATTGCCATAATGCAAATAAGATGTAAAGAATAAACAACTTATGTATCCATGTCTAATCATTCATATGTTATTGCTAAGAAATCGTATGTGATTGGGGCAGGGGACCAAAGTGGTCGCGTTGGAACCTAAATGCAGATCAGATTTATCTAGTTAGAATGAAAATGTAGATATTTGTGTGTTGTGTTTTTATAAAAATCTGGATTGCGATGTTAGTTGACCAAACACGCCTTTGGACATTTTCGGTGATAACTGTTTTTTATATAATCTGATTGATAATGGTAGTGACTAAGTATGGTGCGAATGATTACTCGTAACTTGTCTGATCTCAAATGAAAATGAATTTATTTCGCTAATCGGACAACAATTTTGCATATTTTGACATTGTCGGTTATCCAGGTATAACACCTATAATGAGTGAATTAATATAACATGGCATTTCCTACTAATTAGCCTGATTGATTTATTTGTAAGAACATTATATTCACGAATGCACCAGTCGAGTTTTCACATGCTTATTTAGTAAGCTCTATTTTCATTTATTGATGATATTTACTAGGAATATGCAAAAATGTTAATATTTGTAAACAACCTTTTCTAAAGCTCATGGTACACATATTGCGAAGTGTGTAATCAGTTGTTTTTAGAAAGAAAGAAGTCTGTCGTATTTCAGACTTCCACGTTTCAAACTATGCTTTAAACAAAGTGAGTCAAAATTGAACGAGGTTACTTGCCAACTAAATAGAATGAAATGTACATAAATAATAGAGACAGGAAAAATGATTGTGAAGGCGAAATCTGCATAATTTGTATTTATCTATTTAAAATCTACATTAAGTAGTAACTTAGGCTTCTACAAAATGTCAATTTCTGCAAAGTTTTGACCGGCAAACGATGTGGTTCTGTTTTAATCAAAAGGGAGGTTTTTGGAGAAGTAGGTCGAAATTGTCCTTTCAAAACGAAACTAAATACCAGATACTTCACACTTTGTCAAAACCAGATACTTCACACTTTGTCTAACCCACATACTTTACACTTGGTCATTGACATGTTTCATTAGATTTAAAATAAGAAACGTTAGAATCCTAAACACATTTGTTTGATTAGGATTTTTAACGTAGCTTTAGCAATTTTTCAGTCATATCGCTACGATGTCTGCTGTGAGGCAGTTTATAGTGATGTCTAGCACTGAGGCATCATGCCGCAGACATGTAGCATGATGTCCCACCCAGTCACATTATCCTGACACCAGGCCGACCAGTCCTAACACTAACCTCTTTATGCTGAGCGCCAAGCGAGGCAGCTGTTAGTACCATTTTTGTAAGTCTTTGGTATGACTCGGCCTGGTATCGAACCCACGACCTCCCGCTTCCGCGGCGAACGCTCTAACCACTAGGCCACCGGAGCTGTCAATCCTAAACACAAGCAAGAATCTTAAATGTATTTGGATAGCTTTAGGATACCATATTTGCAATCCAAAATATTAAAGAGAAGATAGTAACAGAAAAGATTGTATGTGTTTTTAATTTTGGTTAACCTGCCTGGTCACATATTTGCAATTAACAAGCGTTTTAAATATTTAAAAGCATTGCAGTGCACACCAATGAAGACATATATTAGCTTTGAAAATAAGAATCATAAATGTTTTGTTTTGGGTGCACGAGAGAGGAGATTGATTAGGAGAAGACATGAGATTTCGACGCTCTTTCTTAGCATTCCGGTAAACGTTGTCAGGATCAAATAACTAACCTATTAGGAGTTTATCACATGGCAAAAGAAACCAAAAATTCTGTACTTAATTACAACATGCGATTGAGTCCTCTCGGGACAACCGACATGACAAAATCATAGGCAATTTTATCTATTGGATATTAGCACAATCACATTGAGAAAAGAATATAAGGTAAATAAATCGGAAAATCTTAAAGCCGTACCACTGATGACATCTACAATCGGTACACAACGGTGGAACTGATATCGGGTAATGAATTTTGATATTTTGTCAATACAAATGTCAAAATAATATTTGGGGGAATTATTAACATATATAAAAACATAGATATTGACCACAACACATCTCTGGTGGGGTCTGTGAAACTTTACACTACCTAAATACACATACAGACATAAGATGCTGTTTAAAGCATATAATTAGTGCTGTATTATTAGAGATTCCCATGGTATGTTTAATACTTCAACAGAAACTTAGCAGAAAGTGCAATGATTGAATCATAGTCCATTACGCTTGAAGGATGTCAAACAGTTTTCATTCAGATACCATGCAACATGAATGAACAACATGAAACAAACGTATTTTGTAGTAATTAGCAGATATTATTGTCCAATGCAAAACACCAGATGGTGCTTGTTTTTGTAAACAAATCAATAGCGAATATACATTTTTAAGTTTAGAACCTTGCCCCAAAGTGACTAATGCTATCCTATACAGATGCAAATTAGAATGCAATACAAACTAACCAATGAATTGCAGTCAGATGGAATTATCGCAGTATTAAATATTTGACAAAATCAATCATTTATGTATGTGAACATACAAATTGACGGTATGATAGATGAATTACCCATGTGAGGTTAAAATATATTGTATGATTTAAGAAGTATTGGTCTGTGTGGATAAGCAGTAACCTAACTGAATAATGCTGAATTGATAAGACTTGAAGGCAAAACATACCAAGATGATGTTTTAAAAGTAAATAAGTATGATGTGAAAATATTTATTTTCATTTTAGTCAAGCTGAGCTTTTGTAAAATCCGACCGAGCAATGACAAACAAGTAAATAGTACAATTTAATTAGCGTAGGCTACTTTGCTTACAAACGAAATATTAGAATATCAGCATGTCCTATTTATTCATGCAGAATAATGTATTCTTAAAAAGATAAACCATGAATTGTGTAAACCAAAGAAATCTAGGAAAAAAATACAAGGACATCGGCATGTCCTAAACATTATTTCATTTTGTACGTGGATAAGTTAATGTAGACCATGTGTGGTTACATTGTAAACTACACACGTGACGTGAGTGATCTCGTTATGGTGGGTAGAGTCTCATCCGTCTGGAAATGCCTCCAACGAGGACCAATGGAGAGGAAGACCGGCCTTATGTATGTAGTCTGCATTGATTGTAGTAATGACATAAACTCATGCAGAGTAATGTATTGAAGTATATGGTAGCGATCAATATACACATAATACATGAATAATGATGTTTGTTTGACTTTTTTCTGTTTGCTCTTTCTTATTTTTGCTCGTAACTGATTTTCCATCTTTTGCCAACAAGCAATTCAAAGCAGAGGTTCTAGTCAATGTAGTCACATCAAAATTAGTTTGCTCACTCTACCAGACACATCGGTAAATGTAGGTATAGTTCTGACAACAATTCAGATTCGTGCACCTTGAATGGTTGCAATTGATTTTCATTTGTTGCCTCAGCTAGACCGCAAGCAGCATCTACCAGCAAACACGTGCATTTGTATTTCACAACCAGCACAGTTCTCTTGGTAATTCCATCTCGCACCTGTAGTTCCGCTTCGTGTATTGTTTTTACATCTGTAAGACTGAGTAACCGTCATAGATCTTCTATTAATAATAACTGGTGGTGCAAGGCCATTCATGAATCCAGATTGACGCTAGCACCCTCATGTCTTCCTGGATACATCAATGCAAGATTATCTCGCATAAAAACACCACGAAAATGTTTGATCGATTTTACTCCCGAGAGTTCTAGAACGTAACCTTTCACATCAAATAAACATATAATGGTATATAATACTATACATAAATATCAACAATAAAAGACTTGGGTTTCATAATAAATACAATAGATGTCATTGGATAGTGCATTACTTTGATGCAGAATTAAGTGTAGTAAAAAAACAAGTTTTTGAAATTGCTAAAGGCCAATTTTCCAATATCAATTTAAACGGTATCAGAGCTGTCATTAACCTGGATTTGAACCAGTTACTTCTGTGCCACACGTAATATGCGGTCAAACCGTGCTGCTATTTGGAATTAAACAAACATGAACTATACCGATTGCCAAAATTATAAAGTTAAAACATAATTACACACGGCACTAAATGAGCCATGAATAGATGGAAAAATTTAACTTATATCAATAATCCTTACTTTTGCAACGAATAAAACCCTAATATGACACAACACTAAACACATTATTACGAGTTGTATTTACACAATTTTAGCTGTGAAGATAATGACGTTATCACGTGAAATACTATGAAAGAAAAATGTCTGCGCTTCGCACTTCCTTTATTTGTTCGGTGGGAAAAAACACTAAATCATTAGGAAAAGCTTTAACTTCTGCCTAACTCGCACTTGTCAGCCTGCATTGGTAGCGGTACTTTAGCCTAGTTTAATTGTTTTTCCTTATTTATCGTCCTGTCATGACATCTCTGTGGGCGCCATTGTGAGTCAGACGTTTTACAAAAGAAAGAGCAAACACAACACCCCCAGGTCGTGGGGTTTATTTACGGTAAATCCGACAATGGTACCAAACGTTCATTTTACCCATTGACGCTTCCTTCGATTTCTTGATAGAAGCGTCCTAACACTTATATCAAGAGTGGCGAATTCGACTATGAAAACACGATAGAAGGTTTCATCGGTAAAAATCAGTGTGTAGTGGTGAAGATGACTCGTTTGCTGAAAACATAATAGAAGTGGCTGCGGTGAGCAAGTTATGTAATTAAATCATTCTTATACAATAATAATGACCGATTATACACTGACTATGAATCTCGTACAGTTAAAACCAACTGGACAACAAGAAGTAATTAAAAAATATCTCTCCGTCCGTGATAACGTCACTCAACAAATACAACAACGTCAGGAAGCTCTAGTAGAATTTGTAGAAGATGCGGCAGAATTATTTCAATAGTTACAGAAACTACTAAAGGTCTTTCGTCACTGTAACAAACCGCAAAAGCAACTGGTAAAATTGCAGAGTAAACTAAAGAAAACAAACGAATTTTTTTTTCTCGAGATATAGCTGGTACTCAACCTTAGTTTATAAAAGGGTATTAACCTAGATAGTGTTAAGATCGATGCAATTAAGGATCGTATACGAAAACCAGAAGCAGAAAATTAACAACCAAATATCAAAATTGATATGATAAATAAATGTACCGAGGAAGGTATTGTAGCTACCAAGAATACAGATCAATTAATTTTCATTTTTGTGCTTAGGTTTGATACAAAACAGATATATGAAACCTGAATATGTTGAAAGTATTTAAAAAGATCGTGCTACTTGGCGTAAATATGTGTATCGCATTACAACATTGCAGGTCAGAGATAAAGATGTAAACTTTTTCACAATGCCGTAGATGAGTATATTGAATAAAAACAAAATGAAATGAAGCTGCATCCTGAAAAAAGAGAAGCAGAAAGGATAATTACTATGAAATGTAGATCTAGATCTGAAGCGAGGGGATGGTCTTGCCGCCCGTGGCAGTAGTCTTAGTACCCCGTGTTCCAGCGTCCTTGATGATGTTAATAGACTAGAAATTCTAATTGGTGGAACACGAGTCGGTAATAAGTCCCCAGAAATCATCAAAGAAGCAGCTGATATTTGTCAAGGATTATTAACCGGAAGTATCATTGACATCAATTTGTGTGGTCATAAAATAGCCGTAATTGGAAATCAAATATCCGACAAGGATGAGCCAGCAAAAAAAATGATGTAAATTTTCTGGTATCAAGGAGAGCACTGACGCGATTAAACACAGGATACTATTGTTAGTGATTTTACTGATGTTGCTGAAAGGCTTGGTAAGGTTAAAAACCACATAAACATACATATCAATACCGTGTACTCGATACAGTGGATATCTTTTATCTGGACACCTCAAAATAACACCGTTTAAGTTACTGAATCTGTTCGAGTTATTACTAGAAAATGGATCCACTAAAACATTCAGAATACCCCGAGAAGTGACAATTTAGCATCAACGTCACTCACATGGTATGAAGAATTTGGAATTAATTGAAAGGGCATAATATAATGAACGTGCAACAGTATAGATACAATCAAGTGCGTGAATTGCAAACTAAACTAAACATATCATTGACGAGTACACAATTAAATAATATATCGCAGGCGAGTCGTCGTTGATGATGTAAGTTTATATTCGGTTTAGCTCTTGTTGCTGTAACATTTTTATTGCTATCGACAATAACACCATTAGTGATTGCACCAGCAGTTGTAACAATTTGTGTTTAAGCGGCAACAACAATCACTGGTCTTCTTATTTATATAGATATATATATATATATATATATATATATATATATATATATATATATATATATATATATATATATATATATATATATATATATACGAGTATATCAAAAAGTGGAATACTGCGGCGGCTGCGTATTATAAATTATATTCGCTGATATCATCGAGTCTTAAGAACGAAATACTATTAGATAACGAGTTCAGGTCAGTTTATATTACTTTGTTTTGTATCTATGTATGCAAGACTTTTGCTTGATATGCCAGTAAGTATTAGTTAAATTTCTGTGGAATTACTGTTGCTTTGGTATTTAGTGTTGGTGTTGCAAAATACACTATCACCATAGATATAGGTATATCAGGGAATGGAAATGAAGCAGTTTTAACAGACATCTCTATGTTATGATAAATTTACGTAACTGTATTTATCTGCTACACTGTCAATCTGTAGGATTTTAAAATGGATGATATGCATGAATGAATGTGTGTTGGAAGGTTTTTTGCTTGGTTTGTTACAAACTAGGTATATTTGTATCTGGTATCTTTGACCGAATCAATTGTTTGATATTTCATTAGGTATTCATATAATCTGTATGGAAATAATGTGGCTGAGTTCCATTCCGATAGAAACCAATCCGGAAATTAAGTCAGTTTGATAATGGAACACAATTACAGTTATTAATCGATCACCTCTCTATGCAATGAAATATTAACTTAAATACATGTTTTGTTGTTTTATTTTGGTTGTTTTCGCCTTTATGAAATTACAATGGTTTGTGTGCATCTGGAACACCTAACGAATGAATTTGGTCAAAGCCTAACGAATGAATTTGGGCTTGGTTGGTTGGATACTACCGCTCCGGTGGCCTAGTGGTTAGAGAGTCCACCTCGGATGCGAGACGTCGTGAGTTCGATCCTCGACCGAGTCATACCAAAGAGCCTTAGTTAATGGGAATGAAACCTGTCAGTGCTTTCAGATTCTACGAAGATCGTATCACAGAAATACTGTAGACAACGATAATTGTAAAATGTAATTGTAGGTGATAGTGGAGGTAGTTATCGTAAAGTTTTGATTCCTTATCTCTGCCATGTCCTTTTCTCTTTTCAGCCCTATCACAAGGAAAATTAAGTTAACTGGTACAGAGTATTTCACATTCTGACCTGGACACCACTCTTATTATTATCTTGTCAAACGAAACTGTACATATTTCCCAGACTACTGTGAATACTAGTGCTAGCCGCTAGCAAAGATATGCCTGTATTTTATTTTCTTATGGCAAGTGCATTCATGCTTTTCTTCTCATGGCAAGGGTATTCAAGCCTTTATTTTCTCATGGCAAGGGTATTCAAGCCTTTATTGTCTCATGGCAAGGGTATTCGTGCCTTTATTGTCTCATGGCAAGGGTATTCATGCCTTTATTTTCTCATGGCAAGGGTATTCGTG